>JAVIAB010000160.1:71192121-71299621 GCA_032433765.1 Megaustenia siamemsis | reverse complement strand
TTCCTGTTCTCATGATGTGCCCGAAAAATGCTGATTGTTTCTTTTCGATGTTTTTTAGGAGTTCCCTGTTTGTGTTGGCCTCTTTGAGAACTTCCTCATTGGTCTTTTTAGCTGTCCAGGGAACTTTCAAAATTCTTCTGAGAAATCCCATCTCTGTGGCCTCTAATCGTCTTTTCATTTGATTGTCTACCGTCCATGATTCGCTTCCATAGGTCAGAATTGGTTCTATATAGCATCGATGAACTTTCTTTATCATTTCTATTGACAGAGATTTGTTGCATAAGATATTTTTCACTTTCTGAAATGCTATTTTGGCCTGAGCTATTCTGCTTTTTATTTCTGTGGTGCATCTCCCATCTGATGTTATTATTGTGCACAAGTGTTTCAAACGTTGCACTTGTTTCAGATTTGTCTCTTTTATTTTTATGCTGCATGATGGTGGTGATTGTTTCTTCGATATGACCATTATTTCTGTTTTCTTACTATTCAGACTGAGACCCTTCTTGTTGCTTTCTTTTACTATTATGTCTATCATTTCTTGTAGTTCATTCTCTGTCCCTGCTATTAAGACCGTGTCATCCGCATATCGTAAA
This sequence comes from Megaustenia siamemsis, assembly GCA_032433765.1. Classification (NCBI taxonomy): domain Eukaryota; kingdom Metazoa; phylum Mollusca; class Gastropoda; order Stylommatophora; family Ariophantidae; genus Megaustenia; species Megaustenia siamemsis. Next base: position 71,299,028 of record JAVIAB010000160.1, on the reverse strand, counting down.
TTATTTATGTTGTGACCGTTGACTTCCAATTCATTTTTTGTCTATTATCGATCTCATAATATTTTCGCTGTAAAGTGAAAACAAATCCGGCGACAGAACACGGCCTTGTCTGACTCCATGTTTTATATACTGGAATTGTCATGTTTGGTTGTTAATTCGTATAGCTGCTGTTTGTTGCCTGTACATGTTTTTTTATGATTCGCAGATCCTTGCAGCAATTTTTAATTTCTCCAGCATTTTGATTATTTCCACATGCTTTACTTTGTCAAATGCTTTTGTGTAGTCTATAAAGCACATATATAGATATTTGTTTATCTCTATAGATCTTTCTATCAATGTTCTAAAGATGTATATTGCATTATTGGTGCCCTTTCCTTCCACAAAGTGTTCCTCACTTATTTCTGGTTTTATTTTGCTCCTTTCACGTCTCATGATGATTCTATGTATAGAAGAGAGAGAGAGAGAGAGGGAAAGAGAGGGAAAATTAATGTAAACAAAAATTTATAAAAATGAGTCACTTAGCTGAACCATCGCTACTGATATGTAGTGCGGTATCCCACTGAAACAGGACCGACCAATAGTTGTGACGTTTTTATTATAGCGAGCACGGGCGGTTGTGGGTAAAATGAGGTCAGCCATCGATAGCTGGCATAGCTTGAGACGTCACTTGTATTGGTGGGTTGGTTTCAGGAAAACTGCCTCAGCGGGCTGGCTCAGAGATATGGGTTGAGGCGGCTGACCCGTCACGTGTCCTGTCGGAAAGTGGAAATGGCTGTCATCATACTTTGTAGGACGGTATAGTTCGTTCAGAGATTCGTGCCCACAGAGTTTATCAATTAACTTGGAAACTGTTTGATTTATTTCTGTAATTCTTTTTCATGAAATCTTATTTTTTTCACCGACCTTAAGTTTGATTTTTTCCCCCTACTGTCGTGCGTTTAGGAAAGATTTTTGTTTCTTTGAGGTATATAAAAATATGAATTTCTTGGTTGTCCTAATTGTTAGGATTTTGCAATATCCACATTTGTTGTAATCAACTCACCGTTTTAAAAGGCAAATTTCACGTGCTCTCCCACACAATGGTAGCACCAATCTCGCGATCACTGAACCGTAACTTGTATGACGCAATCCACTGAGAGGTTTGTAGGAAAATAAACATAATTTACAGTAAAATCTAATGTTTCTCTCTCTCTCTGCGATCAAGTCTCAATGAGAGTAGTATTCCAGACTCTCTTATGAAGTCAGCTGTCAGTTTAAGTGATTCGATTGCCCCATATATATAATGTTTAAAACACGCGGTTTGATATTTTCCTAAAATTATATAACAAAAAACGATTTGTGCAAAATTCAGACCTCCTTTGTATTTAAATGTTATAAAATATAAAGATCGATGAAAAAATAAGATTTCATGAAAAATAATTACAAAAATTCATTAAATAGTTTCCGAGATAATTGATAATCTTTGTGGGCATGAATTTCTGAACGATCTATAGTAACACCATCACCTTTTCAAGTGGGACTTGGTAGTCTAGTTAGGGAAACCACCCCGACTGGGCTACCGACGTTCGGACAACCCGTGTTGGATTCCCGCTGGATGCAGTGTGAGTTGTAATTGTGGTTTGAAAAAATACCCCTGAATAATATTATAAAAGTAAATAAAATAAATAGAAATGGGTATCAGGGCAGTTGTCTGGGAAGGTGAGGAATGCCACCTCGTATCGTGAGTTTCGATGCTTGAAGAGACACTATTTAGAAGTCTTCGAACACTTCTGGATAGGCGGCCGAGCACACGTGGATGAAAACTCGCGTGCTAAGATATCGATTCAAATCTCGTACTTTACCTTGACCACCTTTCCAGGAAGACGCATTCACATTCATAGACAGAACTAAAGTGTCACATCTAGACTCTTATCTAGCAGTTGTGAATGTGACTACGTCATTGAAGAAAGAAATGTCAGAGAAGGAGAAGTAGAGTCAGGAAAGTAATAATAACTTCTGACTCGTGAACACTCGAATTGAAGCCATGGCGAGGGTTAAAATGTTGGAGGAAAGAACAATCAGCATCCACTGTCTATAGCCAGTGTTGTAGTTACCTTGTAACCCAGTCATTATCATCTCCTTCACATTATAAATTATGTTTCACACTTTCGTTAGACATACCGTAAGGTGTATCCGATTTCAGTTATTTATGAGAGTTTTGACATCCAAAACCTTTACTTCTTTATTTCTTCTTCGCTACTGAATCCCCGTTTTGCTTTTCTGCTTCTCTTTCTTCAACTTTTTCTCCCTCCTCCTCATCTTTCTCTTCCACTTCGCCCCCTCTTTTTCTATCCTCCTCTTCTCCCCCTCTTCTTCATCCTCCTCCTCCTCCTCCACCTCTTCATTCTCCTCTTCTTCTTCTTATTCTCTTTTCTTCCTCCTCTTCTTTCACTACTTTCTCCTCTCTTTCTCCTTCTCATCCTTCTTGTCTTCCTCTTTCTTTTCCTCCTTCTCTTTCTCCCCACTTCCTTCTTCTCTTTCTCCTTACTTCCTTCTTCTCTTTCTCCCCACTTCCTCCTTCTTTTTCACCCCACTTCCTCCTTCTCTTTCACCCCACTTCCTCCTTTTCTTTCTCCCCACTTCCTCTTTCTCTTTCTCCCCACTTCCTCCTTCTCCTTCTCCCCACTTCCTCCTTTTCTTTCTCCCCACTTCCTCCTTCTCTTTCTCCCTACTTCCTCCTTCTCTTTCTCCCTACTTCCTCCATCTCTTTCTCCCTACTTCCTCCATCTCTTTCTCCCAACTTCCTCCTTCTCTTTCTCCCCACTTCCTCCTACTCTTTCTCCCCACTTCCTCCTTTTCTTTCTCCCTACTTCCTCCATCTCTTTCTCCCCTCTTCCTCCTTCTCCTTCTCCCCACTTCCTCCTACTCTTTCTCCCCACTTCCTCCTTCTCTTTCTCCTACTTCCTCCTTCTCTTTCTCCCACTTCCTCCTTCTCTCCACCGTCCTCTTTCTCATCATTTTGTCCTGCACTTCCTCCTCTCCTTTTCTTGTTTCTTTATCTCCCGCCTCTTTTTCAACCTTCTCCTCTTTTTTCTTTTCTCCTCTTCTTCTACTTCCTCCTCGTCGTCATCGTCATCGTCTTCCTCTTCTTCTCTTCTTTCTCGTCTTCTTCTACCTCCTCCTCTTCTTCCTTCTCTGCTTCTACCTCCTCCTCATTATCCCCTTTCACCACCTCTTTTCTTCTTCTTCCTCTTCCATTTCTTCCATCTCCTTATATTCTCTTTTCTTCCTCCTCTTCATCTGCCTCCCCCTCCTCCTCCACCTCCTTCTCCCCCTATCTTATTCTGTCTTACTGTCTTAAGTACAGAAACGTGACCCAGATAGAAGGCGTGTGTAGTTCTCCTGGACACCACTAGTTGTGTAACTTGAGTGTGTTTCGTCTTCAATTTACTGATTAATTTTCTGATTCGTCCTTTTTCCCGCTGCAGCCTGACATTTTCATGCTATACACTGGTGCTGCAGGTTATCCTGTTGCATTCTGGACATAATCCAAACCATTTAATTCATGTCACATTTTCCCAAATAATCATTACCAGAAATTCTCCCGCTTGACTATTTTTATCACTGCTTCATTTCCTTTGCCCTGATCGTCTTTATTCATAATAATCCATCACTTGACAAGATCGACATGCGCTGCCAAGGTCCGAAAGGGCAGTACAGAATATTATCGCCGTGTGCGACCAGGCATGTCGTAAGAGGGGACTAAGAAAGATTGGGTGTTTTATTTTTTTTTTGCAGTCTCTTTCAACAAATCAACAAGTCTATATTTTTTTTACAACAATTCATTATAGATAATGTCTGTACAAAATAACAAACACGTATTTTTACAATTTATTATAGATAATGTTTGTACAAAAAAAAACAAACACGTATTTTTACAACAATTCATTATAGATAATGTTTGTACAAAATAACAAACACGTATTTTTACAAACATTCAATATAGTTAATTTTTCTACAAAATAACAAATACGTATTTTTACTACCGTCCCGTATAGTTAATGTCTCTACAAAATAACAAATACGTACTTTTGCAACAATTCCATCAAGTAATTACTTTCGCAGACTAAACAAAGCGTGTTATTTTGCCCCAGCGTCTACAATTCAGCCACCGAATCTTTGAGAATTCCTCGGGCAGGAAAGCCTCATTAAGAGAACTGGCTATGTAGCAATCTTATTCTACGACTTAATAAGAAAAGGGAGCCCCAATAGCTCAGTGGTTAGTGAACTGGACTACTAAGGACAAGAGGTTAGGTTCGATCCTGATCGACGGCTTCCGGGTTCACCCAGCCTTTACATGGTTACCGGATTTTTTTCTGGGAAAGTAAAGCGGCACGGGCGTAATACCGACCACATTACCTAAAAATCATGTGCCTAAGGGCTATACAAATTATGGTCACTAACACCATATTCTCTATACGCCAATTGGCGTGACGGGGGTACTTTACTTTTTTTTTTTTTTTTACTTAATAAGAAACGTAACAGCCTACTAAAAGTAATATTGGAAGGGAAAATACAAGGTAAATGAGGTAGAGGCAGACCAAGACTAACATGGACGAGTAATATCAAAAGATGGACAAGTCAATCTATGACAGCCTGCACCATCAAAGCAAGAAACAGAGTAGAATGGCGATCCATGGTAGCCAACCTTCGTTGCGGAGACGGCACACGATGATGATGATGATGAGAAACGTGTCAGAGATTCATGTTTATTCTACACAACTGTTTGTCGCAGATACTTTAGTTCATCTACTCATATTTGGTTTTTTTTTTCCAGGAAGATGGAAATATGTTTCTTCTTTTAAACACTGACAATTATTAGACGAAATTTTGTTCTATAATTTAGATGATAATTTTTTTTAGTTAAAAATTGAATATTGGATCCCTTATATTCTCAAATTTGCTAATATTTGTGTTTAATTACAAAAATTATCTGCCACAAAAATCAGAGAAATGGCACAGCATCCCAAAATATCAATTATAATTAAGAGAAGAAGGTGGTTATATTTTGGCCATGTGATGACAAGGGACAACAAATGAATTACAAAGCATGCCATCAAGTGGGAACCAGAGGGTAAAAGAAAAAAGGGGCCGACCTAGAGAAACACTTACACGAGCATTGAAGCGATACCACAGCAGGCATTAGCTCCCTCACCGAGATTGAGCAACTCGCCAAGAGCCAAGTGGTGAGACACACTGCAGGTACGTTATGAGATCTGACAGTCGAAAGATTGTCGGACACAAAAGTTTAGAATTTCTTCCATGTATGTCTGTTATAGAACCACACTGATTCTTTGTTGTATTTATATCTTGATGTTATATTATAACTTGACAGCACAGCACATTTATTTTAGTTGATCACAACAGGTAATTTATGACAGACTCTTTTTCTCTCATTATAAAAAAATAATCAGTTTATTGATTTCTCTATTATCAATCTTGGCCCATGATCGTGCACTTATCATAAATTATTCTTCGTTAATTCAGGACACTCAAGAGACTATCGTCGGTGACTATAGTCATGTCTGTAAGTGCATATCTTTCATACAACATTATTCATTTGCTTACTTACGAACTTGTAAGAACATATTGCAGCACAATTCTATGAATCTTTCAACAACACTTTCACAGCTTAAGTTCATAATACTCTCTATCATCTTCTACTAATAACTTTTAAACTGACTTGAACAACAACTTGGAGATTCTAACTTCCTAACTAACTGGCTTTGCTACATCAAGAAAACTTACTAACTAAACTTGTGATCTAACTTGCTTAGCTTCTTATTCTAACACTTCTAGTTCTACTTAACTTCTAACTAACTGCCTTCGGCAGTTCGGCCGAAGCCGGACTAAGCTTACTTAGTCTACATCTCTAATCCTCTGACTCGAACTAAACCTATTGTGTTGAAGTTTAAATGCTCCAACCACTCTCTTCGTCTAAAAATCAGCAGCCAATCAAAAGTGACTTCTGGTCACTTGAGTTGGTCACTCCGTGTCCGAGACTTAAACTATCTCATTGGTTTGATGAAAACACCTATTTTCTTGACTTCTATAACCTATTTAAATAATGGTTACCTCATGACAACGACCTCTCCTGATAGTTGGATGACAACTTATTTATCAGACGGGCCAAAGTCATGGGGTCAACGCATGCTATTTGTTATTTCCCCAACCTGCTGTTGATGGAAATCTGTAGCTCGTATCTCCTCTCACTCACAAACTTGTTTTGAAGTGGAAATTTCCATGGACCTATTCATAGTGTCGTTCAGTACTTCTGGACATTTCCTCCTTAGCTTGGTGGGTGTCCTTGTTAATCCTGAGGACCCTACCCCGATTTGAACTTCTATTTCTGGCTGGAAATTTTCCATTCCCTAACTTCATGTCCTAACTACTGCTGGTCGCTACTATTTGTTACTGCTATTATCTATTGAGAAGCGGGTAACAACTAAGTTACCAGTCCCCATGCTCTCATTAGCTATACTCTATTACATGCCTTCTTCGGCTCGAAAGGACACCGGACAAACAGACAGACAAACAGAGAGACAGACATATATATAGCCAGTCAGACTGACAGAGAGACAGACAGAGAGATAGACAGACAGACAGATAGACAGACATATAATCTACTAAAATATCACTCATACATAAATATTTACTGTAGCTGACATGTTAAGTTCTATGTCTGATATCACAAATTGAAACCACTTCCATAAAACATATCAATTTTAATAATGAGAGGAATGTGCTAGGCTCAAGATATCTTCATCCAAAAAAGCTGCTAAATTTACCAGATGCTACCTTGCGAGAAAACAACGGTCTCACAATAAGACAAATAATAAAAAAAATATCATGAGGGAAACTTACGAGGGGACAGATCAGCGAGTCATCTCAGGGGAAGAGGTGTGTATACAACACTCGGAAAAAATACATAAATAATCAACGAAAGAAAAATAAATAAAGAACAATAGACAACCCGAAGCAGGATTGAACCCGTACTCCTCGACAAACAACGCCTTGCTACGAGAACCAAACGCTACACCACATGGTCAAATAAGCTTCCTAAAAAGTAGGAAAATACAGGAATACAATTTATATCTCAAATTGTGTTTGTAATCCTATGCTACTATAGTCATGAGTACAAATGCGTGAAAGACATCGCCAATGATAGCAACATTTGTAGGTAGCTTAGCTGACCGTACGTTTAACGTTTATTTCTCGTGGCAAGGCGCTGTGTCGAGTCCTGCTTCGCTCTATCTATTGTTCTTTGCTCGTGTCTTTTCTTGACAACATATTCTTTGTTTCCGACTGTTGTAAACATACCTCATCCCCTGAAATGATCCGATGTGCCTCACAAACTCTCAGATAGTTACTCACTGCTCTCGATCTGCTGCATCATGTTTATCTATAAAATTGTATACGAATTAAAAGACAAGTGGAACAGTATTAAAACAAGTAGGTGAATTTAAATATCTGGGAACAATATTAATCTCAGATGGTAGATGTACAACAGAGGTGAGATGCAGAACGGCTCAGGGAAAAGCAGCTTTCCAAAAAAATGAGGAAGATATTGTGCAATCCATTTTTGACAACAGAAACAAGAAAATATTCTTAAATATTATATAGAGCCAGTTCTAACATATGGATGTGAATCATGGACAACAGGTCAACAGGAAAGAAAATTACTGCAGGCTGTAGAAATGTGGTTTTACAGAAGAATATTGAGAATACCATGGACAGCTAAGAAGAGTAATGAAAACGTTCTGAAAGAGGCCAAAGCAAAAAGAGAGCTAATTTCCAATATTAAGAAGAAACGGTCATCATTTTGTGGCCATGTAATGAGAAGCGAACAGCTGGAATATATTGTAACAACTGGGAAAATTTAGGGACAAAGAGATAGAATGAAGTAAGGAGAAAAGATACCAGACAAATTAAGAGAATGGCTTGGCAGAATGTCAACAACAGAAATGATAAATAGCTGTCGAGATCAAAAGTTGTGGAGAGACATGACCACCTACGCCAGCAGGCTTGGTACTTGATGATGATGATGATGATGATGATGATGATGATAAAATTGTAAATGCCATAGAGGTTACTCTCAAAGAAAGACACAATAAAGCACTTCAGAAAGAACAGTCAGAATTTGACAAATAAGCACTCACCGAGCGACGCAGAGAGATTGTGTTGCTGTCCTTCAATGCTATCACGTCAGATGTCGGTCTCGACGTCTCTATCACCAGGCCTACAGATAAGATTAAGAAGATGCAAGTTCAAAATATGCATGGGGAGCCACGACACATAATACTGACAGTGACATTGGGATTGGCTTGGATATTTTATTCTGCTGCATGTTGAACTCACATTTGTCCCCAAACATGCTTACAACGACTGATCTTAAATAAAATCAAAGATTTATACCTCACTTCTCTTGATTTTCTTCTACTTCCTCTTCTTAAACTCCACTTCTTCCTCCTCCTCTTCACTTCTTCCTCCTCTTCCCCTCCACTTCTTCCTCCTCCTCTTCCCCTCCACTTCTTCCTCCTCCTCTTCCACTCCACTTTTTCCTCCTCCTCTTCCACTCCTCTTTTTCCTACTCCACTTCTTTTTCCCCCTCTTCCACTTCACTTCCACTTCCTCTTCCCCTCAACTCCTTCCTCCTCTTCCACTCCACTTCATCTTCCACTCCTCTTCTTCCTCCTCCTCCTCCACTCCACTTCTTCTTCCTTCTCCTCTTCCACTCCTCTTCTTCCTCCTCCTCTTTCACTCCACTTCATCTTCCTCCTCCTCTTCCACTCCTCTTCTTCCTCCTCCTCTTTCACTCCACTTCTTCTTCCTCCTCCTCTTCCACTCCTCTTCTTCCTCCTCCTCTTTCACTTCACTTCTTCTTCCTTCTCCTCTTCCACTCCTCTTCTTCCTCCTCCTCCTCCACTCCACTTCTTCTTCCTTCTCCTCTTCCACTCCTCTTCTTCCTCCTCCTCCTCCACTCCACTTCTTCTTCCTTCTCCTCTTCCTCCTCTTCTTCCTCCCTCTCTTCCACTCTACTTCTTCCTCCTCCTCTTTCACTCCTCTTCTTCGCCCTCATGTTCCACCTCCTCATCTTCCTCCTCCTCTGGCTCCTACTTTGCCTCCACCTTCTCTTCCTCCTGCACTCCTTCCTTCTCCGCCTCTTTCTTTTCTGCTTCTTCCTTTCAACTCCCGGTAGAGCATAGATCTTTCAACAAATATTTTCTAAGCCGTTCTGTTTTCTTGCAATTCTTCTAAGATCATTCCATGTTTCCCCCATGAAATTCATCTCTGCTTCCATCTGTTTCCTTCAAAAATAGTTTGGTCCTCCTCTTTCTCTTTTCCTCTGGAGATTACAAAAAAGGCCTGTCGTGTAATACTCTCAATTGGCTTCCGCTGTTTTTGTACTATCCAGAGCCATCGTTTTCGTTGTATTTCTTTATCCACTGGTATTTGACAGGTTCTTTCCTATATTTCTACACCAGTGATTTTGTCCTGTCATTTCTATCCTTTCATTCTACCTAAGAATCCATTACAGAATATCTGTATCTTCGTGACTGTCATTGTTGTTGCTCTCCATGATTTACAATAATTCATTAAGGCTAACTTAACATTGGAGTTAAAAATAATGTATTTTTTTTTTGATTTCCATGTTTTCTAGTGTAACGAAGGTTCCTCTTGCTTTATATATCCTAATTTGGTATAATTCTCTGTCCCTCCTTTGCCTATTTACTGCTCAGAATAATATTTAAGATTTTACGTCTAGTTGAGGTATTTCTCCTATTGTTATTTGGTTATTGCCAACTGCATTAACTCTCATAATTTTGGTCGTATCTCTATTTATTTACAGTCTGAGCTGTTGTGATCTCTCAAGTATGCTCATTTTATCTTGCATTTGTTTATGATTATGTGATAGGAGAGCTATGTCGTCAGCAAAATCATAGCTGACCGCTGACTTCATATATTGAACCATAGCTGACCAAACCACTATTCCACTCCTAGCTGACTGCTGACTTGATATGCTGTACCAAAGCTGACCAAAACGTTATTCCACTTACAGCTGATTGCTAGCTTTGAATATTGAACTATAGCTGACCAAACTCCTATTCCACTCCTAGCTGACTGCTGACTTCATTAATTGAACTATAGCTGACCAAACACCTATTCAACTCCTAGCTGACTGCTGACTTAATATGTTGTACCAAAGCTGACCAAACCATTATTCCACTCACAGCTGACTGCTAGCTTTGTATATTGAACTATAGCTGACCAAACCCCTATTCTACTCCTAGCTGACTGCTAACTTCATATATTGAACCATAGGTGATCAAACTATTACTCCTCCTTCTCGAAAGGGCCTCAGGTAAAAACTGACCTACCTGGCCAAGGTAATTGGGGTCATTAATTAAAGACAAACATAGGATTCACAAATTCAACGCCTAATGTCGTCTGATCTGTGCCAAATGATGTAAACATCGTTGTTTACTGTAAGTCACAACACAGCGCAAATTGCGTCTATTTCACCGAGCAGTAATCGCGAAATGAAACATCATCAAACACCAACAAACAGAACCAACATCTACAAACAACAACAGCAACAAACAGAACCAACATTAACGAAGAAACAGACATGCATAATTTGAGTGCAAAATACTTATGCAGAAAAATCCAACTGAGTATAAGAAATATATAGATCTTTACTCCCTGACCTTGTCAGCGTGTTATTCCTGCTGCTGTCAAGGTCGGGTTCACGTGAGTTCCAGGAAATCTCGTCTTATTATCTGAAATCACGTGATCACCTTGTACTCTTAGAGTGCTCTCATAAATTGTAAGATGAATGAACGTGGACAGTAAGAAGAGACAGAGTCAAAAATGTCGGTGTCATAGAAGGTACAGGAGTTGGGGCTGGCTCATCGCTCGATTATAAAAAGAAACAGATACAATTGTTTCCACAGTTATCTCGATTATAAACAAAGAGATGGGTGTCCGGTTAGCGCAATCGATAGGCGGTTGGCTTACCACGGCAACAGCCGGGGTTCGTACCCTGGCGAGGACACCTGGGTTTTACTAATTCCCTAAAAAATTAGTACCTCTGAAGTCGGAGTAAATCTGCCTGCATGGCGAGGGGCATCCTGTAATGGGATAAAACAGACTTTACACGCAAAATTCAGTCCCACAAAATTGAGTGGGTGGGACTTCGTCAGAGGTCAAAGCTGACGGAAGCGAACGAACGAACGAACGAAACAAAGAGAAATGTCAAAATGGAATTGAAACAGGAAAAAAATTAGAAAATGAGGATAAACAGACCAAGAAGACATTAGATTAATTAAACATCTGACTTTTCGATGCGAAACACATGAGGTAAATAACTAAATACTGACGCCATTTGGGATGGTCTACGAAGTGAAAAAGACATATAAGAATTTGATAATACTGCGGTGGGTAGAAACATATAAATAAGGTGTTATTACTGAGGTGGGTAGAAGTATATAAATAAGGTGTTATTACTGAGGTGGGTAGAAGTATATAAATAAGGTGTTATTACTGAGGTGGGTAGAAGTATATAAATAAGGTGTTATTACTGAGGTGGGTAGAAGTATATAAACAAGGTGTTATTACTGAGGTGGGTAGACGTATATAAACAAGGTGTTATTACTGAGGTGGGTAGACGTATATAAATAAGGTGGTATTACTGAGGTGGGTAGACGTATATAAATAAGGTGGTATTACTGAGGTGGAAGGGCGTATATAAATAAAGTGGTATTATCGAGGTGGTAGAAGTATATAAGTAAGGTCGTAGTATAGAGGTGGTAGAGGTATATAAATTATGTGATAATACTGATGTGGTAGAAGTATATAAAAAAAGGTAATATTACTGAGGTGCGTAGAAGTATATAAATAAGGTGATAATACTGAGGTAGTAGAAGTATATAAATAAAGTGGTATTACTGAGGTGGTAGAAGTATATAAATAAAGTGTTAGTACTAAGGTGTTAGTACTGAGGTGGTAGAAGTATATAAATAAGGTGCTAGTACTGAGGTGGTAGAAGTATATAAATAAGGTGGTATTACTGAGGTGGTAGAAGTATATAAATAAGGTGTTAGTACTGAGGTGGTAGAAGTATATAAATAAGGTGTTAGTACTGAGGTGGTAGAAGTATATAAATAAGGTGTTAGTACTGAGGTGGTAGAAGTATATACATTTTTGTTATAACCTCAAAGAAATGAATCTGAGCTTGAACAGGTTGATCCTCGCCAAAATGTCGGCAAAACATGCAAGACAACAACTGACATGTTGCAGTTTGTCTAATGCGTGCGTCATTTCCGTCTTCGTACTTCCACAGTAAAACTAGGAGAAATACCTCTACTAGACGTAAAATCTTACATATATCTAGGCAGTAATATAGATAAAGAGGGAGCAACAGAAAATGATACCAAAATAAGGATATCAACAGCAAGAGAAGCTTTCATTGCACTGGGAAACATATGGAAATCCAAAGAAATTAGGTTGAATACAAAAATAAAAATTTTCAACTCAAAAGTTAAGTCGGTCCTATTATATGGCTGTGAAACATGGAGAACAACAAAATTGACAACAACGAAGATACAGACTTCCGTTAATGGATGCTTACGCAGAATAAAATGATGGAAATGGCAGGACAAAATCACTAACATAGAATTATGGAAATGTACCAGTCAAATACCAGTAGATAAAGAGATACGGCGAAGACGATGGCGCTGGATAGGACACACACTACAGAAGCCAGCTGAGAGAAATTACACATCATCATCACCGGTTGGCGTAGGTGATCATGTCCCTCCACAATCTTCTATCTACAGTGCATCGTATCAGTTCTGTTGTTGACTGTTTTCGACGCCATGACACCAAGCTATCCAGTATTTTCTCTCTTTGTCGCCCGCGATCTCTCTTTCCTTTTATTTTGCCAGTTGTAACCAAGTATTACAACTTTCCTCTTCCCATGATGTGCCCGAAAAATGTTGATTGCTTCTTTCTGATGTTTTTTAAGAGCTCCCTTCTTATGTTGGTCTCTTTGAGAACTTCCTTATTGGTCTTTTTAGCTGTCCACACCCGTCCACTAACAACAAACCCGTCCATTAACAACAAACCCGTCCACTAACAACAAACCCGTCCACTAACAACAATCCCATCCACTAACAACAAACCCGTCCACTAACAACAAACCCGTCCACTAACAACAAACCCGTCCACTAACAACAAACCCGTCCACTAACAACAAACCCGTCCACTAACAACAAACCGTCCACTAACAAGAAACCCGTCTACTAATAACAACAAACCCGTCCACTAACAACAAACCCGTCCACTAACAACAAACCCGTCTATTAATAACAACAAACCCGACCACTAACAACAAACCCGTCCACTAACAACAAACCCGTCTACTAATAACAACAAACCCGTCCACTAACAACAAACCCGTCCACTAACAACAAACCCGTCTACTAATAACAACAAACCCGTCCACTAACAATAAACCCGTCCACTAACGACAAACCAGTCTACTAATAACAACAAACCCGTCCACTAACAACAAACCCGTCCACTAACAACAAACCCGTCCACTAACAACAAACCAGTCTACTAATAAAAACAAACCCGTCCACTAACAACAAACCCGTCTACTAATAACAAACCCGTCTACTAATAAAAACAAACCCGTCCACTAACAACAAACCCGTCTACTAATAAGAACAAACTCGTCCACTAACAACAAACCCGTCTACTAATAAGAACAAACTCGTCAACTAACAACAAACCCGTCCACTAACAACAAACCCGTCTACTAATAAAAACAAACCCGTCCACTAACAACAAACCCGTCTACTAATAAGAACAAACTCGTCCACTAACAACAAACCCGTCTACTAATAAGAACAAACTCGTCCACTAATAACAAACTCGTCCACTAATAACAAACCCGTCTACTAATAAAAACAAACTCGTCCACCAACAACAAACCCGTCCACTAACAACAAACCTATCCACTAACAACAAACCCGTCCACCAACAACAAACCCGTCCACTAACAACAAACCCGTCCACCAACAACAAACCCGTCCACCAACAACAAACCCCGTCTACTAACAGCAAACCCGTCTACTAACAGCAAACCCGTCTACTAACAGCAAACCCGTCTAATAACAGCAAACCCGTCTAATAACAGCAAACCCATGTACTAACAGCAAACCCGTCTACTAACAACAAACTCGTCTACTGCCAACAAAACCGTATACTAACAATAACAAATCCGTCCACCAACAACAATTGACCAATCCATTCTTCTTCTACCGTTTTAGGTCCCAGTGGAGCATAGGTCTTCAACAAACACTTTCCAAGTCGTTCTCTCTTTTGCCATTCTTTTCAGATCATAGACCATTCCATTAACAACAACAAATCCGTCCACTAACAACAACAAACTCGTCCACTAACAACAAACCTGTCCACTAACAACAAACCTGTCCACTAGTCACAACAAACCTGTCCACTAACAACAAACCTGTCCACTAGTCACAACAAACCTGTCCACTAACAACAAACCTGTTCACTAGTCACAACAAACCCGTCCACTAAAAACAAACCTGTCCACTAACAACAAACCCGTTCACTAGTCACAACAACCCGTCCACTAGTCACAACAAACCCGTCCACTAGTCACAACAAACCCGTCCACTAACAACAAACCTGTCCACTAGTAACAACAAACCTGTCCACTAGTAACAACAAACCCGTCCAATAACAACAAACCTGTCCACTAGTCACAACAAACCCGTCCACTAAAAACAAACTCGTCCACTAACAACAAACACGTCCCCTAGTCACAATAAACCAGTTCACTAACAACAAACTCGTCCCCTAGTCACAATAAACCAGTTCACTAACAACAAACTCGTCCCCTAGTCACAATAAACCAGTTCAATAACAACAAACTCGTCCCCTAGTCACAATAAACCAGTTCACTAACAACAAACACGTCCCCTAGTAACAATAAACCAGTTCACTAACAACAAACTCGTCCCCTAGTCACAATAAACCAGTTCACTAACAACAAACTCGTCCCCTAGTCACAATAAACCAGTTCACTAACAACAAACTCGTCCCCTAGTCACAATAAACCAGTTCACTAACAACAAACACGTCCCCTAGTCACAATAAACCAGTTCACTAACAACAAACTCGTCCCCTAGTCACAATAAACCAGTTCACTAACAACAAACACGTCCCCTAGTAACAATAAACCAGTTCACTAACAACAAACTCGTCCCCTAGTCACAATAAACCAGTTCACTAACAACAAACTCGTCCCCTAGTCACAATAAACCAGTTCACTAACAACAAACTCGTCCCCTAGTCACAATAAACCAGTTCACTAACAACAAACACGTCCCCTAGTCACAATAAACCAGTTCACTAACAACAAACTCGTCCCCTAGTCACAACTGACCCGTCCACTAAATACAACAAACCCGTGCACTAGTCACAACAAAACCCTTCCACTAGTCACACCAAAACCCGTCTACTATTCACAACAAACCCACGCACAAACAACAACAAAAACCGTCCACTAGTCACAACAAACCCGTCCACTAGTCACAACAAACCCGTCCACTAAAAACAAACCTGTCCACTAACAACAAACCCGTCCACTAGTCACAACAACCCGTCCACTAGTCACAACAAACCCGTCCACTAACAACAAACCCGTCCACTAACAACAAACCTGTCCACTAGTAACAACAAACCTGTCCACTAGTAACAACAAACCCGTCCAATAACAACAAACCTGTCCACTAGTCACAACAAACCCGTCCACTAACAACAAACTCGTCCACTAACAACAAACACGTCCCCTAGTCACAATAAACCAGTTCACTAACAACAAACACGTCCCCTAGTCACAATAAACCAGTTCACTAACAACAAATTCGTCCCCTAGTCACAATAAACCAGTTCACTAACAACAAACTCGTCCCCTAGTCACAATAAACCAGTTCACTAACAACAAACACGTCCCCTAGTCACAATTAACCAGTTCACTAACAACAAACTCGTCCCCTAGTCACAATAAACCAGTTCACTAACAACAAACTCGTCCCCTAGTCACAATAAACCAGTTCACTAACAACAAACTCGTCCCCTAGTCACAATACACCAGTTCACTAACAACAAACTCGTCCCCTAGTCACAATAAACCAGTTCACTAACAACAAACACGTCCCGTAGTCACAATAAACCAGTTCACTAACAACAAACACGTCCCCTAGTCACAATAAACCAGTTCACTAACAACAAACTCGTCCCCTAGTCACAATAAACCAGTTCACTAACAACAAACTCGTCCCCTAGTCACAATAAACCAGTTCACTAACAACAAACTCGTCCCCTAGTCACAATAAACCAGTTCAATAACAACAAACTCGTCCCCTAGTCACAATAAACCAGTTCACTAACAACAAACACGTCCCCTAGTCACAATAAACCAGTTCACTAACAACAAACTCGTCCCCTAGTCACAATAAACCAGTTCACTAACAACAAACTCGTCCCCTAGTCACAATAAACCAGTTTACTAACAACAAACTCGTCCCCTAGTCACAATAAACCAGTTCACTAACAACAAAAACGTCCCCTAGTCACAATAAACCAGTTCACTAACAACAAACTCGTCCCCTAGTCACAATAAACCAGTTCACTAACAACAAACTCGTCCCCTAGTCACAATAAACCAGTTCACTAACAACAAACTCGTCCCCTAGTCACAATAAACCAGTTCACTAACAACAAACTCGTCCCCTAGTCACAATAAACCAGTTCACTAACAACAAACTCGTCCCCTAGTCACAATAAACCAGTTCAATAACAACAAACACGTCCCCTAGTCACAATAAACCAGTTCACTAACAACAAACACGTCCCCTAGTCACAATAAACCAGTTCACTAACAACAAACTCGTCCCCTAGTCACAACTGACCCGTCCACTAAATACAACAAACCCTTGCACTAGTCACAACAAAACCCTTCCACTAGTCACACCAAAACCCGTCTACTATTCACAACAAACCCACGCACAAACAACAACAAAAACCGTCCACTAGTCACAACAAACCCGTTCACTAATCACAACAAAACCCATCCACTTGTCACAACAAACTCGTCCACTAGTCACAACAAAATCCGTCCACTAGTCACAACAAAACCCATCCACTAGTCACAACAAACCGTCCTCTAGTCACAACAACCCCGTCCACTAGTCACAACAAACCCGTCCACTAGTCACAACAAAACCCATCCACTAGTCACAACAAACCCGTCCACTAGTCACAACAAAACCCGTCTACTAGTAACAACAAACCCGTCCACTAGTCACAACAAAACCCATCCACTAGTAACAACAAACCCGTCCACTAGTCACAACAAAACCCATCCACTAGTAACAACAAACCCGTCCACTAGTCACAACAAAACCCGTCCACTAGTCACAACAAAACCCGTCTACTAGTCACAACAAACCCGTCCACTAGTCACAACAAACCCGTCCACTAGTCACAACAAAACCCATCTACTAGTAACAACAAACCCGTCCACTAGTCACAACAAAACCCGTCTACTAGTCACAACAAAACCCGTCTACTAGTCACAACAAACCCATCTACTAGTCACAACAAAACCCGTCTACTAGTAACAACAAACCCGTCCACTAGTCGCAACAAAACCCATCTACTAGTAACAACAAACCCGTCCACTAGTCACAACAAAACCCATCCACTAGTAACAACAAACCCGTCCACTAGTCACAACAAAACCCGTCTACTAGTCACAACAAACCCGTCCACTAGTCACAACAAAACCCGTCTACTAGTCACAACAAAACCCGTCTACTAGTCACAACGAACCCGTCCACTAGTAACAACAAACCCGTCCACTAGTCACAACAAAACCCGTCTACTAGTCACAACAAAACCCGTCTACTAGTCACAACGAACCCGTCCACTAGTAACAACAAACCCGTCCACTAGTCACAACAAAACCCGTCTACTAGTCACAACAAAACCCGTCTACTAGTCACAACGAACCCGTCCACTAGTCACAACAAAACCCGTCTACTAGTCACAACAGACCCGTCCACTAGTCACAACAGACCATTAAGCGGTTACTATTCGCACCAATGAAAACTTCACATTTATTGAAATTTGAACAAACAGACAGTAGAATGCACCGCCCATCTATCACTCACTACTGGCAAACACACAATAAAATATCAGATTTCACGAGGCCCGTTAAAAGAAATAAACATGAATAAAAACAGAGAAGAGAGAAAGCTGTTTTCTGATTTGTGTGTTGAATCTTCAACTATTGATTTTACTGCCTTTAGACGTGCCTCAAAAGTGGGGTCACAACTCACAGCCGTTTATCAATCATATTTTAGTTACAGGGAAATTAAAGAGCGGACAGGTTGGCTAGCTGTGCTATTGTTGAGGACGGTCAACACTAGGAGTCGGGGGGACATCATCAATGCCCCCCCCCTTTTTTCCCTTGGAAGTGGGAAGGACACAGGACTTCGACAGCCATGAGTCTACGTCACTCCTTCGGATGAAAGAGATGGGAGTTAAGATGGGCACAACCAGAAACGAGAAACTTAGTGGCCGTGTAAGAAGACAAGTTAACAAACACAGAACTGGAGTCGTCAGTCACTGGACAATGACATGCTTAAGAGATCTGAGCACATATGGACATGTTTGGAGTGCAATGATGATGACCCACAAATAACTCAATAACTCAATAACTCAATTTTAGTTACTTGACTAGTCTTTCAATATTGTCCTTTTGATGATGTCCTTGAATCGTTCACCATCAATGAGTGCCGTCTCCGCATTGATGGTTGGCTACCATGGAGCGCCATTCCGCTCTGTCTCTTGCTTTAATGGTGCAGGTCGTCGGAGACTGACTTGTATATCTTCTAATGTTACTCGTCCATGTTAGTCTTGTTATGCCATCTGCCTCTTTTATCTTTTATTTTCCCTTTCAAGATTGCTTTTGAGATGGCTGTTGTGTTTTCAAACATGCCAAAACTTCGCATATGTCTTGATTGAATTGTATTTAGTAGTTCTCATTTCCATTTATAAATCTGCAATTCAAAAACCTTCTTTTTTTGTTATGTTTTCTTGTCCAATGTTCGTGTTTCTGCATTATATGTTGAGAAGATAACATTTTTCAATTCTTAGATTTAGCCCTTGTTTTATTTATCCTGATGTTAGCATATTTTTCACGGCATTAAAATGTTCTAGAATAAAGATGAAGGTAAAGGTACGAGATTTGAATCAGGGTCTTAGCATGCGGGATTTTACCCATATGTGCTCGGACGCCTATCCAGAAATGTTCGGAGACTCCTGTCTAGTGCCGCCTCAAGTATCGTAACTCACGAACGAGGCGCCAATACTCACCTAACCAGAGTCCTACACTGTTACTCATTTCTGCCAGGAGCTGGGTCGACCGGTGGGGTATTTTTTTTCCAACAACGAGTACAGTTCACAAAGTACTTCTAGTGGGAATTGAACACATGTTGTCCAGCGTCGATAGCTAGTGGGCTGGTTTCCCCAAACTAGGCTAGCGAGGCCCTTTCTTAAATATAGTATGTAAAATTAATAACATGAAAATAAGCACTGGAAATAAACTGGACTACAAAGGACAAGAGCTAGGGTTCGATTCCAAACCGACGGCCTCCGCTCACCCAGCCTTTAATGGGTACCGGATTTTTTTTATGGGAAAGTAAATCGACACGGGCGTAATACCGACCACATTACCCCAAAATTCATGTGCCGAAGGTCTGTAAAATGTATGGTCACAAACACCATATTCCCTATACACCACTTGGCGTGATGGGGGTACTTTACTTACTTAAGCACTGAAAAAAAAGAAGTTATATCAAAAAGGGAGCTCTTAAAAAACATCAGAAAGAAGCAATCAACATTTTTTGGGCACATCATGAGAAGAGGATAGTTGGAATACTTGGTTACAACTGGCAAAATAAAAGGAAAGAGAGATCGCGGACGACAAAGAGAGAAAATACTGGATAGCTTGGTGTCATGGCATGGAAAACAGTCAACAACAGAACTGATACGATGCACTGTAGATAGAAGATTGTGGAGGGACATGATCGCCTACGCCAACCGGCAGGGTACATGATGATGATGATGATATCAAAAAGAAGACAGATGAAGTCAATTAAACATAGTTATATAACATCAAAATATAAAACAAATAGCAGACTTTAAATATCTGGGAACAACATTCTCTGAAGATGGTAAAATCTATACGGAAATAGACATACGATGTAACAAAGCAAAACAAATATTGGGACAGCTATGTCCTATACTGCAACACAGGGCAATCAATGCCTATAAAAACAGCAAACGAAAAAATCTTTAATAAAAAAAAAGACGAATGTTAAGAATGGAAGAATGCAGTATACTCAGGTCACCATGACTTATAAAATGTGTAAAATTTCCATGATTGTTACTAAAATGCCACTTTGAAGCTAAAATAAACAGCCGTGAACTACTCTTATTCCATCATCATCATCATCATCATCATCATGATCATCATCATCATCATCCACGAATTTGATCCAATCATGCATCATTCTTATTTTTCTTGGATTCTTATTTAAGCAATCAAGATCTTATTTCATTTTTTTATCACCTCCCATTTATGCTTATCTTTGACATTTATTGATAAGACCTTTAGCCAATCTTGGACTACAAGCATGTCGCGGCGAAGAGAAAAAAACCGGAATAAATGAATGAATTTTACTTGCCTTGATCGCGACGCATACTTGGAATCTTCTGCAGAGATAAGAGCAAGCAATGAAGTTCTGGAACATGATAGGATTCAAGGCATGTTCTTTCCTTCTCAAGAGAGTGATCTAAAAGAGATGGGATACTTGTGTTGAGGGGGGGGGGGGAGAATGGACGAATTCTCAACCGCCCCCTCCCCCCCCAAAAAAAAAATCCTTTACCGAGAGGCAGCCGAGGGCCAAAGAAGAAAAGGGAAGAGAGTTTTTGGCAAAGATGTATGTACACGTGATGTGGATAAGATATACACACATATAATTAACTGGTGAGAAGGAAGGTGACATCTTCTCAGTATTCCTGTATGGTGCAGAAACAAGGACAATAGACAAGAAAACAGATCAGAAAATTGAAGTCTTTGAAATGTGGATTTATAGAAGAGTAGGTAGAATTGGATGGAAAGGAAAGAAAACAAACGATGAAGTTTTAAAACAAGTGAAAATAAAAAGAGAACTACTAAATATAATTAAGACAAGACAAATGAAATTTTTGGGGCATGTTAAAAGACACAACAACCTACTAAAAGTAATATTGGAAAGGAAAATACAAGGTAAAAGAGACAGAGGCAGACCAAGACTAACATGGACGAGTAACATCAAAACAAGGACAAGTCAATCTATGACAACCTGCACCATCAAAGCAAGAAACAGAGTAGAATGGCGATCCATGGTAGCCAACCTTCGTTGCGGAGAAGGCACTCGATGATGATGATGCGAAGGAAGGGTGAAAGAAAGTCATAAAGTGGTTTTGTCTTTAGGGTGTGGAATGTTGTCTTTAGAATGTGATCTTTATGTTGTGAAATGTGATTTTTAGTGTCAGATGCGATTTAATTGCGTGGATGTGAAATTTAATGTGTGAAATGCGAAATTCAGGGTGTGAGATATGATCTTTAGAGTGTGGAGATATGATCCATAAAATATGAGATGTGATCCTGAGAGTGTAGAAAAGTAATCTTTGGGGTGTAAAGACGTTAGTCAGGGTGTAGCTATGTGATCAGTTGAGTGTGAGATATGATCTTCTGGGTAAAACGATGTGATATTTTAGATGTGAGATGTGATCTCCTTTGTGTGGAGATGCGATCTTCAGTGTGTCGAGAAATTACCTTAGAATGTGAGGTGTTATATATAGTATGTGAGGATGTCATATTTCAAGGGCGGGGTGAACTGACCTGTTTGCTATAGAGGTGCGATTATTAGGGTGTGAAGAGGAGGACATCGTTAGGGAGTGGTAATGTCAGCTTTATAATGTGAGATGTGATGTTTAGAATGCAGATATGTAATCTTTATGAAATTGATATATGGATAAATAACAGAAAAGGAATTGTAGGATTTTCTGCAGAAATCATTCAGTGAATGGAGAAACGATTGAACGGACACATAAACATCGGGGCTGCGAGCTTGGGCTGACATCAAGATGACATCAAGATAAAGTGAATGAGATTAATAGATAAAAGATAAATAGGGTAGATGGGACAAATAAATAAGGTTGATAACACATATTGTAAATACAACTGATGGATCTTTTGTCTGTGACTAACGATATTCATAACCACGACAGATGAAACATACACATACGTTTGTTGGGACATATTGATACGACAGATGAAACATATATTCACACCATTGGGGCAACATGGAATAAGGCTGAGATAGATAAATATGACAGTTGAACATCGATTGAGTATACAGATACGACCAATGTAGCAACAATAAGACCAAAAGGGGATAACTGGACCAGTTATACAAGTAATAATGTCCACTAGACCAAGCTATACGCCAGGACACTGCTGGGGACCGAAAGTAGAGTAAAGAATAAGGTTGGAATTAGTTCTCACTTTTTATCAGATCATAGATTACGAAAAGGCGTTTGATAGTTTAGACAGAGGGGTGCTTTGGAAGTTGCGGAGTCATTACGGAATCCCCATAAAGTTTATTAACCTGATAAAAACAATGTATGAAAGAGTGAAATATAATGTTGTGTGTGAAAGGAAGCTTACAGTAGCATTTGAAATAAGAAAAAGGAGTAAGGCAAGTATGTCTTCTATCTCTATTTAGTTTGATACAGGTCGTAGATTGGATTATAAGAGTAGCTCACAGCAACAGAAATGGAATCCAGTGGTCACTGACCAAGCAACTTAATGACTTGGACTTTGCTGATGACATAGCTCTCCTATCACATTGTAATCAACAGATGCAGGATAAAATGAGCATACTTGATGAGAGATCACAATAGATGGGACTGGGAATAAATAAGATAGATAGGACACAAATTATGAGAATTAATGCAGTTGGCAAATAACCAAATAACATTAGGAGAAATACTTCTACTAGACGTACAATTTTGCATATATCTGGGCAGTAATATAGACAAAGAGGGGGGAACAGAGAATGATACCAAAATAAGGATATCAAAAAGCAAGCGGAGCATTCATTGCACTAGTAATTATATGGAAATTATAAAGAAATTAGGTTAAATACTAAAGTAAACATTTTCAAATCCAATGTTAAGTCAGTCTTATTATATAGCCGTGAAACATGGAGAACAACAAAAATGGCAATAAGGAAGATTAACAGACGCTTGTGTAGAATTAAAACGATGGAAATAGTCGGAGAAAATCACTAACTTAGAACTATGGGAAAATACCAGTCAAATACCAGTGGATAGAGAATTAAAACGATGATGATGGATAGGACACACACTGGCGAAGCCAACTGAGAGTATTACACGACAGGCCCTTTTTGGAAATACTCAAGGAAAGAGACAACGAGAAAGACCAAAATATTCTTGGTGAAAACAGGTGGAAGAAGATGACGGGGAAAACATGAAATGATCTTCAAATAATGGCAAGAAACAGAATGTGTTCGTTGAAGACCTATGCCTCACAGGGAGCTGAAAGTGTTTGTTGAAGACCTATGCCTCACAGGGAGCTGAAAGGAAGAGAAAGGCCACCTATGCTAATTATTGTATCAAATTAAAAACTGAAATGAAAGTTACAAGGTCGAACTGACCTATAGATGTAGCTAATCGGAGCGAACTGCGAGATCAAATGAGGTGGCAAGTTCTTCTTTAAGAAAACTTAGCGAACGAATGACGTATCTCCAAAAATAAACATTTATTTTCCCCATTTGATTCCTTCGCCTCATGTATGGGGCATGAACCCATTACATGCAGACACCTAGATTCACTCAGTCCATAATGTTCACAATTACATCTGGTTCAACTTATTTGGGAGCCGCGATAGCTCAGTGGTTAGTGGACTGGGCTACAAAGGACAACGGGTAGGGTTCGATCCCAACCGACGGCTTCCGGGTTCACCCAGCCTTAAATGGGTACCGGATTTTTTTTTCTGGTAAAGTAAAGCGGCACGAGCGTAATACCGACCAACCACATTACCCCAAAAATCATGTGTTGAAGGTCTGTAAAATGTATGGTCACTAACACCATATTCTATATATCCATATATATAGGATAGGACACACACTGCGGAAGCCAACTGAGAGAATTACACAACAGAAGGAAGAAAATCCATAATTGCTCAACCGCCCGTGCCAATGGAATCATCCAAATTAGAACTCATCTAATTGAAGGATCCAAACAAAGAAAGGCAACTGCAGTCCCCATCATAGCCGCTACAGCACACGCCAAAAGACATAAGGTGAAGCGGCACCGAAAGTGAACTCAGTGGAACTGTCCTTTGTCGTACGATATTATCACTCATCGAAACGCGATCCGGATGAAAAACACAGCTCACGGTGTGCACAGAGCACTAAACTCAGCAACTCGGCAAAAGACCAAAGTGAAGAAAAAGGACACAATCAACATATTCGTCATGCACCTCAAGGCACGGAGGGTGCCCCCTTTTTTAACTGACAGATATAACTTGAAGGATAATCTCCATCAACGAAAAATAGGAGAACTTGTTGTTGCCCCCCAAAAAAGACTCCTCGCTGACAAGACGTAGAAATGCACGACTGCTTTGTCAAGCCTTGGTGACCAAACAATAGAGAAAGAAATATATAAAGAAATATATAAAGAAATATATAGATATATATAAAGAAATATATAAAGAAATATATAGATATATATAAAGAAATATATAAAGAAATATATAGATATATATAAAGAAATATATAAAGAAATATATAGATATATATAAAGAAATATATAAAGAAATATATAGATATATATAAAGAAATATATAAAGAAATATATAGATATATATAAAGAAATATATAAAGAAATATATAGATATATATAAAGAAATATATAAAGAATATATAAAGAAATATATAAAGAAATATATAAAGAAATATATAAAGAAATATATAAAGAAATATATAAAGAAATATATAAAGAAATATATAAAGAAATATATAAAGAAATATATAAAGAAATATATAAAGAAATATATAAAGAAAGATATATATATATAAATAGATAAAAGATAACGAAATAAAGAAAGAAAGAAAGAAATAGAAAAAGAAAGAGACTGACAGACAGAAATGAGAGAGAAAGTAAAAACGGAAAGAAAAGAAAAAAAAAGAGAGAGAGAGAGAGAGAGAGAAAGAATACGAAATGGAGAAAGACCGACACAAAGAAAGAAAGACAGAGAGAATGAAACGAATGAAAGAAAGAAGGAAAGAAAGAACGAAAGAAAGAAAGAAAGAATGAAAGAAAGAAAGACAGGAAAGAAAGGAAAGAAAGAAAGAAAGAAAGAGAAAAGAAAGAGACACACACAAAGAAAAAGCCACAAAGAAAAAGACACAAAGAAAAAGACACAAAGAAAAAGCCACAAAGAAAAAGACACAAAGAAAGAAACACAAAACGTAAGAAAGAAGTAGAGAAAGAAATAAAAAAAAATAAAAAGGCGATGTAATTTCCCTTTCTTTATCGTATGTATCATCCCTTAACTGTAAAGTCAACCCATACAAAAATATATCTGCATCAATTCCAAACAACCTCGTACACTTTCTTAAGATATCAATTCTTTCTTGACAGTACCTTATCAGGGTACAGCATATCTTCTCATAACTTTATTTATCAATTTTTAACTCCCTTACTTAACCCTAACAACATCTATAGGAGACTTCGATTTTCTGTATCTCCATTGGCAATTCAATCGTTTAAAATATGCAGACACTGCAGAATTGTTTCCCCCTTTTTTTCATTCATTCATTTTTTACTACAGGGGTTTTCAAAGTGTGTGACAAATGGGAACAGTTCGATTCTTCAACGGTTTTGTGGGCAATTGAAAACTGTTTACTGAGATTACTGCAGGTACGTAAATGTAGTAGTAGTGTCCGTCAGTCATTGTTGACAATAGTAACCTACGTCAGTCATAGTTGACTGTAGTAGCCTCCGTCTGTCATAATTGACTATAGTAGCCTCCGTCTGTCATAGTTGACTATATAGTGAGATATTTTGTCTAGTCCTCTCGAATAACGTTAATAAGCATGGGCACATGTGTGCACTCGCTTGAGTAGTGATATATTTTGTCTAGTCCTCTCAGATAACGTTAATAAGCAGGGGCTCATGTGTGCACTCGCTTGAGTAGTGAGATATTTTGTCTAGTCCTCTCAGATAACGTTAATAAGCATGGGCTCATGTGTGCTCTCGCTTGAGTAGTGAGATATTTTGTCTAGTCCCCTCGGATAACGTTAATAAGCAGGGGCTCATGTTTGCACTCGCTTGAGTAGTGAGATATTTTGTCTAGTCCTCTCAGATAACGTTAATAAGCAGGGGCTCATGTGTGCACTCGCTTGAGTAGTGAGATATTTTGTCTAGTCCTCTCGAATAACGTTAATAAGCATGGGCACATGTGTGCACTCGCTTGAGTAGTGAGATATTTTGTCTAGTCCTCTCGAATAACGTTAATAAGCAGGGGCTCATGTCTGCACTCGCTTGAGTAGTGAGATATTTTGTCTAGTCCTCTCGAATAACGTTAATAAGCAGGGGCTCATGTGTGCACTCGCTTGAGTAGTGAGATATTTTGTCTAGTCCTCTCGAATAACGTTAATAAGCATGGGCACATGTGTGCACTCGCTTGAGTAGTGAGATATTTTGTCTAGTCCTCTCAGATAACGTTAATAAGCAGGGGCTCATGTGTGCACTCGCTTGAGCAGTGAGATATTTTGTCTAGTCCCCTCGGATAACGTTAATAAGCAGGGGCTCATGTGTGCACTCGCTTGAGTAGTGAGATATTTTGTCTAGTCCTCTCGAATAACGTTAATACGCAGAGGCTCATGTGTGCACTCGCTTGAGTAGTGAGATATTTTGTCTAGTTTTCTCAGATAACGTTAATAAGCAGTGGCTCATGTGTGCACTTTGTGCCCGTTAAAGATCCATTGGTAGCTAAATCAAAAACGTTCGGCCACAAGTATCGTCGCTACCCGGGCAACATTTTCAACAACAAACAAGACACCGTGGATCCCCGGCCGTGTTACGGAGTTCGTGCAAGTGGACCAAGATTTTCCTCGAGGGAATATCTGAGCAACTACAGATATGTCCGGTGTCTAATAAAGATGATCTTAACAACAACAACGACAACGACAACGACGACGACAACAACAACAACAACAATAACAACAAACAACAACAACAACAACAACGACAACAAACAGGTGCTTCCAACTTTTATCTTACAATGTTGCCAAAAAATTACGATTGTCTCTTTCTGATTTTTAACTCTCTTTTTTTTTCTTTTATGTTGTCCTCTTTGAGAATTTCCTCTTTTGTCTCTTTAGCTCTCCAGGGAGCTCTCAATGTTCTCTTCTAGGAAATCCTATCTCTGTGGCCTCTAAATGTTGTTACAATAACATTAAATGTTTTATAATGGAGGCTTGTGATGTATCCGATCAGCCAGCCACAGCAAACATGCAGGAAGCTAACTCATCAATCGAAGAGAGAGTCAGAGTCCTAACTCATCAATCGAAGAGAGAGTCAGAGTCCTAACTCATCAATCGAAGAGAGAGTCAGAGTCCTAACTCATCAATCGAAGAGAGAGTCAGAGTCCTAACTCATCAATCGAAGAGAGAGTCAGAGTCCTAACTCATCAATCGAAGAGAGAGTCAGAGTCCTAACTCATCAATCGAGAGAGAGTCAGAGTCCTAACTCATCATTCGAAAAGAGAGTCAGAGTCCTAACTCATCAATCGAAGAGAGAGTCAGAGTCTTAAATGTTAAAACAAACATGAAGGAAAATATTTAAAAGAATAACCACATATACGAACGTCTACAAGTAGGATATTCAACCCCGGACAATAATATTCCAGGTTCTATTCACTTAATATTTCATCACGTATCCATTTCAGACAATTAAAAACGTCTTGTGCAACAGGTCTCAGTCAGTAGAAGTGAGAAAGATAGTTAATCGGTGCTATAGTGAGCCAATTCTGACTTGTGGAAGCGAATCATGGACAGCAGACAAACAAATGAAAAGACAATTAGAAACCATTGAGTTGGGACTTCCAAGATGAATGTTGAACGTTCTCTGGATAGCTAAAAATGAGATCATTCTCAAAGAGGCCAACATAAAAAGGGAGCTCCTAAAAATCATCAGAGAAAAACAATCATTATTTTGTGAACACGTCATGAGAAGCGGAAAGATGGAATACTTGGTTACAAGTGGCAAAATACAGGGAAAGAGAGAACGCGGGCGGCAAAGAGAGAAAATACTAGAAAGCTTGGTGTCATATCACGGCAAACGGTCAACATAACTGATACGATGCACTGTGGATAGATGATTGTGGAGCGACATGATCGCCTGCGCCAGCCGGCATGGCGCGTGATGATGATGATCCATGGTTTCATCGTGGCTTTACCCTCCCCTGATCTCTGAGCATTGAGATCCGATGTCAAGCTATATCTGGACAGTGAGATCCGATGTCAAGCTATATCTGGGCAGTGAGATCCGATGTCAAGCTATATCTGGGCAGTGAGATCCGATGTCAAGCTATATCTGGGCAGTGAGATCCGATGTCAAGCTATATCTGGGCAGTGAGATCCGATGTCAAGCTATATCTGGGCATTGAGATCCGATGTCGAGCTATATCTGGGCAGTGAGATCCGATGTCAAGCTATATCTGGGCATTGAGATCCGATGTCAAGCTATATCTGGGCATTGAGATCCGATGTCAAGCTATATCTGGGCATTGAGATCCGATGTCAAGCTATATCTGGGCATTGAGATCCGATGTCAAGCTATATCTGGGCATTGAGATCCGATGTCAAGCTATATCTGGGCAGTGAGATCCGATGTCAAGCTATATCTGGGCAGTGAGATCCGATGTCAAGCTATATCTGGGCAGTGAGATCCAATGTCAAGCTATATCTGATAACGCAAAAAATAGGAGGGCCCGTGTGCCTCTGCGCACGTTAAAGAACGATTGACTATAAAGATTAAAAAGAGAATGGCGAGAAGAAGTGATTTGGGATATATTCCAAAGATAGATCGATAAAATTTATCGAAATACGTCAGAACTTTCGAGGATAAAAACTGAGAGTATCTCTAATGTCGCAGAATATCTGCCTGCATGGCAAAGGACATCTCAGAGCACAGCTGCCAGTGAGGAAAAAAAAGAGAAATTTTGGCAAAATCAAGTCTGTTGGGTCTCTGCACCTGGTGCACTTACATACACAACCCACATCATCATCATCATGTACCCTGCCGGTTGGCGTAGGCGATCATGTCCCTCCACAATCTTCTATCTACAGTGCATCGTATCAGTTCTGTTGTTGACTGTTTTCCATGCCATGACACCAAGCTATCCAGTATTTTCTCTCTTTGTCGTCCGCGATCTCTCTTTCCTTTTATTTTGCCAGTTGTAACCAAGTATTCCAACTTTCCTCTTCTCATGATATGCCCAAAAAATGTTGATTGCTTCTTTCTGATGTTTTTTAAGAGCTCCCTTTTTGTGTTGGCCTCTTTGAGAACTTCCTCATTGGTCTTTTTATCTGTCCAGGGAACTTTCAACATTCTTCTGAGAAATCCCATCTCTGTGGCCTCTAACCGTCTTTTCATTTGTTTGTCTACTGCCCATGATTCGCTTCCATAGGTCAGAATTGGTTCTATATAGCACTGATGAACTCTCTTTCTCATTTTGAATGACATAGATTTGTTGCATAAGATATTTTTCATTTTCTTAAATGCTATTTTAATACTATATGTTTCCTAGTGTTCTAAAATTCCATCAACCATCTTCTTCTTGGTCGTCACTTGGGTCTAGTGTTCTCGTAACGTTTATTGCGGGCTCGTTGTTATCACCGAATGAACTGTGCTCATGCACAGATATAGATATCTTACCGAAAGCTAGCTTTGTGTTTTAATTTGGGATTAAGAAATCAAAATAGTAGACCACGTCCGTCCCGCGAGCCGTAGCTTGCAGTGTCGTCTTTCAAATGACTCTAGATTTCTGGAAAGTTATCATTCACTGACCTGAAACTGGGTGATGGTCACATCACATCGACCTTGAACCTTCTATTGATCGCAAAAATCTGGCCCTAATCACGTGATTATCATGAATACGTCATCACGCATGCGCATATCAATATAGTAAAAACGGCCTTCATTTTCCGTACAGCTGCCGGCGAATACCCTGCAGGAATGTTCATTAACGCCATGGGGTAAGCAACATGAGGCCCGTGGATTTAATTTGTCTCTCCCGCTAGCTATTTCTAATATGCATATGCTAATTAATCATCATCAAGTATCATGCCTGCTGGCGTAGGTGATCAATTCGCTCCATAAATCTCGATCACGACAGTTATTTATCATTTTTGTTCTTGACCTTCTGCCAAGCTAATCTTTTAAGCTGATTTGGTCTATTTTCTATTTGCGTCCCTCTATCTATTCGTCTCTCAATTTCCACAGTTGTCACAATATATTCCAGCTGTTCCCTTCTCATTCATAATCATCAAGTACCATGCATGCTGGCATAGGGGATCATGTCTCTCCAACACCTTTGATTTCGACAGTTACTGATACTTTTTGTTGCTCCAAACACAGAACAACACAATACATTCCAGCTACTCCCTTCTCATTGCATGGAAGTAAATGATGCTCTCTTTTGCTTCAGCATCTTTCGGAAAATGTTAACTCCCCTTCTTAGCTGTCCATGGCATTCTCAACTTGCTTCTGTAAAACCACATTTTTACAGCCTCTAGTGATTTTCTTGTCCTGTTTCTATTGTCAAAAATTGATTGCATAGTATCTTTCACATTTAAAAAAAAAATCCCTTCTCATTACATGGCCAAACAATGATGATTGTTTCTTCATAATAATGGAAATTAGCTCTCTTTTTGCTTTGGCCTCTTACAGAACGTTTTCATTACTCTTCTTCGCTGTCCATGGTATTCTCAACATTCTTCTGTAAAACCACATTTCTACAGCCTCTAGTTATTTTGTTGTCCTATTGTCCATGATTCACATCCATATTTTAAGACGGGCTCTACATAACATTTAAGAACGCTTTTCTTGTTTCTGTTATCAAAAATGGATTGCACAGTTTCTTACTCACTTTTGTTTAAAAAGCTGCTTTGCCTGAGCCATGCTGTAAATGCTATGCTAATTATAGATACTAAATTGCTATTTTCATTTAATGATCTCTAAGGGCGACACGTAACATCTGTTGGAGTTATCAAGATAGACGTCTGGCACAGTTGCTTGCTTTATCATCAAAGTGGCACTTTAGTTATAGACGTAACAATGTTGCTACATTTATGAAAAAAGTTGTCCTGAGGAAAGTACATACCACTCATCCTCCTTAAAATTGATGTGTTTTTTTTTTTGGAGTGGTTCAAATTTGTGACAATTTTAAAAATAAGAATATTATTGCTGAGTTCATTTATTGTTGTTAATTATATTAGTCCGTTGATGTTTTTTGAAAATAAATATTTCAAAACTTGAGAAATTCGTTTTGAAAAGCTGTGTTTAGTTTTTTGTTGATATACTAACGTAAAGTTGTGTTTAGTTATTGTTGATATACTAACGTAAAGTTGTGTTTAGTTATTGTTGATACACTAACGTAAATTTGTATCTAGCTATTCTTGATATACTAACGTAATTTTGTTTATAGTTATTATTGATGTACTAATGTAATGTGTCAGGTCAGGTAATTTTACCTGCTACTGTATGCGGTAAACAGTACAACCTGTGGCTGCCCTGCTGCCTTGCAGGTAAGCTCGGGAGAGTAAAAGGCTAAGGGAGGGTACCCCGAAGAAAACAACCCCACTGCCTTGTGGGTGAGACTTTTTAGTCAAAGGCTAGCGGAGCCAACCGTAAACAAACCGACGGAAGGCAACAGAAAACCACCGTCGTATCTTCATTGTACAATCATGAATCGCCACAACAATAGAAATCACTACAACAACGTTAAGGGGGATTCGAATGGAAGTCCCTCGTTCGGTAGGGGACATCATGTGCTACAGGTGATACCCGATCGTCATCAAGCTACTGTAAGCAAAATAAAGATAAAACAAACTCTAAGGATATGTACTTGGAATGTGAGAACACTCGTGCAGAAGGATAAACTAGAAAACATCATACAAGAAATGAAAAGAATGGGTTTACAATTACTGGAACTTTACGAAATGAGATACACCGGATCAGGGGAGATGTATTCTGATAAACATAAAATAATCTATTCTGGAGGTACTGAACACCAAAGAAGAGTAGGTATCATCTTGGATGCAGAAAGAGCAAGAACAGCGAAAGTCTGAAATGGAATCGAAAGCCAATAGACATAAATCTTATACAAGTTTATGCACCAACAGCAGACAGTCTATAGGTAACAATTGATACATTTTACGACGAGTTAAATTATGCACTTCAGGGGATCTTAACGCAAAAGTAGGAAAGGAAAGAGTTGAGGAAGTAGTTGGTCATTATGGCTTAGGCGAGAGGAATGAAAGAGGTGAGAAACTTATTGACTAGGCAAGAACACACAACATGATGATAGGAAACACCTGGTTTAAGCAACATCCAAGACGTCTGTGGACATGGAAAAGCCCAGGGCACAACGCACGTAATCAAATTGATTATATAATGATAAGCAATAGATTTAGAAACAGTCTGGTGTGTGTGAAAACTAGATCAGGGGCAGATTGCAATAGTGATCATGTACCAGTTGTGGGAAAGCTTAGAGTAATATTAAAAACAACAAAATGAGCATCAGTTAACATCAAGTTAAATTTAGATTGATTAAAATCAGACAAGAAGCTGTAGACAAATATAAAATCACAATTCAGAACCGGTACAATGCAATAGAGAAGAAACAAAGCATTGATGAACAGTGGGAAATGCTAAATGAATCATTGCAACAAACATCAAAAGAGTTCATACCACCAGTGAGGACAAATTCAAGAAAGAAATGGATGACAGATGACATTTTGCAGCTAATGGATACAAAAAGAAGAAATAAAGAAAATAAAGATGAGTATAAGAGATTAAATAAAGAAATTGTAATGAAATGCAATGAAGCAAAAGAAGCATGGCTAAAAGAGAGATGCAAATAGATTGAAATGCAACAAAAAGGAGATGCTAAAGCCATATACAAACGAATTGAGGAATTAACAGGAAGAAAAACGCAATCAAAAACTGGATGTTTAAGATCAAAGGAAGGAGAACTGTTGATTGATCAAGAAAGCATAAGGGAACGATAGACAGAATATATTAAAGATCTTTATAATGATGAACGAACGGAAGTAAATATTAAGGATAATGAAGGACCAGAAATACTCAGAGAAGAAGTGGAAGATGCCTTGCGCAATATGAAAGCAGGAAAAGCTCCTGGACCAGATAATATAACTAAAGAAGTGATTGAAGCCATGGGTGATTTTGGAATAGAAATAATAACAAAATATTGAATGATATCTACAACAGCGGATATATACCAGACGACCTGCTGAAATCAATATTCAAAGCCCTACCAAAGAAATCGGGTGCGATTGAAAGCGATGATCATCGCACAATAAGCCTTATGATTCATATGACTAAGATATTACTAAGAATCATCATGCGAAGAGTGCGAAACAAAATCAGTCCAGAAATTATCGATGAACAGTGTTGTTTTGTTAGAGATAAAGGAACGAGCAATGCCATATATATCATAAGATCTTTAGTAGAAAGAACCATAGAGGTGAAAACAAATCTATACCTATGTTTCATAGATTATAACAAAGCATTTGTCAAAGTAAAGCACCAAGAAATAATCAAAATTTTAGAAAACATAAACGTAGACAGCACATATCTAATAATAATAAAGAGCATGAACTGGCAACAGAGACCATAAGAACTGAAAACCAATTGGGAATGTTTCAACAAATAAAATAGGGTGTTAGGCAAGGTTGTGTGCTGTCATCAGATTTGTTTAATATTTATAGTGAGATTATTTTAAGATCCATAAGGGGCATGCCTGGAATAAAAATTGGAGGTCATAATATAAATAATATAAGGTATGCTGATGATACAGTCTTAATCGCTAAGAGTGAAAATGAGTTACAAGAAATGTTGGATATTATAGTGAAAGAAAGTAAAAATAAAGGACTCAGCCTTAATAGCAAAAAGACAGAAGTAATGGTACCAACAAAGAAAAAGACATCACCTCAGTGCAAAATAAAGACAAGTGGAGCAATATTAAAACAGGTAAATGAATTTAAATAATTGGGAACTTTGTTAACCTCAGACGGAAGATGTACAAAAGAGGTGAGATGCAGAATGGTTCAGGCAAAAGCAGCTTTCCAGAAAATGAGGAAGATACTATGCAACTCATTCTGACAATAGAAACAAGAAAAAGAGTTCTTAAATGTTTTGTATAGCGAGTCTCAACATATGGATGTGAATCATGGACAATAGGACAGCAGACACGAAAATCACTGGAGTCTGTAGAAATGTGGTTTTACAGAAGAATGTTGAGAAAACCATGGACAGGTAAGAAGAGCAATGAAATCGTACTGAAAGAGGACAAAAGAAAAAGAGAGCTGGTTTCCAATATTAGGAAGAAACAATCATCATTTTTTGGCGCAGTAATGAGAAGAGAACAGCTGGAATATATTGTAACAACTGGAAAAATTGAGGGACGAAGAGATAGAGGAAAGCAAAGAGAAAAAAATACCAGACAGCTTAAGAGAATGGCTCGGCCGAAGGTCAACAACAGAAATGACAAATAACTGTCAAGATCGAAAGTTGTGGAGAGACATGATCATCTACGCCAGAAAGCATGGTACTTGATGATGACGATGATGATGATGATGATGATGTTAGAGACTGTTTTCTTTTCTTGCTTTGTGCGTCGTTTCAAGAATCACCAACTTTTTTCTCAAATTCAGTTCATATTTCATTCCCCTGTTTACTGTCTAACCTTAGCAGGACTTGTCTTTAGCGATCCCTTCCTGGTCTGTTATGCTAATATGTGGAGCCAACATGTCAATCTTATAAATAAATTAGCGTCCGAATATTGAAAGACTTTGGCAATTGCTTCCAAAGAAACCCATCCTGGAGTCCATAGAGATGGGAGTAATTAGCGACTCAAAGCTGACTGTTTGAGGTAGATTCGGTATCAGCAAAGCTGATTAAAACTCTACTCCACCTTCCAGTGGTGTTTCTGGAAAAAAAAGAATAAACAGACTGGCCAGGCAAGTAGGGATCGGGGAGGGAAGGTAATTTGGTGTTTAAAAATATGATGATGGAGTCGGATGTACTGTACCAAAGGGAGGAACTATCACAGTTATGCTGTAAACACAACACAGTGTATCTACGTTCATTTAACGCTTTTCTGAGGGCGGACGATAAGTGCCAAATGAAAGAATGAATGAATGTAAGAAAGAAAGAAAGAAAAAAACGAAAGAAAGAAAGGAAGAAAAAACGAAAGAAAGGAAGAAAGAGAGAAAGAAAGAAATAAAGACAGAAAAAGCGAAAGAAAGAAAGAAGCAAAAAACGAAAGAAAGAAAGAAACAAACAAACAAAACGAAAGATAGAAATAAAAGAAAAAAACGAAAGAAAGAAAGAAAGAAGGAAGTAAAGAAATAAAAAAAATAAAGAAAGAAAGAAGGAAAGACAGAAAAAAAGAAAGAACGAAAGAAAGAAAGAACATAATTTGAGTAAGAGATATGATCGCAGAGATGAATGAAGTCTGGAAGGAAGGAATTATTAATAGAAAGAAAGGAATCTGCAAAGCAATCAAGGAAACAGAGATATATCGATCAGAGCAAGATATATCGAAAAAAAAGAAAGAAAGAAAGAAAGAAAGAAAGAAAGAAAGAAAGAAAGAAAGAAAGAAAGAAAGAAAGAAAGAAAGAAAGAAAGAAAGAAAGAAAAATCTATCCAGTCTGTAGCATGAGAACACAATATGAGATGCAAATGAGCGAGACAGAAAAAGACGGTTGGACGGGATGATAGAGTTATTAAATAATTGGAAGGTGACACGCAGAAAGATGTGTTAGCCGAGCTACACAGACCCATCGTGCAACATTTTTGGTCCACTCAGGAATAAGAAAGAAGATAAAGAGAGCTCTTTGCAGTGCCACGGAGAACGTGTTCTGTGCCAATATAATGATTTCCGATCTGAAAAAAGATTAGAATACCTATTCACACTAAGATGTGTTCTTCTTTCTTTCCTCATTTGTATTTTAGCGCCAAGGAGAGACATAATTTGTGGTCTTTTGACCTTCTGCTGGCCTCTTCTGTTATGTTTCCTTGTGTTTCTAATATTCCATCGATCCATCTTTTTCGTGGTAGGCCCTTAGGTCTTGGGTTATCGCAACGTTTGTTGAAGACTCGTGTAGTATCTTGATCTTTCCTTCCTTGTCACGTGGCCAAACCATTTTATCTTTTTTTTCTTTATGTACTTTATGGCAGTAATTATTCCTAGATTGTTTCTCAGTTCTTCAATTGTGGTCTTATCTCTCAGTCTGTATCCTGTCATTCGTCTAACACATTTCATCTCAGTAGAGGTTATTTTTCTTATTGTTTTTGCATCTTGGGTCCAGGACTGGCATTGGTAGCACAACGTTGGGATGAAGATTGTATTGTATAGTGCTCGTTTTGCCTCTAGAGTTATTTCCTTGTTGGACAATAGTGGTGATAGCTGTCTAATGATTTGACAAGCTTTGTTGCATCTTGAGTCTATCTCTGCTGTTTATAAATTGTCGTTTATTACTAGACTTCCTAGATATTTAAATTCCTCCACATGTTTTAGTTGTTTACCATCCACCGCTATGTTGATTTTCCGTTTCTCTTTAGGGATATTCAGGATTTCTGTTTTTTTTTTTTAATGCTGATTTTTTATATTCCCCAATTTAACGATGCTTTTATATACAAGGAAATTCCCACGGTGGTGAGATAATATTGATATAGAAGACATTTTAGTTTTGATGACGCTACAGGAAGGGCACAATTGATTTTCTCCAGCAGAACTCGGAAAATCAGTAACGCCAATGAAACAGCCTGTTGTGTAAGACACAGTTAACTCGTGTCGAATTAGCAGTCGATCATTACCATTATCATTACCATTATCATCACCATCGTCCTCATCCTGGTTATAAACATCGTTATCCCCAACGTTGTCATCATCTTTATCGATCATCGGCATTTACCTATCTCCCATCGAAGCCCAAAGTTAAATTAAAAAAAGAACGAAAGAAAAAAAGTAAAGAAACAAGAAAAAAGAAAGAAAGAAGGAAAGAATGCGAGAAAGAATGCGAGAAAGAAAGAAGGAAAGAAAGAAAGAAAAAAGGAAGTAAAGAAAGAAAAAAGGGAGGAAAGAAAGCAAGAAAGAAAGAAAGAAAGAAAGAAAGAAAGAAAGGAAGGAATAAAGAAAGAAAAAAAGAAAGATAGAAAGAAAGAAATAAAGAAAGAAAGGAAAAGGAAGGAAGGAATAAAGAAAGAAAGAAAGAAAGAAAGAAAGAAAGAAAGAAAGAAAGAAAGGAAAAGGATGGGAGGAACGAATACATAAAGAAAGAAAGAAAAAAAAAGAAAGAAAGGAAGGATAAGGAAGGAAGGAAGAAATAAAGGAATGATAAGGAAGGAAAGAGTAAAGAAAGAAAGAAAAAAAGAAAGAAAGAAAGAAAGAAAGAAAGAAAGAAAGAAAGAAAGAAAGAAAGAAGAAAGAAAGAAAAAAAGAAAGAAAGAAAGAAAGAAAGAAAGAAAGAAAGAAAGAAAGAATGCTAAGAAGCGATGCAGACTTGGCGATACAATGAACATAGTTCTAGGGGACTGGGAAGTCTAGAGGTACTACGTCCACTTTAGGACAGGAAGGAGCCGGGCTCAAAGTCCACTAGAAGCGGGGGATGATTTAAAGAAAACAACAGGAACAATTAATCCTTCCTCTGTTTCTTTATGACTTTACCTTAACCTAATCTCTTGGGTGGAGATATCGGATGTCTAACCTTATCGAATTATATATAGCAGCGCCTTTCTTAAATATACCAACACCGTTATACAAGCACTGAACACTTTATAACAACTTGAACACGCTTTGTTGGAACGACTTGGCGTTTGACCTCAACGCCTGGAGTTGCGTTGCAGGCACGTAGATTGCCCGGTGGCGTCTTGCACCGGACAGCTCGTCTTGATCCCGTATCAGACTTGGACCGAGTGTGCTGGATTTGATTCGGGATTCTGTAGCCGCTTATCTGCCTTCTGCTTGCCTGATGCTGAACTCATACATAGCCCGGACACCCACTTGTCCGTCTGTCGTGATCGTATACTCTTGTACTTCGCGCTGTTTCGGGGTGGCGACCACCGCTGCGTCTATGGGCCTGTGCTTGACGGCCCCTCCCAGTTTTCGTTCTTCGCTAGGCACAGACAAATACAGATTGCTTTCTCAGAAGTAGTCAAGGAACACCATGTAAAATACACATTCGAGGTTTAATTCTGGAAGATCAACCTCTCACAACAAGTTACACAATTACAACAACATTATGCTTGTTAGCGGCCTTTCTCACGTTGCATGTTAATTATGAGGCGTACCCCAACTTGTCTGGACTGTTATCTAAGGGCCGCAGTAGTACAGAACTGCAATACTCCCATCAAGCCACCATGCATTTTGGTGACCTCATATTGGACCGACTCCACTCAGTCGGACTCTCTTTATGACACTGGGCGGAATCTTCCCGCTAGCTATTGGTCACTGGTATGCGCCGATGAATCTCCCACTGTTGTCTGTTCGTGCCTGTAACAGCACCCACGGTATCGAGCATGAATTCGGCGATTGTTGTCTCGCCTACTTTCACCTGAATGATTCGTTGCTTCTAAATTCCACCCCTAACTCATAATAGTACCTCAATGCTGAGCATATAAGTTAGCGATATCTGTCTCGCCCCTTGTCACCCAAATTGTTCGTCGTTTCTGAGTTTCATAACTCCTTGGTAGAGCACACTCGTTGTTGAGCATGTCTCGGCAAACGCTGTCTCGCCCCTTGTCACCCAAATTGTTCGTTGCTTCTAAATTTCATAACTACATTACAAAATCATACCCCTTATGGAGCATAAACGATGTGAGAATGTCTCGCTCACTGTCACTTAAATTGTTCGTTGCGTCTAATGCACAACTACATTACAATAACCTACTTCTTATTGGGCATGAACGCTGTGAGACTGTCTTGCTCACTGTCACTTAAATTATTCGTTGCGTCTAACTTGCACAACTACATTACAATAACCTACTTCTTATTGGGCATGAACGCTGTGAGACTGTCTCGCTCACTGTCACTTAAATTGTTCGTTGCGTCTAACTTGCACAACTACATTACAATAACCTACTTCTTATTGGGCATGAACGCTGTGAGACTGTCTTGCTCACTGTCACTTAAATTATTCGTTGCGTCTAACTTGCACAACTACATTACAATAACCTACTTCTTATTGGGCATGAACGCTGTGAGACTGTCTTGCTCACTGTCACTTAAATTGTTCGTTGCGTCTAACTTGCACAACTACATTACTGAATGATACTCCTTATGGAACATGAACGCTGTGAGACTGTCTTGCTCACTGTCACTTAAATTGTTCGTTGCGTCTAACTTGCACAACTACATTACAGAGTCAGTCTCCGGATTGAATTTACACCCAACACATAACTATACATAGCACTGTTCCAGAAGCGATGTCCGACTCACGCAACGGCCATACACAACTAAAACTGACTCTATTATCCTGTTGTGTACCACGAACCATGCTCACGGTATCAGTTGTCCAAACAACAACTGTCCGCCCTGAGCCCTCGTTCTATCTCGACTGACTTTCTCACCTATCCTTTTCTCTAACGTTTTTTCCCTCCAACCAATCATACCCAGTCTTATATTTCTACCTCACTCCTAATTGCGTCTTATTTTCCCCGTGCGACTCGATGTTTCTATTCCCCTTGCTACTTATCACTTTCCCCATGGACTCGATGATTCTATTTCAGTTAACCCTTCTCACTTGCCCCTAACTAATTGATGCTGAACATGTTCTAATAATTGCATTTTGGTCAATATTAAGTTTGGATTACTCTTCAATTAGGGTGTCCGGTTAGCGCAATCGATAGGCGGTTGGCTTACCACGGCAACAGCCGGGGTTCGTACCCTGGCGAGGACACCTGGGTTTTACTAATTCCCTAAAAATTAGTAGGAGCCGCGATAGCTCAGTGGTTAGTGAACTGGACTACTACGGACAAGGGGTAGGGTTCGATCCCAACCGACGGCTCCGGGTTCACCCAGCCTTAAATGGGTACCGGATTTTTTCTGGGAAAGTAAAAGCAGCACGGGCGTAATACCGACCACATTACCCCAAAAATCATGTGCTGAAGGTCTGTAAAATATAGGGTCACTAACGCCCATATTTCCCTATACGCCACTCGGCGTGACGGGGGGTATAGTTCATGACAGAATAACAATTGGTAATTAATTAAGTGGTTATGGTTAATTAATTAGTGGCAAACTGAGGCAGATAATGAAATAATTGATTTTTTTTTCCCTGTAATTTTATTCGACTGGTTAATTCAGAGTGTCTTTTTTCTTCTTCTTCTATCCTTCCTTCTATGCCGTTGGCCTCGAGGGGAGATGCAATCTGCGATTCTTTGCTCTTCTGTTGGCCTCTTCTGATGTTATCCCTCCTAGTGACTCTAGTATTCCCTTTATCCATCTCTTTCTCGGTCTTCCTCTTACTCTGGCGTTTTCGTAGCGTTTATTTATGGCTCTTTGAGTCATTGTTAGTTCTTTTTGCCATGTTATGTGACCGAATCATTGTATCTGTTGTTTCTTTATGTATTCGATGGCTGGTTCAATTTCGAGTTTCTTCCTCAGGTCAGTGTTTCTTACTCTGTCCCTTAAGCTGTTTCCTGTCATTCTTCTGATACATTTCATTTCGGTGGTCGTTATCTTTCTTATTGTTCTAGAGTCCAGCGTCCAATTATGGCACTGATAGCACAGAGTTGGTAGAAAAATTGATTTGTATATTGCCCTTTTTGCTTCCGTAGTTATTGCTTTGTTTTTCAATAGTGTTGATACTTGGCCTATAACTTGGCATGCTTTGTTACAACTTATATCTATCTCTGTCTATTGGTTATTGTCTTGTGTTAACGTGCTACCCAGATATTTAAAATTGTCTACTTGCTTCAGAGTCGAATTATCTATTATGATATTTAGTTTTTCTTTCTTTCTCGCTATTGCCATTACCTATAGAAATAAGAAAAAGAGTTCTTAAATGTTATATAGAGCCAGTCTTAACATATGGATGCGAATCATGGACAATAGGACAACAGACAAGAAAATCACTGGAGTCTGTAGAAATGTGGTTTTACAGAAGAATGTTGAGAGTACCATGGACAGCTAAGAAGAGCAATGAAAACGTTCTGAAAGAGGTCAAAGCAAAAAGAGAACTAATTTTCAATATTAGGAAGAGACAATCATTATTTTTTGGCCATGTAATGAGAAGAGAACAACTGGAATATATTGTAACAACTGGAGAAATTGAGGGACGAAGAGATAGAGGGAAGCAAAGAGAAAAATAACAGACAGCTTAAGAGAATGGCTTGGCAGAAGGTCAACAACAGAAATGATAAATAGCTGCCGAGATCGAAAATTGTGGAGAGACATGATCACCTACGCCAGTAGGCACGATACTTGATGATGATGATGATTGCCATTACTTCGGTTTTGCTTATGTTGATCTTCATGTTGTATTTTTTACAAGTTTTGTTTAACCTGTTGATATGTTCTTGCAGGTCCTCAGTTGTTTCATGTATCAGAACTTGGTCGTCTACAAATAGTATTTCATTTATTTCTTCCTCTCTTCTGTTGTTTTCTGGTACGTATATTTCGTTCTCTTTTGTGTTTTTGCTTGCTATCATCATTGTTAATATATTTCCTTTGATTGGGCACGCTAATTTGCATATATTGTCCATATATGTGATGAAAAGTAAAGGGGAAAGCACGCAGCCTTGTCTTACTCTGGAGTTAATGGTGAAATGTTTAGAGTAGCCTGCTGAAGATCTTACTTTAGTGCGACTACTTTCATTGAGGCTCTTGCATTTCTCTACTAGGTGGTGACTCACTCCGTACAAGGGCAATACGGACCACAGTTGTTCCCTGTCCACCCTATCGAACTCCTTTTCTTGGTCAATAAAAGCTGTATATAGTGTTTTATTATGCTCTATTGTTTTCTCCGCTAGTTGTTTTATAATAAATAGGGCATCTGCGCAGGCTCTGTTCCTCATGAAGCCCATCTGAGCATCGCTTAGTTGTGGGTCTATAATTTGTTTCAATCTTTTTTCAACTATCTTGGCATATAACTTCCCTGTGTGGCTTAATAGCGATATTCCTCTATATTGGTTGCAGTCTCTTCTGCTGCCCTTCTTTTTCCATATTGGTAATATAATGGACTGTTTCCAATCGTCTGGGACTTGCTGTTGTATCCATTTCAGGGTGTGGTGTTATGAATTATCAGTATTCTCATATATGGCAGCGAATCATAGACAACGTATGCATATCAAGAAAGAATGCTAAATGCATTTAATAAGCTATGCGAGAACCGTGTTCTTGATATCACCATAAAAGACAAAGTGACAGACGTGGAGGTCCTCACTCGCACAGGCCTCCTGTGTACACGCTGCTCAAACAACGTAGGTTACGCTGGCTTGGCAAGCCATTCACATCGTATGAAAGATGGCCGCATACCAAAAGATATATTTTATGAACAACTAGTAGGTTGTAAAAGGACTAGGGAGCGCGAAACTCAGATTTATAGACGTATGTAAACATGGCTCTGAACATAAACCATGGCAGCATGGGAAGGCATAGCCGCAGACAGCAACCTTTGGAAACGCACTCTAAAGCTGCAACTCAAACAAGAAACAGACAGATTCATAGAAAAAGAGAATACACGGGGAAAAAAAAGAAACAGTAATATTTACTATAGATTTTAGAAGCAGTGATCTCTGCAATATGTGCCATTTTGGCATGCAAGGTGTCTGCTTTTGAGATTGTAGTTCTGCCCTATGTGCCGTCTTCGGCTCGAAAGGACAATAGATAGATAGATAGAATATTTACTAGGGACGCTGTAAAAAAAAAAATGCATAGTTAATTATGACTGACGGTGGCTATTATAGTCAACTATGACTGACGGTGGCTACTATAGTCAACTATGACTGACGGTGGCTACTATAGTCGGTTATTTGGTTATGGAAGGCCCCGGTATCACTGCAAACGAATTAAAATCCATAATTGCTCAACCGCCCGTGCCAGCGTAATCATCCGAATTAATATCTCATCTCACAAACAAACAAAGGTAACTGCAGTCCCCATCGTAACATCATTGGTACTATAGTCGACTATGACTGACGGTGGTTAATATAGTCAACTATGACTGACGGTGGCTAAAGTAGTCGACTATGACTGACGGTGGCTAATATAGTCAACTATGGCTGACGGTGGCTACTATCGTCAACTATGGCTGACGATGTTATGACAGTGTTTCCACCCATCTTTTGATTAATGAAGTATATTATACAA
Organism: Megaustenia siamemsis; assembly: GCA_032433765.1. NCBI lineage: Eukaryota > Metazoa > Mollusca > Gastropoda > Stylommatophora > Ariophantidae > Megaustenia > Megaustenia siamemsis. The sequence continues at coordinate 71,255,119 of JAVIAB010000160.1, read as the reverse complement.
TTTGTATCTGTGGCATTTCCTAGCCTTCATATCTATGCAAGGGCGTGCCATATTAATAAAATTACGCGCATGCAATTTGTATTTCTTCAGCTAGAAATGGCGACAATTAGCAAGTTTTTTAAATTTGTTTAATTAGTAAGAAATCGCAAACAGCAAGGTAGAAAATTGATTCATTGGAAACAAAATGATACAGAAAAAAATCCTTCAGATAGCAGGGATAATGAAAAAGAGAAACGTTGACATATGAAAAGGCTGCTGCTGAGTGCGGAAAGAGAATGGACCGCTAAAGCATTCTGAATACCTCCAGGGATGCTGGATGAAAAATCAACACACACAAGAATAACCCGAAATTTGCTGCCAAGAACAGACTTCATGTCAAGGTAGAAAATGGCAAACGAGAGCGCTATGCTGAAATCCAAACAAGACTTGTCAACTAACACAACTTTGAGGTCGTTAACTCTTACCGTACGTTTTGAAGTACTGCACGTTTTGCCGATTTTTCGGTCATGTACGTTTAGCCGCACAGTGCGTCACTCTCAGTTTGGTTAGTGTAAAAACCTTCATCAAACCGTATTCTTTTTACATGTCTTGTACATCTTGGTATTGGTGAAATTTAATTCCTTGCTCAATTTATCTAAAAATTCACACAATATGTGTTAGGCATTAGATAAATATGGGAGCCGCGACAGATCAGTGGTTAGTGAACTGGACTACAAAGGACAAGAGGTAGGGTTCGACGGTACCGGTTACCCAGCCTTTAATGGGTACCGGATTTTTTTTTCTGGAAAAGTAAAGCGGCACGGGCGTAATACCGACCACATTTCCCAAAAAATCATGTGCCGAAGGTCTGTAAAACTTATGGTCACTGACACCATATTCCCTATACGCCAATTGGCGTGACGGGGGTACTTTACGTTTTTTTTTTATATTAGATAATTATAAACATGTAGATTCATATTTATGAAAAAAACATGAATAATTTTGTCTCTAAAATATCTTCGCTGCATTGTTAAAAACCTTCTGTACTGAAAGTGTTGATCACTGCACATTGATGGATATTTTTGGAGGAGATCTCGGCACGTAATACCTGCCCCATGTGCAATGATGATGACATGTCGACTTAACTAAACTAAATCTGTCAAAATTGTTAATCTTTTCATCATCATCATCATCATCATCATCATCATCATCGAGTGCCGTCTCCGCAACGAAGGTTGGCTACCATGAATCGCCATTCCACTCTGCTTCTTGCTTTGATGGTGCAGGTTGTCATAGATTGACTTGTCCATATTTTGATGCTACTCGTCCATGTTAGTCTTGGTCTGCCTCTGCCTCTTTTACCTTGTATTTTTCCTTCCAATATTACTTTTAGTAGGCTGTTGTGTCTTTTAGCATGTCCCAAAAATTTCATTTGTCTTGTCTGAATTGTATTTAGTAGTTCTCTTTTTATTTTAAAACTTTATCGTTTGTTTTCTTTTCTTTCCATCCGATCTTTCAGGAAGCCAATAATTGAATTCAAGACATTTAGAACAACTGTGCGAAGATATGAGCAAGGAAAAATGTCAACTTTTGTTCAGCTGAGGAGTCTGTTGCCTGTCACGAGGTCTTAGTTTGCTCTAATATGAGAATTGAGAGGTAGCATCATCATCAGGTCGCATGTCCTTTGTAGGAAGTGGCATTCACCACAGCCCATGAGAAAGAATCTCTGTCTGTAACCAGATCTCCCATTTCTTCTGCTGTCATGTTCAATGTTTTCTTGATGTCTTGAAACTACCTTCTTCTTGGTCTGCCGCTGATGCGTCGTCCAGAAACCATGCCTTTCATTATTGTTCTTTCCCGAACGTTGTAACTTTTGACGTGGTCCTAGTATTTTAATTTCCTCTCTAGAATCGTGTTGATAAGCCACTTCTCTTTAATGTTTACCTTTTTTTAGTATGTCTTCATTGCTCATTTTCATTATCCTAGGTATCTTAAGGATTTTTTTGTAGCATTTTATTTCGAATGAATCCATTGTCTTCATTGCTGTTTGCCAGATAGCTCGTAATTCACAACCATATGTTGCTACCGGAAAGAGATATGCCAGTAATTTTAATGTTAGTTCCTTGCTGGTATTTTGCCACAATTTCTTTATCCTCATCATCATCCTGTGCCATACCGGTTGGCGTAGGCGAACAAGTCCCTCCACAATCTTCTAGGTACGGTGTATCGTATCAATTATGTTGTTGACTGTTTTCCATGCCATGACAACATGGTATCCTGTATCTTCTCTTTTTGTCGTCCGCAATCTCTCTTTCCCTGTATTTTGTCAGTTGTAGCCAAGTATTCCAACTTTCCTCTTCTCATGATGTGCCCAAAAATTATTGATTGCTTTTTTTCTGATGTTTTCAGGAGCTTTCTTTTTGTGTTGACCTCTTTGAGAATTTCCTCATTGGTCTTTTTAGCTGTCCAGGGAACTTTCAGCATTCTTCTGAGAAATCCCATCTCTGTGGCCTCTAATCGTCTTTTCATTTGTTTGTCTACTGTCCATGATTCGCATCAATAGGTCAGAATTGGTTGCATATAACACAGATGAACACTCTTTCTCACGTGTATTGACGTAGACTTGTTGCATAAGATGTTTTTCATTTTCTGAAATGCTATTTCGGCTTGAGCTATTCTGCTTTTCATTTCTGTGGTGCATCTCCCATCTGATGTTATTATTGTGCCCAAGTATTTGAAATGTTGCACTTGTCTCAGATTTGTATTGTTTATGTTTTATGCTGCATGATGGTGATGATTGTCTCTTCAATATGACCATTACTTCTATTTTCTTACTACTCAGACTAATGTATATCATATTGTGTCACAATTTCTTCCTAGCGTTTAATTTTATTGAAAGAAAGGATATAATTATTCCTCATTTAGAAGCAATTTCACCTCACCCGTGGTTTGAAAGATATTTCTCGATTTGCTAAATTGACATACTTGTCACATATTTCCACTTGTTTAAATGCTCAAGTGAAATATTCACGGAGAAAATGTGACAGTTTTATTTGGTATTTTTCAAGTTGAAGACAGGATTGATGCGATGATTTCAACAATTGCAATTGTTGCGTCATTCATTATTGAACAGAACCAACACTCGAACAGCCCGTTTTCGATTCCCACTGGAAGCAATGTGAATTGTACTCGTGGTTTTGAAAATAAAATATCCCCGTGGTCGACCCAGCCGCTTGCAGAAATGGTATGCCGCCTCGCGTCATGAGTTTTAATGCTTAAAGCGACACTATCCAGAAGTTTCCGAACACTTCTGGATAGGCGCTTAGAACAGATGAGTAGAAACTCACGTGTTAAGGCACCGATTGAAGTCTCGTACTGGACCTTGGTCTTTATTGAGCAGAATCTGTTGAAACATTTAAAAAGCTCACATACATTGATTCCAACAATGAAGAGTTGAACTTGTCGTCCTCCAAGCCAGGAGAGCTCGGGTTTGTATCCGGTCGGAGTCTACTGTCCAGTAAAGGTATAATGCCGTAGAGTGAGTTAATTAATGAAGAATTGCTTGAGGAGATTTCGTCACTTATTGCACTGGAAATAACCTAGAAGTAATTCAAGATTATAATCTTGGATATATAACAAATTATGTACAATATAAGACACAAATAAACAAAAGAATAGGAATGGGAGACACCGATTTTAACAAAATGAAAGATATAACCAAGAGGATATAATAAAGAGAGATCACGGACGACAAAGAGAGAAGATACTATAGGGTGTTTATAAAGTCTCACTACACTTGGTATCTAGGTCAATTTGAAAAAAAATGTTTATGACGTCATCACAATATGTGCTCAATGGTAAGTTCACTTGTTGCGACAGTTTTCTTAATGACTTGTCTGGACTTTTAAGGATTCTGTCTTGGATATCTAAACATATTTCATCATTCACAGCAGGCCTACCAGATCGTGGAGCATCTTCCACATTTCCAGTAGCAATAAACTTATTCAACAAATTTCATTGACAGTGGGAGCACATATTGTGATGACGTCATAAACATTTTTTTTTCAAATTGACCTAGATACCAAGTGTAGTGAGACTTTATAAAGCTTGGTAGCATGGCATGGGAAGCAGTCAAGAACATTATGGATACGATGTACTGTGATGGATACGATGTACTATGATGGATACGATGTACTGTGATGTATACGATGCACTGTGATGGATACGATGCACTGTGATGTATACGATGTACTGTGATGGATACGATGTACTATGATGTATACGATATACTGTGATGGATACGATGTACTGTGATGGATACGATGCACTGTGATGTATACGATGCACTGTGATGGATACGATGTACTGTGATGTATACGATGCACTGTGATGTATACGATGCACTGTGATGTATACGATGCACTGTAATGCATACGATGTACTGTGGACAGAGATTTGTGGAAGGACATGGTCGCCTACTCTAACCGGTATGGCACATGATAATAATTGGAGGACAATGAAATTATCGATGTCTCTCGTACCGCCATAGAATTCTCTGCTCAAGTGTACACGAAAAATAAATATAGAAACAGTTTAAAATAAAGTAACGCAAGAACTCAAAATACAAGTTTCAGCAATTAATCCCGAGTTATAATCCGTTTGGAGCCGCGATAGCTCAGTGGCAACTGAAACTGCACTACAAAGGACAAGAGAAGGGTTCGATCCCAACCGACGGCTTCCGGTTACCCAGCCTTTAATTTTTATTTATCCAGCCAGTTTTATTTTCAGAGGTACACTCTACTTTTTTGTTTTGTTTGCGTTCGCCAGCTTTTACTTTCGACGAAGTCCCTAGAGACTAGGAACTGAATTTTGCGTGTTAATACGTTTTTACTCTGGCAGCCGTGTGCACAGATAACTCCGCCTTCTGAGGTACTCATTCTTTTTCCGTCGATGAGTAATTGACGTTTCAAGCCGGGCCTCGCTACTGAGACCAGGGGTGGTTGCCGCAGAGAGAAATCATAAATAAAAATCCCTACTGGTGCAGCCAGGATTTGAACCCCCAACCTCTCTGTCTCGACGCCGACGTCTTGCCTTGAGACCAACCAGACCCCCGTAACTTTTATATATCAAGTAATTGTGGGTGTGTCGCATGATTACAGTTTGCTACAGTTAGTCTTAGCCTTCGGTCACCATTAGAACCCAGGGTGTCCTGACTGCCCTCTAAATTGAATGATGGTTGACACGTTTTCATATTTAAATATATCTGTTGCCATTGTATATATACTTAACCATTTACTCAACATACGCTTAACCATTTACTCAACATACGCTTAACCATTTACTCAACATACGCTTAACCATTTACTCAACATACACTTAACCATTTACTCAACATACACTTAACCATTTACTCAACATACACTTAACCATTTACTCAACATACACTTAACCTTTTACTCAACATACGCTTAACCATTTACTCAACATACACTTAACCATTTACTCAACATACACTTAACCATTTACTCAACATACACTTAACTATTTACTCAACATACACTTAACCATTTATTCAACATACGCTTAACCATTTATTGAACATACACTTAACCATTTACTCAACATACACTTAACCATTTATTCAACATACACTTAACCATTTACTCAACATACACTTAACCATTTACTCAACATACACTTAACTATTTACTCAACATACACTTAACCATTTACTCAACATACACTTAACCATTTACTCAACATACACTTAACCATTTACTCAACATACACTTAACCATTTACTCAACATACACTTAACCATTTACTTAACATACACTTAACCATTTACTCAACATACACTTAACCATTTACTCAACATACACTTAACCATTTATTCAACATACGCTTAATCATCACAGGCTATTATTCAGTCTGTGAACAAAATCTAGTCATATCATTTCGAATATGACGATTCCAAGAGGTTGGTTATAGTTAATGACTGGACAAATTGTAATCTCATTGCCAGTAACCGTCTTCCACACGGAGCACATGCACCACACACTTTTTTTTTTTCCAGATCTGAATGTCTATTCTTGAGAGGGACTCACGTTTCACAGCGTCAACATCACACATTTTAAACAGCTCTAGCATGTATGTGTTAGTCACATCTCATATCTTTGTGTGTGCATGTCTGTGTTAGTCACATCTCATATCTTTGTGTGTGCCATGTCTGTGTTAGTCACCTCTAGTGACTCGTGCAGATGGTGCTCGTCAACCTGGGAGGGCAGACCATCTAAGGGCAGAATCCCCCTACAGAAAAGACAATCTGCTGCCTTGCAGGAAGATTGGGGACAATCAAAGGCTAAGGAAAGCAAACCTGAATAAAATGCTGGCTGAAATCGGATGCACTGGGCCACTGGCGCAGAACACAGTGCAACGTTTTTAACGGGTGTTCAATCAGAGTGGATCTGGCAGACTCTAAATGTGATGTTCCGTCTGTGAGGGCGATCAACACACTTAGCCTGACAGCTGACTTCATGTGAGAGTCTGGAATCCTACTCTGATTGAGTCCTGATCGTAGAGAGAGAGAGAGAGAAAGAGAGAGAGAGAGAGAGAGAGAGAGAGAGAGAGAGAAACAGCTCGTTCTTTTCTGTAACTTGTCCTTTGGCTTTAGCCCACACAAGCGCGATCGGATTGAGGTGCGCATGATATTGCAGGGAGTGACAGAGAAGCGTAGCCGTATTCCTCAATGATTCTGTCAATACGATACACATTTGTCTTATGTGTGTTCCTTACAAGCAGCAACAACTCGTGTTTTAAATATTTATCGTGGAATTTGACATTTTCCTTAACAAGCCATGTCCTAATTTGATCTTTTGTATTTGATGCAATCGGTACTTTGTCTTCCGCTGACACAGCATTGTGATACGTCACATTATCCATTACTAGGCATGAAGGTCTATCCAGGATTGGAAGAAGATCGTTCTTCAACCAGTCCCTGAAAATGTGTCCATTCATTTCTGTGTAGTAGTCCCTACCGTCGGTACATTTTGATTTGAAAATAAGTCCAGCGTCATGGACAAGACCGATTTCACTGCTTCAAGCGTGAGTTTGTATGATGAGCTGACCGTTGCTGCTGGGAATTGTTCTTTTCTGTTCACCGTCTACTGATTGTCATTCTTTAGTATAGGTGTAGTGAGCGTTGACTCAGGATTGATTGTCATTCTTTAGTATAGGTGTAGTGACCGTTGACCCAGGATTGATTGTCATTCTTTAGTATAGGTGTAGTGAGCGTTGACCCAGGATTGATTGTCATTCTTTAGTATAGGTGTAGTGAGCGTTGACTCAGGATTGATTGTCATTCTTTAGTATAGGTGTAGTGACCGTTGACCCAGGATTGATTGTCATTCTTTAGTATAGGTGTAGTGAGCGTTGACCCAGGATTGATTGTCATTCTTTAGTATAGGTGTAGTGACCGTTGACCCAGGATTGATTGTCATTCTTTAGTATAGGTGTAGTGAGCGTTGACCCAGGATTGATTGTCATTCTTTAGTATAGGTGTAGTGAGCGTTGACTCAGGATTGATTGTCATTCTTTAGTATAGGTGTAGTGAGCGTTGACCCAGGATTGATTGTCATTCTTTAGTATAGGTGTAGTGAGCGTTGACTCAGGATTCGTCCAAATATACAATATCACAGCCTTGACTCCGCCTCTCCGGGATCTGGTACTAGCTTCAAGCAGCAAACAAATGTAGTTTCTTACAAATAATACTCCAGCCGCCTACAGTTCTCATGAAAGTGAAGCCGACGGCTCGTGCAATTTTAGTTTCCATAAAGTAATTTAAGAAATGTCAATACTTCAGTGTTCATGCAATATTAATTTCAATTTCCTAAGAGTAGCAAGCACATTTGTAGCAAACATTTAAAATATCTCTCGTCTTATGACATCTACGTCAAAGTCGTCAACTTTCCTTTCCCTCCCTTGCTTGACACGAGTAAACTCTGAGTCTTGTTTAATCCAATGGGAAAAGGATGACCTATCCAGACCAAGCGACAAACGCGTTCGTCTCCCTGGGTCAGGAATATCACAATTGAATTGACCCGTCTTCAATTCCATGTGGAAGTGTTGATATAGTACAACGGTAACCTGGTGCATAGTTATAAATTAGGATTTCAAACTTATAATGATGATGATATAAATGTCAGTTTTTAGAAGTCAACATTGTACCGCAATAACTGAACGTAAATAACTGGATGCGTCTTTAACATTAACGGCTGCCTCGCATTGTAGCGATACATGTTCACTGGTTTCTACTCAAAGTAGAATTGGTTACGAGAACATCAAGAAGTTTTATTTCTTCGGCCTATTTCAATATGACAACAAACAATTTTTTGAACAACACGAGTGAACACCGTAGATCTGCTAAACTTTATGTCTAATTCCGTGAGTTTTATTTCAATATAGTCTAAAGAAGAAATGGTAGCCGTGATAGCTCAGTGGTTAGTGAACTGGAGTACAACGAACAAGAGGTAGGGATCGATCCCAACCGACAGCTTCCGGTTCACCCAGCCTTTGATGGGTACCGGATTTTTTTCTGGGAAAGTAAAGTGGCAGAGGCGTAATACCGACCACATTACCCCAAAAATCATGTGCCTAAGGTCTGTAAAGTTTATGGTCACTAACACCATATTCCCTATACGCCACTTGGCGTGACGGGGGTACTTTACTATTTTTTTTTTTTACTAAAGAAGAAATCTTGCAAACTAGATCAAATGTATAAGAGCAAAATATATTCATGTAACGTCGTTGAAATACTAATGCTGGATGAAAAATCTGCGATCTAACAAGTAGTTTGCACGTAAATCGAAAGCAAACGTGTTCATGAGTTTATGAACAAACTATAACAAAGTATGTAGGTGAAAAGTTGCACAATCCTTCTCATTAATTATGAAGGCACACAGTCTTCAATTTTTTTTTCCACCCATCTTTTGGTTAATGAAGTGCACTTTTATTCAACTTGTATCTGTGGCATTTCCCAGCTTTCAATTGATGTTTTGCAAGGGCGTGTCATATTAATAAAATTACGTGCATGCAATTTATGTTTCTTCGGAAAGAATGTATAACAATCAGCAAGTTTGTATTTATTGAAATGAGTAAGCAATCGCAACAGCAAGGAAGAGTCGGTACATTCGAACCAAATGCTACAGAAAAATCCGTAAAATACATTGGATAATGACATAGAACAATGAAGACATATTCAAAGATTTAAACATTAAAAAGAACTGGCGTACAAATACTATTTACAGGGGACATTAAAATATTATAGTCATGTTAAAAGACATCAGGCTACAAAAAAAAAAAAAAACAGTAATGGAAGGCATGGTTCCGGGGTAAGACATCAGGTGCCGACCAAGACGAAGGTAATATTCACACATCAAAGAGTCCTGAAACGTGAAAACGGAAGAGGTGGGAGATCTGGCTAGAGACAGAGATTATTTCCGGCGGGCTGTGGTGAATGCAACTTTCTATGGGAGATCTGGCTAGAGACAGAGATTATTTCCGGCGGGCTGTGGTGAATGCAACTTTCTATGGGAGATCTGGCTAGAGACAGAGATTATTTCCGGCGGGCTGTGGTGAATGCAACTTTGTATGGGAGATCTGGCTAGAGACAGATATTATTTCCGGCGGGCTGTGGTGAATGCAACTTTCTATGGGAGATCTGGCTAGAGACAGATTATTTCCGGAGGGCTGTGGTGAATGCAACGTTCTATGGGAGATCTGGCTAGAGACACAGATTATTTCCAGAGGGCTGTGGTGAATGCAACGTTCTATGGGAGATCTGGCTAGAGACAGATTATTTCCGACGGGCTGTGGTGAATGCAACTTTCTATGGGAGATCTGGCTAGAGACAGATTATTTCCGACGGGCTGTGGTGAATGCAACGTTCTATGGGAGATCTGGCTAGAGACAGATTATTTCCGACGGGCTGTGGTGAATGCAACGTTCTATGGGAGATCTGGCTAGAGACAGATTATTTCCGACGGGCTGTGGTGAATGCAACGTTCTATGGGATATCTGGCTAGAGATAGAGATTTTTTCAGACGGGCTGTGGTGAATGCAACGTTTTGCAAATTTTGCGCAGATTGATTACATTAATAAATAAATCACTCGAATAAAAATATAGTGTGTGCGTGTGTGTGCGTGTGTGTGTGTGTGTGTGTGCAACAATTATTTCTGCGTTTGTCTCAAAATTTGATAACTTTTCAATGAGAAACTTTTTTTTAATAGTTGATGTCCTCTAAGGTTTTAAATTTTTTGATGAGTCGTTTTGGGTCAACTGGGACAACATATAACTCAAGAAGGTTTAAGGTAAAGACAATGTTTAAAAATAACCTTGATCTCCACTATTCTGTAATGTCTGCTACACATAGAGCGTTACCTGGTGCCATGCATTGAAACACGTCATTGTAACACGTCATTGTAACAAAGGCAGCAAATAATTTAAAGTGTGCCCTGTAACAATTAAGCCAAATCATGTAAAGTGTCCTTGCATGGCCTTGTAACAAAGGAATCAAATGATTTAAAGTGTCCTTACATGGCTCTGTAACAAAGAAACCAAATGATGTAAAGTGTCCTTACATGGCTCTGTAACAAAGAAACCAAATGATGTAAAGTGTCCTTACATGGCCAGTAACATATGGCAGCAAATGATTTAAAGTGTGCCCTGTAACAATTAAGCCAAATGATGTAAATGTCCTTACACAGTCCTGTAACAAAGGAACCGATTGATTTAGTGTCCTTTCATGGCCCTGTAACAAAGGAATCAAATGATTTAAAGTGTCCTTACACAGTCCTGTATCAAAGGAACGTTGAATGCAACGTTGTGCGAAGGACATGCGACCTGACGATGATGATGATGAACATGACGATGATAATGAAGATGATGATGATGAACATGACGATGATAATGAAGATGATGATGATGAACATGAAGATGATGATGATGAACATGACGATGATAATGAAGATGATGATGATGAACATGACGATGATAATGAAGATGATGATGATGAACATGACGATGATAATGAAGATGATGATGATGAACATGACGATGATAATGAAGATGATGATGATGAACATGAAGATGATGATGAAGAACATGACGATTATAATGAAGATGATGATGATGAACATGACGATGATAATGAAGATGATGATGAGGTGTAAATATCAGGAAGCCTGAATGGAAAGCTTTATCTCTCTTCGAACAAACCTAGGTCGTCTTCATGGATATATTTGTACTGTCCCGTGACGTCAGCGTTACAGCCATTGATGCAGGCCAATTGTGCCCTAATCATTCGATCATAAAACAGTCACTGAACACGTAAATGAGAGATCAATCTCACAGCCGATGTCAGTTCCAATCGATTGATCTGGTATATTCTCCACATGGAGAGAACGGGCAAATAAATACAGAGCTGCGGTAAAGATAGTAGCATGGAGCCAGTAGTGGGGTGTAACTTACACTCACACAACATGGTGACAGCTTTACATATACGGAACACAACAAAGTACTGACGTTTCGGCCTACATGCCGCCTTCTTCAGGGAACAAGGACAATGCTAACAAACGAAGAGGCACAGATAAATACTGCTACATCTAGGATGATAAGGAAAGCAAAAATTAAGGACTCAGCCTTAATAGCAAAAAGATAGAAGTAATGGTAACAACAAAGAAAAAGACATCACCTCAGTGCAAAATAAATAAAAGTGGAACAATATTAAAACAGGTAAATGAATTTAAATATTTGGGAACTTTGTTAACCTCATACGGAAGATGTATAACAGAGGTGAGATGCAGAATGGCTCAGGCAAATGCAGCTTTCCAAAAATTGAGGAAGATATTATTCAATCAATTTTTGACAATAGAAACAAGAAAATGAGTTCTTAAATGTTATGTAGAGCCAGTCTTAACATATGGATGTAAATCATGGACAATAGGACAACAGACAAGAAAATCACTGGAGACTGTAGAAATGTGGTTTTACAGAAGAATGTTGAGAATACCATGGACAGCTAAGAAGAGTAATGAAAACGTTCTGAAAGAGGCCAAAGCAAAAAAAGAGCTAATTTCGAATATTAGTAAGAAACAATCATCATTTTTTGGCCATATAATGGGAAGACAACAACTGGAATATATTGTAACAACTGGGAGATTGAGGGGCAATGCGATAAAATGAAGCAAGGTGAAAAGATACCAGACAGCTTAAGAGAATGGCTTGGCAGAAGGTCAACAACAGAAATGATAAATAACTGTCGAGATCGAAAGTTGTGGAGAGACATGATCACCTACGCCAGCAGGCCCGGTACTTGATGATGATGATGATGTAATAAACAGTGGGGAGGAGTGGATTTTCTGTTGCTGGAGCTAGGATCTTTGTTGTGGCCACCGGGAACCCCTCGATGAGGGGAGAAAAGAACGTTCCACGCTTGTCGTAATAGGCGACAAAGAAGGTTTGGAATCGTCATCTGTGCAGTCGAGTAAGACGTGCACGGAGCGACATTGTCAGCATAATTTATCGATACATTTTGGGAAGTGCTGTAACAAGTGCTACAGCGGATATTGGGAATTCATGACTACAATGAAACTTGTTCCATGAATAGAAAAGAATAGAATAGAATAGAATAGAATAGAATAGAATAGAATAGAATAGAATAGAATAGAAAGAAGGACGGGGCGAGATTTTCTTTGGGACCTGCATGTTAAAGTCACAACGTCCAGTACATATGGTATCATCTTATTCAGGGTATATTCATTCCCATCTTGTGTTATCAGTGCCAACCATGGTCAATGAGTCATAACATGAAAAGGAAACTAGTCACCACAGAAATGAGGTGTTTTAGAAAATCCCTTGGAGTAATCAGAGAAGCCTCGTAAGAGAGAGAGAGTGAGAGAGAGAGAGAGAGAGAGAGAGAGAGAGAGAGAGAGAGGGCAATGAATCAATTCTAAATTACATACAAAAACAACAAATACACTGGTTTGCTCATATGGATAGAATGTCAATAGATTATGCACCATACAAACAAAGCGTTTATTAAAAGAAGAGATGGAAGAAGTGCCCGTGGTAGAACAAAGAATAAGATGGACTGATTGCATCCAAGAATCGCTACAGCATTGAATGAAAATGGTTGATGGGAGAGTGAGAGCTACAACTTTGTATCGTCCTCCACTTATTATGGGGTTCTAGAGGAGGTGAAAAACAGGAAGAAAGAAAGAATGAAGAAAGAAAGAATCAAAGAATGAAAGAAAGAAAGAATAACAAATGAAAGAAAGAAAGAAAGAATAACAAATCAAAGAAAGAAAGAAAGAAAGAATAAAAAAATTACAGAAAGAAATAAAGAAAGAATAAAATATCAAAGAAAGAGACAAAGAAAGAAAGAAAGAAGGAAAGAATAACAAATCAAAGAAGGAAAGAAAGAATTAAAAAATGACGGAAAGAAAGAATAAAATATTAAAGAAAGAGTGAAAGAAAGAAAGAAAGATAGAAAGAAAGAAAGAAAGAATAAAAGAATGACAGAAAGAAAGAAAGAAAGACAGGAAGAAAGAAAGATAGAAATAAAGATAGAAAGAAAGAAAGAATCAAAGAATGACAGAAAGAAAGAATCAAAGAATGACAGAAAGAAAGAAAGAAAGAATCAAAGAATGACAGAAAGAAAGAAAGAATCAAAGAAAGAAAGAAAGAAAGAAAGAAAGAAAGAAAGAAAGAAAGAAAGAAAGAACCTGTACTGCCGCATTGTGGGACACAATTCGATTTTATTATTTTGCTTCTACGGAAACAATGTTACGCATTTATTATCATAAAGTGTGGTCTCCGCATCGAAGGTTGAGTAACATGGACCGCCATTCCACTCCATATTAGTCTTGGTCTGTCTCAGCCTCTTTTACCTTGTATTTTCCCTTCCAAAATGACTTTTATTAGCCTGTTATGCCTTTTAACATGTCCCCAAATATAATTTGTCTTTTTAAAATTGTATCTAGTAGTTCTCTTTTCATTTTTAATTGTTTTAAGACTTCATTGTTTGTTTTCTTTTCTTTCCATTCAATTCTTCCTTTTCTTCTATAAATCCACATTTCAGAGGTTTCAATGTCCATGTTTCTGCACCATACAGGAATGTTGAGAAGGTATAACATTTGATATTCTTAGTTTTAGCCCTGGTGTTATTTGTTTTGATGTTAAAATATGTTGTTTTTTTTTTTTTAAACATGGAATGGCTTTAAAATTCGTGGATGGTTTTTAAAAAAAATATGTTTAACACACTTAACCTGACAGCTGACTTCATGTGGGAGTCTGCAATCCTACTCTGATTAAGTCCTAATCGCAGAGAGAGAGAGAGAGAGAGAGAGAGAGAGAGAGAGAGAAAATATGTTTTTCATGGCATTCAAATTACTGTTTGCCATACCAAATCTTTTTTTTTTATTTCAGTTGTGCATTTTCTATCCCTGGTTTTAGTATGTCCAAGGTAGTTGTAGCTCTGAACTGTCTCCAGGTGTATTTTTCTTTTCAACTTTGATATCTTTCCATTTATAACTTCACAACCAGTTCTTCCCAATCTTCTCACGCATATTTCATCATCACCATCAACAACATCATCATCATCATCATCACCATCATCATCATCACCATCAACATCATCATCATCATCATCATCATCATCACCATCACCATCATCATCATCACCATCATCATCATCATCATCATCACCACCATCATCATCATCATCATCATCATCACCATCATCATCATCATTATCATCATCATCATCATCATCACCATCATCATCATAATCATCAGCATCATCATCAACATGAACTGAATTTGAGAAAAGTTGGTGATTCTTGATACGACGCACAAAGCAAGAAAAGAAAACAGTCTCTTGCATCATCACCATCACCATCACCATCATCACCATCAGCATCATCATCATCATCATCACCATCATCACCATCACCATCACCATCATCATCATCATCATCATCAACATCATCACATCATCATCATCACCATCATCATCATCATCATCAAGTAACATGCTTTCTGGTGTAGGTGATCATGTCTCACCACGACTTTCGATCACGACAGTTATTTATCATTTCTGTTATTGACCTACCAAACCATTCTCTTAAGCTGTCTGTTATTTTTTCTCTTTGCTTCCCTCTATCTCTTCATCCCTTAATTTTCCCAGTTGTTACAATATATTCCAGTTGTTCTCTTCTCATTACATGGCCAACAAATGATGATTATTTCTTCTCACGCATATTTTGGTAGATTTAAAACGACGCCCATATGATAAGTAAGCAACAAGCCCAGCCCACTCACCTGTCATATTAATTTATAACCACGTTACTGACATTATCAACTTTACTGCTGTATTAAACATTCATGGGAAAACTGAGGGACGAAGCGGATAGTGGAAAGGAAAGAGAAAAGATACCAGACAGCTTAAGAGATTGGCTTGGCAGGTCAACAACAGAAATGATAAATAACTGTCGTGGTCGGAAGTTGTGGAGAGACATGATCACCTACGCCAGCAGGCTTGGTACTTTACGACGGTGATTAAACAATCTTCATCAATATTTACTTCATGGCCATTTTCTACTGACCGGTTGTATAACATAATAAACGTACTGCGAGCTTCTGAAATTGATTTTTCGTTTACTTTCTAATTTCATTTCTGCAAGTCTCCATCTTTACAAGACTTCTTGTACGCAGCACTTTAAGCCATTGCCATGTTCTGATCGATCAATGCATTCCTGTGGGATTTTTTTTTTTTTTTTCGTTTGCTTTGTTCCTTCTTGATGTGGGGAGGCCTGTTTAAACGTATTCTAAATTGGCTTAAAGTGTGGATCTGTAGAAGAACAGGAAAAATTGGAAAGGAGAGAAGAAAACAAAACTAGACAATGATATTTTGAAATATCTGAAATGAAGAAATTCAATCCAATTCTTTTCTATTTTATTCTAGACTTGGAACCAGTTCCATTGCAGTCAGGAATTCCACATATCTGCTCTACCACTTGCCACAGCATTTCCCCAAAATGTATCGTCATAATGCGCTGACAAGGTTACTTCGTTCATGACTTACTCGACTGAATAGGTGACTATTCCAAACTTCCTTAGTTACTTTTTACGATAGGAGCGGCAGGTTAATAGTAGCTCTATTCATTTCTACCCCCACCGTGGAGCCTCATGCAGCTACACAAAAGTATACAGAATTATGTAAATACAATTGGGACAAGGCACATTAATTTATTAAGATAAAGATGCACACTAATTTAATGAAAGTTATTATGATTGAGGAAATAGGCGGTTAATGAAGCACAGGAAGACAACGACTAATGTAGACTGATAACATCAAGAGGTGGACTGATAACATCAAGAGGTGGACTGATAACATCAAGAGGTGGACTGATAACATCAAGAGGTGGACTGATAACATCAAGAGGTGGACTGATAACATCAAGAGGTGGACTGATAACATCAAGAGGTGGACTGATAACATCAAGAGGTGGACTGATAACATCAAGAGATGGACTGACAACATCAAATGGTGGACTGATAACATCAAATGGTGGACTGATAACATCAAGAGGTGGACTGATAACATCAAATGGTGGACTGATAACATCAAGAGGTGGACTGATAACATCAAGTGGTGGACTGGCAACATCAAGTGGTGGACTGACAACATCAAGTGGTGGACTGATAACATCAAGTGGTGGACTGATAACATCAAGTGGTGGACTGGCAACATCAAGTGGTGGACTGACAACATCAAGTGGTGGACTGATAACATCAAGAGGTGGACTGATAACATCAAGAGGTGGACTGATAACATCAAGAGGTGGACTGATAACATCAAGTGGTGGACTGATAACATCAAGTGGTGGACTGACAACATCAAGTGGTGGACTGATAACATCAAGAGGTGGACTGATAACATCAAGAGGTGGACTGATAACATCAAGAGGTGGACTGATAACATCAAGTGGTGGACTGATAACATCAAGTGGTGGACTGGCAACATCAAGTGGTGGACTGATAACATCAAGTGGTGGACTGGCAACATCAAGTGGTGGACTGATAACATCAAGTGGTAGACTGATAACATCAAGTGGTGGACTGACAACATCAAGTGGTGGACTGATAACATCAAGTGGTAGACTGATAACATCAAGTGGTGGACTGGCAACATCAAGTGGTGGACTGATAACATCAAGTGGTAGACTGATAACATCAAGTGGTGGACTGACAACATCAAGTGGTGGACTGATAACATCAAGAGGTGGACTGATAACATCAAGAGGTGGACATGAGTTCTGCTGCGAACATCATGGGCCATCAAATCAAGCGGCAACGTGAAATGGCTGTCTGTGGTTGTCCATATTTCTGTGTTTATTTAAGGTTGGGAGAATCTAGACGACGCCGTACAAGCTGGAACTCGAGCTCTTGTCATTAATAATCTAGTTCTCTAACCAATCAGCCACCGCGGTTCCCGAGACACAAACGAAGATCTCAAAATATGTTATAGATTAAGACATGGGCATTTGGAGCACAGACTTGTATAGATCAAGACAGGGACCTTGAGGGTATAGACTTTTATTGGTCACAATTTGGACATTGTGAGCACAAACTTTTATAGAGCAAGATAGGGACATTGGGAGCACAGACATTTATAGAGCAAGACGTAGACATTGGGAGCACAGACATTTATAGATCAAGTCATGGATAATGGGAGCACAGACTTTTATAGATCAAGTCATGGACATTGGGAGCACAGACTTTTATAGAGCAAGATATAGACAGTTAAGACAGACTTTTATAGATCAAGTCATGGACATTGGGAGCACAGACTTTTATAGAGCAAGATATAGACAGTTAAGACAGACTTTTATAGATCAAGTCATGGACATTGGGGGCACAGACTTCTATAGATCAAGTCAAGGACATTGGGAGCACAGATTTTTATAGAGCAAGACATGGACAGTTAAGACAGACTTTTATAGAGCTAGACATGGACAGTGCATGCACAGAGTTTCATAAAACAAGACATTGATATTGAACATACAGACTTTTATAGATCAAGACATGTGGAGTTAACACAGACTTTTATAGATCACGACATGGATAGAGACCATACAGACTTTTATAGATCAAGACATGGGCAGTGAACTCACAGACATTAACAGATGAAATCTCCGAAGTATAAGACACAGTCACTAAATGATTAAATCATGGACTTTGCACAATATCCAAAGTGATATCTTGCTTGATAGTTAAGATGTAGCACCGGCACTATAGAGTCGCACAATGCGAGATGGAAACCACTTTCCACTTTCACAGTCCATCCAGAAAAAGTAAACACAACTGACAACTGAATTAACGAAAACAAATCTTTGAGCGAGATACAGTAAGAACAATACAGTTATTAATCCTTAGAGTTATTTAGAACTAAGCACGAACAGGTAAGAACAGGATTTCAAATCCGTGGAATTTTTTTCATCATCACCATCATGTGCCATACCGTTAGACGTAGCCGATCATGTGTCCTTCCACATTTTTATATCCGTAATTCAATTCTGTTGTTGATTGTATTCTGTGCCATGGCACCAAGATGTCAAGTATCTTCACTCTTTGTCGTCCATAATTACTCTTACCCTGTATTTTGCCAGTTGTAACCAAGTATTCCAACTTTCCTTTTCTCATAATGTGCCCGTAAAATGTGGCTCGTTTCTTTTTTTAATGTTTCTTAGAAGCTCCCTTTTTGTGTTGGCCTCTTAGAGAATTTCCTCGTTGGTATTTTTTATGACAGCTTGTCCAGGGAAGTTTCAACATTCTTTTGAGAAATCCCACCTCTGTAAACTCTAACCGTCTTTTTATTTGTTTGTCTACTGTCCATGATTCGCTTGCATAATTCAGGATTGGCTCTATATAGCACCGATGAACTCTCTTTCCCACTTCTATTGACATAGATTTGTAGCTCAAGACGTTTTTCATTTTCTGAAATGGATGCGAGACACACAAAAAATTCAACATTCTCCCGAGAAATCCCATCTCTGTGGCTTCTAATCGTCTTTTCATTTGTTTGTATAAAAACTGGAATATTCTTAGGAGAACTTGAAACGAACACAAACCAGTGCGTGGAATTTGGAAGATGAAGATAATCTTGAAATCTTTCTTGGAGCCAATATTGTTTAATAGGCGGAAATCACGGACAATGCAAAGCAAAATCATTTGCATACCGATACTGGATGTTAGTGGAAAAACTTGTATAGTTTAAATGATGAATAAAAAATACAAAATAAATCTTTTATAGACCAGATCATAAATAAAAAATACAAAATGAATCTTTTATAGAACAGGTCATAAATAAAAAATATAAAATGAATCTTTTATAGAACAGACCATAAATAAAAAATACAAAATCTGTTATAGACGAGATTGTTAACAAAAATACAAAATCTGTTATAGACCAGATTGTTAACAAAAAATACAAAATCTGTTATAGACCAGATTGTTAATTTAAAAAAATACAAAATCTTTAATAGACAAGATTATGAATAAAAAATACAAAATATCTTATAGACCAGATCAGGTATAAAAAAAAATAAAATCTTTTATATCGTCATATGTATCGGACAGAATATCATTTATAAACCATAACATGGTCAATGAATAGACACAAACCCCAAATGTGATCTCTTTCTGTAACTGAAGTGAAGTATTTGTGAGATGATCTCTACAAGCTACAGACAGAAGCGTCAATTGAAGTAGCAAGAAAAGTTAATTAATCGAAAAGGCAAATGTCTTCTTGTATGTTTGCGCTGAGATTACTTCTCCACATAGTTCGCTCTTAACAGGACATTCATCATCATAATCATCATCATAATCATCACCATCATCATAATTATCATCATCATCTGCCATACCGGTTGGCGCAGGCGGTCATATCCTTCCACAATCTTCTATCTACAGTGCATCGTACCAATTCTGTTTTTGACCGTTTTCTATGCCGTGACACCAACCTATCTAGTATTTTCTCAACAGAGCATTAGCTGGGCATAATTTGCGTCTTTTCATGGTTTACAACAATGTTTGATGTAGTGAGGAAAAAAACATAAAATTAATGTTATAGTTGTAATATATCAAACAGAGTATGTAAACAAAACGTTTCGACTATTCAGTCTTCTTCGGGTACGCAGGAACACTATAGCAAATTAAATATATATATATATATAGAATTGCGTGATTGTATCGACGATAAACATTGATTAGTGGCGATATACTATCTCCGTGTTGTAGGAGAGGTATGCCCGCCACTATACGGCTGTCAACCGGAAATCAGAGATGACCCGGAAGGCAAATATGATGACCCCGAGTGTTTACCTAATTGCACTAATGAGGAGAGGTCGAACAACACCTTTTAAAAAGTTAAAGGAAGGGGTGTAGAAAGGAGCCTAGTGTACAGGACTTATTATTATTATTATTCCCATAAACCCCGGAAACGTCGGGGTACCACTAACAGACTTCGTCAACTTTCTCCATATATCTTTAACGTCAGTCATTCTTTGGGACCCTGCAACAACAACAAAAAAAATAAAATAAAAAAATCGAGGCCTGTCAACCCCTTGATGTTATCTTCCCATCACTTTCTCCGAGCTCACCTTCTCGCTCCTTTCACAGTCCCTTGGAGAATAGTCATCGTCAGACCAGACGTTCGAGATACTTGGCCACACCATTTCATTTTTCGTTTCTTCATAAAAGTCAAAAGATCACCATGTATTCCGATTGCTTGTTGTATCCTTTTGCGAACTTTTGAATGTAGAGCTGGGGACTTAATATAGAGTAGAAACGTGGTGCACAGGTCTCGTTTTTTAAATATATTTTTAAAATTAATCACAGTAGATAGTTCCGTCCCTGTCAACTAAGGTAAAGGTAAAATACGAGATTTGAATTGGCGTCTTAGAACGCGAGTTTTCACTAATTTCTGCTCGGTCACATAGCCAGAAGTGTTCGGAGACTTCTGGACAGTGTCGCTTCAAGCATCGAAACTCACGATGCGAGGCGGCATTCCTCACCTTCCCATAGTACTACCCTGGTACCCATATCTGACAGCGGATGAGTCGACCGCGGGGGTAATATTTTTTTTTAGCCACGAATATAATTACTGCACACACCGCTTCCAGCGGGAATCGAACACAGGTTGTCCGAACGTCGGTAGCCCAGTCGGGTGGTTATCCCAACCAGGTCATCGAAGCCACATCAACTGTGAAATGGTAGTCCTATAGTAACTCGGTCTCTCCTTCAAGATCAATGTTTTTTCTGATTGTTTTCTTGATATGGACAATCTTTCTTTTTCTTACCAGCTTTATTTGCCTCTCGGCTTCAAGAAATACAAGACCCGATCTTTTGCTCTTCTGTTGGCTACTCCTGCTTGTTTAATACATTCAATCATCAATCTATGCTTTCGAGGTCAGCCTTTGGGTCTGGTGTTCTCTCAAAGTTTATTTAAAACATCTATTTTCATTTCAAAGTGGTATTTGAGTTCTAGTGGTATTTGAGTTCTAGTGGTATTTGAGTTCTAGTGGTATTAGAGTTCTAGTGGTATTTTAGTTCTAGTGGTATTTTAGTTCTAGACATTGGAAATGTTTATAGTTTATGGACGAAGATGTGAGGAGCCGAGTACATTCCACTCACTCTCAACATTGATAATTTATGGGAGTGGTTTCATTCTGTGACACGAACTACAAAAAGTACGATTTTTAGTTAAAGAAAACTTTTAAATAATATTTTAGTAGTTAGCTGAATACAGGGTAATAGAGGCAGAGGCAGACCAAGACTAACATGGACGAGTAATATCAAAAGATGGACAAGTCATCATATGACAACCTGCACCATCAAAGCAAGAGGCAGAGCGGGAAGGCGCTCCATGGTAGCCAACCTTCGATCCGGAGACGACACTGGATGAATGCATGAAGTTAGCTGATGGTCGTTGTAGAAAGTTCAAAGATTGATTCTCTCAGAGTTTCGGAGGATGCAATATTCAGTTTCTAACTAAGAAAAAAAGTTGTTTTCGTTGTTCTTTTTTTAGGACACGCCTTATTCTTAACTTATAATGTAAAGGAGAAGAAACATGAGTATTTTATTTTCCTGGAACGATGCAAATGATGACATTAAATAAATAATAAGAGATAAATAACTGCGAGAATCCCATTGTGTTTTTGGTTTGATCTGTCTGTGTTATCACTTGGCCGAAACATTTTATAGATTGTTGGAGCAATGGGTTGTCTGCAACTGAAAGTGTGGAAAGGAACCGGCGGAGGGTGAGATCTATAGTAATTGATGATCAAATGTTTCCACGTGAGAGTTATATTGTCACCACTTTGATTTGTTTAATATTTACAGATGAGAGTTATATTGTCACCACTTTGATTTGTTTAATATTTAAACACGAGAGTTATATTGTCACCACTTTGATTTGTTTAATATTTACACATGAGAGTTATATTGTCACCACTTTGATTTGTTTAATATTTACACATGAGAGTTATATTGTCACCACTTTGATTTGTTTAATATTTACACATGAGAGTTATATTGTCACCACTTTGATTTGTTTAATATTTACACATGAGAGTTATATTGTCACCACTTTAATTTGTTTAATATTTACACATGAGAGTTATATTGTCACCACTTTAATTTGTTTAATATTTACACATGAGAGTTAGATTGTCACCACTTTAATTTGTTTAATATTTACACATGAGAGTTATATTGTCACCACTTTAATTTGTTTACTATTTACACATGAGAGTTATATTGTCAGCAGGGGGTTAAGGCAAAGAAATGCATAAAAATGCGAAGCTGCAGTAAAGCTGAATGTGAGGGAAAATTGAAAAAAATTGAAAATATACATTTTCACCACTTTGTTTTGCTTAATATTTTCAAATGAGAGTTATATTATCACCACTTTAATTTGTTTAATATTTTCACATGAGAGTTATATTGTCACCACTTTAATTTGTTTAATATTTTCACATGAGAGTTATATTGTCACCACTTTGTTTTTCTTAATATTTCCACATGAGAGTTATATTGTCACCACTTTGATTTGTTTAATATTTCCACATTTGAGGTATAGTGTCAACACTTTAGTTTGTTCACGAGATTTGGTCTATTCGGGTGCACATTGATATGCTTTGTTCTCACCTGAAATATCAGACTCAGATTATACATTTGTTGTTGTTGTTTGATCGGTTCATGTGGGTCTCAGTTCACTGAATATATTAAGCATAGATACAAACACATGACTGGGTCGTGTGGTCGTGTTTAACTTGATATATCTAGGACAGATACAAAAACATGACTGGGTCGTGTGGTCGTGTTTAACTTGATATATCTAGGACAGATACAAACACATGACTGGGTCGTGTGGTCTCGTTTAACTTGATATATCTAGGACAGATACAAACACATGACTGGGTCGTGTGGTCTTGTTTAACTTGATATATCTAGGACAGATACAAAAACATGACTGGGTCGTGTGGTCTTGTTTAACTTGATATATCTAGGACAGATACAAACACATGACTGGGTCGTGTGGTCTTGTTTAACTTGATATATCTAGGACAGATACAAACACATGACTGGGTCGTGTGATCGCGTGGTCTCGTTTAACCTGATATATCTAAATTAGATAAAAAAAAAAAAAACTTACAATGTTGCAGGAATCGAACTCATGCCAAACACACTGGTGAACTAAACGCTCTAACAAATACGGCTTTCAATCTAGTGGAAGCACATATATAAAAAAAAAAAAAAAATAGAGGGAATGAAAAAAAAAGCAAAAGATAGTAGACGGAATTTAACACAAACAATTCAAAGCATTCAATAATACATTGATGATAAAGAGGTTTGTGAAATCAGGGGAGAGAATTTCGAAAAGAAGAGATTGTTTCAAAAACCCTGCTATTAGGATTAAATTACAGTGTTTACAGATTCAATCGAAAGAGGAATGGGAAATTGCCAGACGAAAATATTTGTAACATTTAAATAAAAAAAACGTGGAAATAAGGCGATTACTTTAATTACTGGATATGAAATTACGCGGAAATAGAGTAAATATATATTACAGTATAGTATGATTACGTCTTCATTTTCTTATACATTTGAGCTCCCCCAAGAGATAGGTCTTCAACAGACACTTTTTCAAGCTATTCTGTTTTTTGCCATTCTTTTAAGATCATCCCATGTCCTCCCCATCATTTTCATCTTTGCTTTCATCTGTCTTTTCCATGAATATTTTGGTCTTTCTCTTTGTCTTTTTTCCTTGGGGATTCAAAAAAAGGTCTGTTGTGTAATACTCTCTGTTTGGTTTCTGCAGTCTGTGTCCTATCCAGTGCCATCGTCTTCGCTGATCTCTTTATCCACTGGTGTTTGACTGGTACATTTCCATAATTCTATGTTAGTGGTTTTGTCCTGCCATTTCCATCCTTTTATTCAGCGCAAACATCCATTAATGAAGATCTGTATCTTCATGATTGTCATTTTTGTTGTTCTCCATGTTTCACAGCCATATGATAATACTGACTTAACATTGAAGTTGACAATTTTTACTTTAGTATTTAACCTAATTTCTTTGCACTCCCATCTGTTTCCCAGTGCAACGAAAGCTACTCTTGCTTTTGATATCATTATTTTGGTATCATTATTTTGGTATCATTATTTTGGTATCATTATTTTGGTATCATTATTTTGGTATCATTATTTTGGTATCATTATTTTGGTATCGTTATTTTGATATCATTATTTTGGTATCATTATTGTGGTATCATTATTTTTGTATCATTATTTTGGTATCGTTATTTTGATATCATTATTTTGATATCATTATTTTGGTATCATTATTTTGGTATCATTATTTTGGTATCGTTATTTTGGTATCATTATTTTGGTATCATTATTTTGGTATCATTATTTTGGTATCATTATTTTGGTATCATTATTTTGGTATCGTTATTTTGGTATCATTATTTTGGTATCATTATTTTGGTATCATTATTTTGGTATCATTATTTTGGTATCGTTATTTTGGTATCATTATTTTGGTATCATTATTTTGGTATCATTATTTTGGTATCATTATTTTGGTATCATTATTTTGGTATCATTATTTTGGTATCGTTATTTTGGTATCATTATTTTGGTATCATTATTTTGGTATCATTATTTTGGTATCATTATTTTGGTATCATTCTCGGTCCACCATCTTTGCATATATTCCTCCTCTTCTTCTACCTTTCAACTCCCTATGGAGCATAGGTCTTCAATAAAAACTGTCCAAGCCTTTCCGGTTTCTTGCCATTCATTTAAGATCATTCCGTGTCTTCCCCATCATCTTCATCTCTGCTTCTATCTGAAGGTAAAAGACCTCATCTTCCATTCACCTGATCATCTAACATGTAGTTACAGATAACTGTGCTACATCGTTGGTTGTCGTTGTCCCTGTATTCTGAAGAAGGCCACAGGCCGAAACATCAATATTGTGTTGTGTTCCTTCTTTGTAAAGCTGTCACCATACCTTGGAGTGTCTAACACTCCCCACCACTGGCTTTCTGCTTCCATCTGTATCATCAAATAATTTATTGGCCTAACCTCTTTATGCTTTTTCCATGGGGATTCAAAAAAGGACCTGATCTGTAATACTCTCAGTTAGCTTCAGCAGTTTGTGTACTATCCAGCGCCATCGTCTTTGCTGTATCTCTTTATCCACTTGTATTTGACAGGTACATTTCCATATTTGCTTATTTTGGTTATTTAGTTATGGAAGGCCCCGGTATCACTGCAAACGAATTAAAATCTATAATTGCTCAACCGCCCGTGCCAGCGTAATCATCCGAATCTTATCTCCCAAACAAAGAAAGGTTACCGTAGTCCCCATCATAGCAGTCTCAGCAAACGCCAAAAGACATAAGGCAAAACCGCGCAGAAAGTGAACACAGCCAACGTGTAATACCCTGTCATACGATATCATCATTCATCGAAAGCAATTGGAATATCGAAACATGATCAAAACGGATGAGACACACAGCTCACGGTGTGCACAGAGCACTTAACTCAGTAGCTCCTGCAACAAGTCGGACTTGGAATATGAGGAAACTGCAACAAGGAACACTTTTCATGCATAGTCTTCAATTGTTCCCGCCGCTTATCCACCATATACCGGAAGTTCACGTCCTCTTGAAAATGATGATCATCATATTTTTAAAAAATGTAGAGCGCTTGATGATGTTAGGCCATCGTTGTTGACTCCAATTCCGAACATATAGACACACAGTCGTCAGATTATCCCCGCCGCACATCAAACAACCGACCGTAAGATTAGCGTCTGGCCGGTCTAGAGCCTAGGGATATACAATGAATCATTATGATGACGTGACACACAAAAAAGTCGTACACACAATTTCGCTCCCTTTCAATTTCTGATTACTCTAGTAAAAGCAGCCTAAGACAAACAAAACACTGTGCAAATTTCGTAAAGAGATAAAACTGCGACTGACGAAGTAGCTTACATTGATAAGGAACATGGAAATAACTTGCGTCAAGGAATCCCAAGACTAGTCTTTCTGCTAGACTTTATGTTAGTCTTTCTGTTAGTCTTGCTGCTAATCTTACTGCTAGTCTTTCTGTTAGTCTTTCTGCTAGTCTTTCTGCTAGTCTTTCTGTTAGTCTTTCTGCTAGTCTTTCTGTTAGTCTTTCTGCTAGTCTTTCTGCTAGTCTTTCTGTTAGTCTTTCTGTTAGTCCTGCTGCTATTCTTTCTGTTAGTCTTTCTGTTAGTCCTGCTGCTATTCTTTCTGTTAGTCTTTCTGTTAGTCCTGCTGCTAGTCTTTCTGTTAGTCTTTCTGTTAGTCTTGCTGCTAGTCTTTCTGTTAGTCTTTCTGTTAGTCTTGCTGCTAGTCTTGCTGCTAGTCTTTCTGTTAGTCTTTCTGTTAGTCTTGCTGCTAGTCTTTCTGTTAGTCTTGCTGCTAGTCTTGCTGCTAGTCTTTCTGTTAGTCTTGCTGCTAGTCTTTCTGCTAGTCTTTCTGTTAGTCTTGCTGCTAGTCTTGCTGCTAGTCTTTCTGTTAGTCTTGCTGCTAGTCTTGCTGCTAGTCTTGCTGCTAGTCTTGCTGCTAGTCTTTCTGTTAGTCTTGCTGCTAGTCTTGCTGTTAGTCTTGCTGCTAGTCTTTCTGTTAGTCTTGCTGCTAGTCTTGCTGCTAGTCTTGCTGCTAGTCTTGCTGTTAGTCTTGCTGCTAGTCTTGCTGTTAGTCTTGCTGCTAGTCTTTCTGTTAGTCTTGCTGCTAGTCTTGCTGCTAGTCTTTCTGCTAGTCTTTCTGTTAGTCTTGCTGCTAGTCTTGCTGCTAGTCTTTCTGTTAGTCTTGCTGCTAGTCTTTCTGTTAGTCTTGCTGCTAGTCTTGCTGCTAGTCTTTCTGTTAGTCTTGCTGCTAGTCTTGCTGCTAGTCTTTCTGTTAGTCTTGCTGCTAGTCTTTCTGCTAGTCTTTCTGTTAGTCTTGCTGCTAGTCTTGCTGCTAGTCTTTCTGTTAGTCTTGCTGCTAGTCTTGCTGCTAGTCTTGCTGCTAGTCTTGCTGCTAGTCTTTCTGTTAGTCTTGCTGCTAGTCTTGCTGTTAGTCTTGCTGCTAGTCTTACTGCTAGTCTTTCTGTTAGTCTTGCTGCTAGTCTTGCTGTTAGTCTTACTGCTAGTCTTTCTGTTAGTCTTTCTGCTAGTCTTTCTGCTAGTCTTTCTGTTAGTCTTGCTGCTAGTCTTTCTGTTAGTCTTGCTGCTAGTCTTTCTGTTAGTCTTACTGCTAGTCTTTCTGCTAGTCTTTCTGTTAGTCTTGCTGCTAGTCTTTCTGTTAGTCTTGCTGCTAGTCTTTCTGTTAGTCTTACTGCTAGTCTTTCTGTTAGTCTTACTGCTAGTCTTTCTGTTAGTCTTACTGCTAGTCTTTCTGCTAGTCTTTCTGCTAGTCTTTCTGTTAGTCTTACTGCTAGTCTTACTGCTAGTCTTTCTGCTAGTCTTTCTGTTAGTCTTGCTGCTAGTCTTTCTGTTAGTCTTGCTGCTAGTCTTTCTGTTAGTCTTACTGCTAGTCTTTCTGTTAGTCTTACTGCTAGTCTTTCTGTTAGTCTTACTGCTAGTCTTTCTGCTAGTCTTTCTGCTAGTCTTTCTGTTAGTCTTACTGCTAGTCTTACTGCTAGTCTTTCTGCTAGTCTTTCTGTTAGTCTTACTGCAAGTCTTTCTGTTAGTCTTTCTGCTAGTCTTTCTGTTAGTCTTGCTGCTAGTCTTTCTGTTAGTCTTGCTGCTAGTCTTGCTGTTAGTCTTGCTGCTAGTCTTTCTGCTAGTCTTACTGCTAGTCTTTCTGTTAGTCTTTCTGGCAGTCTTTCTGTTAGTCTTTCTGTTAGTCTTACTGCTAGTCTTTCTGTTAGTCTTTCTGTTAGTCTTGCTGCTAGTATTTCTGTTAGTCTTTCTGTTAGTCTTGCTGCTAGTCTTTCTGCTAGTCTTTCTGTTAGTCTTGCTGCTAGTCTTTCTGTTAGTCTTGCTGCTAGTCTTTCCGTTAGTCTTTCTGTTAGTCTTTCTGTTAGTCTTTCTGTTAGTCTTTCTGTTAGGTTTGCTGCTAGTCTTTCTGTTAGTCTTTCTGTTAGTCTTTCTGTTAGTCTTACTGCTAGTCTTTCTGTTAGTCTTTCTGCTAGTCTTGCTGCTAGTCTTGCTGCTAGTCTTTCTGTTAGTCTTACTGTTAGTCTTACTGCTAGTCTTTCTGTTAGTCTTTCTGTTAGTCTTGCTGCTAGTCTTTCTGCTAGTCTTTCTGTTAGTCTTACTGCTAGTCTTTCTGTTAGTCTTTCTGCTAGTCTTTCTGTTAGTCTTGCTGTTAGTCTTGCTGCTAGTCTTTCTGTTAGTCTTGCTGCTAGTCTTGCTGCTAGTCTTGCTGCTAGTCTTGCTGCTAGTCTTGCTGCTAGTCTTGCTGCTAGTCTTTCTGTTAGTCTTGCTGCTAGTCTTGCTGCTAGTCTTGCTGCTAGTCTTGCTGCTAGTCTTTCTGTTAGTCTTGCTGCTAGTCTTGCTGCTAGTCTTGCTGCTAGTCTTTCTGTTAGTCTTGCTGCTAGTCTTGCTGCTAGTCTTGCTGCTAGTCTTGCTGCTAGTCTTGCTGCTAGTCTTGCTGCTAGTCTTGCTGCTAGTCTTGCTGCTAGTCTTGCTGCTAGTCTTGCTGCTAGTCTTTCTGTTAGTCTTGCTGCTAGTCTTTCTGTTAGTCTTGCTGCTAGTCTTGCTGCTAGTCTTGCTGCTAGTCTTGCTGCTAGTCTTTCTGTTAGTCTTGCTGCTAGTCTTTATGTTAGTCTTGCTGCTAGTCTTTCTGTTAGTCTTGCTGCTAGTCTTTCTGTTAGTCTTGCTGCTAGTCTTTCTGTTAGTCTTGCTGCTGACGCACCATTTTATGCTTATTTTATGTACCAGCCGAATGGCAGCAATAACAGCCTGAGAAATGAGATCATAATTATAGAACTGACAAAAAAAGGTAGGAATAATTCCCGCACTAGAATACTCTAAGAAACCAACAGATACAGTTTTATTTTTGGCTTCGTAATGAGACAGAAAGATCAAAACACAACACCACAACGAGCTTCTAATAAACGTTACGAGATCACTAGACTCGCGGGTCGATCATGAAAAGTTGGATTGATGGATGGAATATTAGAAACACTGGGAAACATAACAGAAGCATAGGTCAACATAAGAGTAAAAGACTTCAATTTATATCTCCCCTCGACGCTGAAAGGTAAATGAGGAAGAAAAGAGGAGGAAGAACTGCTAATTTAGTTTATACCAAAACATTACGTAAATGCAAGAGCCAACATATCAAATACAGTTTGATAAACAGCCACATAACTTATGAAAATGTATATGTGCATATAGACTTCCAATAATGTTTTCAAGTGGTATATAACATATGAAACTTTTACTGGTATGTTTTTAT
This sequence comes from Megaustenia siamemsis, assembly GCA_032433765.1. Classification (NCBI taxonomy): domain Eukaryota; kingdom Metazoa; phylum Mollusca; class Gastropoda; order Stylommatophora; family Ariophantidae; genus Megaustenia; species Megaustenia siamemsis. The sequence goes on along the minus strand of JAVIAB010000160.1, from coordinate 71,225,089 downwards.
AATTTATTAAAACTATTACAACATTTAAACAAAACAGCAACACATAAATAACCCCGCATGTCATATGCTTATCAATACCATAGGATAAAAAACATATTAATACCATTATAATTAGAAATAGGAAGCCGAGATAGCTCAGTGGTTAGTGAACTAGAGTACAAAGGACAAGAGGTAGAGTTCGATCTCAAACGACGGCCTCCGGTTCACCCAGCCTTTAATGAGTCCCGGATTTTTTTTTTGGGAATGTAAAGCGGCACGGGCGTAATACCGACCCCATTAGCCCAAAAATCATGTGCTGAAGGTCTGTAAAATGTATGGTCACTAACACCATATTCCCTATACGCCACTTGACGTGACGGGGTACTTTACTTTTTTTTATGATTAGAAATAGCAATACTATGATATAATAATAAACAACAATAAAGTAATAAACAACATCAATACCATTATTGTAAGAAGTATTAATACCATAATACAGAAATATCAATACTATATTATAAGAAACATGTATCATCATCATCATCACCATCATCAAGTACTATGCCTGCTGGCGTAGGTGATCATGTCTCTCGATAACTTTCGATCTCGTCAGTTATTTATCATTTCTGTTGTTGACCTTATGCCAAGCCATTTTCTTAAGCTGTCCGGTATCTTTTCTCTTTGCTTCCCTCTGTCTCTTCGTCCCTCAATTTTCAAAGTTGTTACAATATATTCCAGCTGTTCTCTTCTCATTACATTGCGATATTATATTATATTATATATATATATATATATATATATATATACATATATATATATATATATATACATATATATATATATATATATATAACAGGGTGTCAAACATCTTGTTTTATTTGTTGAACCATTTCCAGTTGGTTTCCAGTTCTTATGGCCGCTGTTTGTTGCCAGTACATGTTCTTTATTATTCTTAGATCTTTGCTATCTACGTTTATGCTTTCTAAAATTTTGATTATTTCTTGGTGCTTTACTTTGTCAAATGCGTTGGTGTTATCTATGAAACGGGTATAGATCTGTTTTCACCTCTATGGATCTTTCTACTAAAGATCTTATGATATAAATGGCATTGCTCGTTCCTTTATCTCTAACAAAACCACACTGCTCATCACTAATTTCTAGATTGATTTTGTTTTGCACTTTTCGCATGATGATTCTTAAAGAATGGAAAAAGAAACATGAATGCTATTATTATAAGAAATATGAAAATCATTTTAAAAATAAAATATCACTACGATAATATAGAAACATTTATACCATAATATAAGAAATATCAACACCATTATAATAAAAAATATATCTACCCATATTACAAAAAAGTAGCCTGACCTTATGACACAACATATTAATATGTGAATTTTAAGAAATAACCTTGCAGGTATTATCAGATATATCCATATTTGTATCAACAGAACGATCCTTAATGAAGCATCAAAACGTTTAAAACTAACTTTCGGTTCAGAATCACAAATTGTCCAATTCAGGTTTCTATATACATAGTTCATATGTGCCATCACAACACACGCCAATTATAGAATCGGTCTGAATCCAATTAAAGAATTGCCAGACGTAATCAGGTTTTTACATGCATAATTAATGGCACTGTCTACGATTCTGAGATCAACATAATGCGAGTATTGGTTTGTCTACGGGCATAACGCAGCTTTCAATTAATTGAATAAACTTGGAGAGAGAAGAGATACATGCGAATTAGGCACAGCAAACAGAAAACAATGCATACCAAAATATCATCTATAATCAAAAGCAGAAGATGGTCATATGTTTGGGGGACTGGTTGGTATCGAGGTAAGATGCCAGCCTCGAGACAGAGAGGTTGTGGGTTCAAATTCAGGCTACACTGGGATTTTTATTTATGATTTCTTTCTGCGACAAACACCCCTGGTCCCAGCAGCGTGACCCGGCTTGAAACGTCAATTACTCATCGACGGAAAAAATATGAGTACCACCGAAGACGGAGTTATCTGCCAGTGCGGTGAGGGACCCCTGTGCACACTTCTGCCAGGGAAAAACGGATTAACACGCAAAATTCAGTTCCTAGTCTCTAGGTACTTAGTCAGAGGTAAAAGCTGGCGAACGAACAAAAAACAAAAATATGTTGGCCTTGCGATGAGAAGAGGCAGCAAGAAAATTTAAAAGAAAGCCCTCAAATGGGAACCAAGGGGTAAAAGAAAAAAAAGAGGCCGACTTAGAGAAACACTAAAAAGAACATTGAGGTGAGAGGAAACAACAGTAGATTTGACAGACAAACAGGCAGGCAGGCAGACAGGCAGACAGACAGACAGACAGGTCAGACAGACAGACAGACAGACAGACAGACAGACAGACAGACAGACAGACAGACAGGCAGGCAGGCAGGCAGACAGACAGACAGACAGACAGACAGACAGACAAACAGACAGGCAGGCAGGCAGGCAGACAGGACAGACAGGACAGACCGACAGGACAGACAGGACAGACAGGACAGACAAACAGGCAGACAGACAGGACAGACAGACAGCACAGACAGACAGACAGGACAGACAGGCAGACAGACAGGACAGAGAGACAGACAGACAGATAGACAGATAGATAAATAGATGGATTGGTAGGTAGATATGTATGCATACATAACCATTTATATATGTAAACGCATACGCTCGATTATACTTCAGTATAGCACATCCATAAACGCTCATACGTGTCTATATATAAACATGCATACATATATCTTCTTCTTCTGGCGTAGGTGATTGTGTCTCTCCACAACTCTCGATCTTGACAGTTATTTATCAACAAATAACGTTGGGTGTTAGGCAAGATTGTGTGCTGTCACCAGATTTGTTTAATATTTATAGTGAGATTATTTTAAGATCCATAAGGGGCATGCCTGAAATAACAATCGGAGGTCATAATATATATAATCTATGGTATTCTGATGATACAGGGAGCCGCGATAGCTCAGTGGTTGTTGAACTAGACTACGAAGGACAAGAGGTAGGGTTCGATCCCAACCGACGGCTTCCAGGTTCACCCAGCCTTAATGGGTACCGGATTTTTTTTGGGGAAGGTAAAGCGGCACGGGCGTAATACCGACCACATTACCCCAAGAATCATGTGCTGAAGGTCTGTAAAATATAGAGTCACTAACACCATATTCCCTATACGCCACTTGGTGTGACGGGGGTACTTTACTTTACTATGCTGATGATACAGTCTTAATCGCTAAGAGTGAAAATGAGTTACCAGAAATGTTAGACATTATAGTGAAAGAAAGCAAAATTAAAGGACTCAGCCTTAATAGCAAAAAGAGACAAGTAATGGTAATAACAAGGAAAAAGACATCACCTCAGTGTAAAATAAAGACAAGTGGAGCACTATTAAAACAGGTAAATGTTTGTATCATTCTTCCTATTGATGATATAGATGAATGATACCAGCTGTTTACATCAAAGACATTAAATATGAATTAATTTGTCTAATATCGTGAATGTTTGTATTAAAGACAATTTAAAGGCGGGAATGACATTCAGGAAAATAATCATCATGTGCCATACCGGTTGGCGTAGGTGATCTCCACAATCTTCTATCTACAGTGCATCGTATCAGTTCTGTTGTTGATTGTTTTCCATGCCATGACACCAATCTATCCAGTATTTTCTCTCTTTGTCGCCCGCGATCTCTCTTTCCTTTTATTTTGCCAGTTGTAACCAAGTATTCCAACTTTCCTCTTTTCATGATGTGCCCGAAAAATGTTGATTGCTTCTTTCTCATGTTTTTTAAGCGCTCCCTTTTTGTGTTGGCCTTTTTGAGAACTTCCTCAATGGTCTTTTTAGCTGTCCAGGGAACATAGAAACATAATAAAGTATTGACATTAAAATTACTAAGCACAAAAACAAAGCTCAGGATTTTAAAATCAAATGTGTTATCCACTCTTACTTATATATGGGACTTCCGGTTTCAAGATGGCGCGGTAATGCCTGCGTCAACGATCACTGTTAGGTTTTTTTGCTGGAAAGATGGTTAATGATATCTTTCAAATACAAATAAATGTATAAATCGGAAGTTCCACTGTTGGGATCTTCGCCGATGAAGCGAATTAAGTGCATGTGATCTGAAATTCTTTACAGTGTGCGCAGTAGTGTGTTCTGTGGTGATTTCAATATGCGTCACAATTGGAATACCGGTCAATATGGCGGATAGGAGACAAGTACAATTGAGGTTCAGTCTGCAAAGTGTTCCTTGTTGCAGTTTCCTCATATTCCATGTCCCATTTGCTACTGGAGCTAATGAGTTTAGTGCTCTATGCACGCCGTGAGCTGTGTGTTTCATTCGGATTGTGTTTCGATATTCCGATTGCTCATGATGAATGATGATATCGTATGAGAGGGAACAGATGGCTGAGTTAACATTCTGTGCGGTTTCGCCATATGTCTTTTGGAGTATGCTGAGACTGCTATGATGGGGACTGCAGCTACCTTTCTTTGTTTTGAAGATGGGATGTTAATTCGGATGATTCCACTGACACGGGCGGTTGAGCAGTTATGGTTTTTATTTTGTTTGCACTGATACCGGGGCCTTCCATAACCATAACTATAACTTATATACGAGAGATCTGGAAAACAACCAAAGATATAGAAAATAAATTCAATGCATTTGAAAATAAATGCCTCAGGAAAATACTTGGAATATAGTGGAATTAATTCAAGACCAGTCCAGAAAATATGAGAAATTAAAAAGCTTCCTAAAATATCAATTACATTCAAGAGAAGAAGGTGGTCATATGTTGGTCATGTAATGAGAAGAGACGACAAGAGAGTCTCAAAGCAGGCCCTCAAATGGGAACCAGAGGGTTAAAGTGAAAGAGGTCGATCTAGAGAAACACTAAAAAGATCACTGAGGCTAAAGGCAGCAACAGCATGCATCAGCTTCCTCGGAGGCAAGAAGCCGGTCTCGAGACAAAGAGGTTCTGAGTTTAAATCCTGACTGCAGCAGTTTGGATTTTTATTTGTGACTTCTCTCTACGTCAACCACCCCTGGTCCCACCAGCGAAGCCCCTGGTTGAAACGTCAATTACTCATCAACGATGTAAGTAGAAGTACCTCCGAAGACGGAGTTATCTGCCTGTGCGGCGAGGAAACCTGTGCACGCGGCTACCAGGGAAAAAACGGATTAACTCTCAAAATGTAGTAACTAGTATCTAGTGAATTCGCGGGGAAAAGCTGGCGAAAGCAAAAAAATAAAAAGAAGACAAGGACCTTCTTGAGGTAGTATGATCGTCTCCCTTAAAACAGATTGTAAACTGCCACAGTTGTATTCTTGTAGTTCCATCAACGCTCCCATCGTCTCTCATAATAAATTGTAAATTGTCACAGTTGTATTCTTGTAGTTCCATCAACGCTCCCATCGTTTCTCATAATAAATTGTAAATTGTCACAGTTGTATTCTTGTAGTTCCATCAACGCTCCCATCGTCTCTCATAATAAATTGTAAATTGCCACAGTTGTATTCTTGTAGTTCCATCAACGCTCCCATCGTCTCTCATAATAAATTGTAAATTGCCACAGTTGTTTTATTGTAGTTGCATCAACGCTCCCATCGTCTCCACATTCAAACAACCACCACCAAATAACAACACCAACTCGACTGCCCATAATTAAAGGTCCTATTAGATTACATCTTCACCACAAACCGGTCATTTTTCATCTATGACCTGGCTTCTGCATGTCCCAGACAGAATAATGAACACGATCCCTGAAGATTTCAACTCATGCAATTTTAATAACTCTTGTTTCACTACACAACACAAGTGAAGCAAAAACAAACAAAAAAATAAAATTGAAAATAGCGGTGTTTACCAAACATAGCAGTCTACTTGTACATAAACTAGACTCCGAAAGTATATTTTAGAATAGACATGGTAGACATGTTTAAAGGTTTGATAGTGTAGTCTCCTCGTACATAAACTAGACTCCGAAAGTATATTTTAGAATAGACATGGTAGACATGTTTAAAGGTTTGATAGTGTTCTGGAAGCTTAGAAGTCAAGATAAACTTTAGACTATAGAAGGAAATGACGTCACTTCAGGCGTGGCATTTCCTTACCTGCTCAGACCCCGTTCCAGTAACTAACAAAAGTGTTCATCGCGGTTGTTTATACTGTTCTTGTGAACATCTTGCGTTTTGAAAAAAAGGCGCGCAGCTCATGATGCACACTTCCGGGTGGGGGTAGTGGTAGGTCAGTGGTTTGTGAAGTGGACTACTAAGGTCAATATGTCGATTTCGATGCTGATAAACCTCAAGACAAACTGATAGTATCACATTCAGCAAGACTGGTAGTAACCCGTTTCTAGACAAACTGATAGTATCACTTTCTGGACAAACTGATAGTATCACATTCAGTAAGACTGGTAGTATCACTCTCTGAACAAACTAGTAGCATCACATTCAGTAAGACTGGTAGTAACCAGTTATGGACAAACTGATAGTATCACTTTCTGGACAAACTGGTAGCATCACATTCAGGACAAACTGGTCGTATCGCTTTCAGGACAAACTGGTCGTATCGCCTTCAGGACAAACTGATAGCATCACATTCAGGACAAACTGGTCGTATCGCCTTCAGGACAAACTGGTCGTATCGCCTTCAGGACAAACTGGTCGTATTGCCTTCAGGACAAACTGATAGCATCACATTCAGGACAAACTGGTCGTATCGCCTTCAGGACAAACTGGTCGTATCGTCTTCAGGACAAACTGATAGCATCACATTCAGGACAAACTGGTCGTATCGCCTTCAGGACAAACTGGTCGTATCGCCTTCAGGACAAACTGATAGTATCACTTTCTGGACAAACTGATAGCATCACATTCAGGACAAACTGGTCGTATCGCCTTCAGGACAAACTGGTCGTATCGTCTTCAGGACAAACTGATAGCATCACATTCAGGACAAACTGGTCGTATCGCCTTCAGGACAAACTGGTCGTATCGTCTTCAGGACAAACTGATAGCATCACATTCAGGACAAACTGGTCGTATCGCCTTCAGGACAAACTGGTCGTATCGCCTTCAGGACAAACTGGTCGTATCGCCTTCAGGACAAACTGGTCGTATCGCCTTCAGGACAAACTGGTCGTATCGCCTTCAGGACAAACTGGTCGTATCGCCTTCAGGACAAACTGGTCGTATCGCTTAAAGGACAAAAAAAAAACTGAAGGCATAGTTCGTGGACAGAGTAGAAGGGGACGATCTAGAATATAACAAAACGAAAACATCAAGTTCTCTACAGACTGCACACTGTGGGTCTGACATCACAGTTCATCATCATCATCGAGTGCCATCTTCGCAACGAAGGTTGGCTACTATGGAGCGCCATTCTGCTCTGTCTCTTGCTTTGATGGTGCAGGTTGTCACAGGCTGATTTGTTCATCCTTTAATTTTACTTGTCCATGTTAGTCTTGGTCTGCCTCTGCCTCTTTTATCTTGTATTTTCCCCTCCAGGATTACTTTTAGTAGGCTCTTGTGTCTTTTAACATCATCATCATCGAGTGCCACCTCCGCATCGAAGGTTGGCTACAATGGAGCGTCATTCTGCTCTGTCTCTTGTTTTGATGGTGCAGATTACCATAGTCTGGTTTGTCCATCTTTTGATGCTACTCGTCCATGTTAGTCTTGGTCTGCCTCTTTTACCTTGTATTTTCCCCTCCAGGATTACTTTTAGTAGACTGCTGTGTCTTTTAACATGACCCAAAAAATTTCATTTGTCTTGTTTGAATTGCGTTTAGTAGTTCTCTTTTCATTTTAGTTGCTTTAAGACTTCGTTTGTTTCTTTTTCTTCCATCCAATTCTACCAATTCTTCTATATATCCACATTTCAAAGGCTTAAATTCTCTGTTCTGTTTTCTTGTCTAATGTCCATGTTTCTGCACTATATGAGAATGTTGAGAAGACATAACATTTTGCTATTCTTAGTTTTAGCCCAGGTGTTATTTGTTTTGATGTTAGTATGTTCTTCATGACATTAAAATTACTTTTTGTCATTCCTATTCTTAATTTTAGCTCAGGTGTTATTTGTTTTGATGTTAGTATGTTCTTCATGACATTAATATTACTTTTTGTCATTCCTGGCGTTACAGTTAAGCAACGAAAAATGATATCGATAACAAGATCAGATCTTTTTCTGGACAAGTTATTTTAACATACATTTTTATCTACCTGATGGATATTGTAAATTCAATCCAAAATTCAACAATATAAACATCACACAACATTTCAATAATGTTAACAGCGTGTAAAGAATATAAACTCAACTTTCAGACGAGGGAGACAACCACAGCCAGCGGGGAAGAAAAATAACAAGGGGAAGGGAGGTAACTGGACGAGGGGAAATAACCGATGGGCTTACTTCCAGTTTGTGAACTGCAGAATCACATATGTTAAAGGTTAAATAAATACATTAAGCAGGTCCCTCTTTCTTTTCCCTCTCTCCCTCTCTCATTCTCTGAGGTATAGGACCAGACTACCGGACATCACGTCAGCCTTGTGTGTGTCGCTGCTCTCATTGAGCCGGCAGTCTATTGGTTTGGGCCCATTTGATCCGAACATATTGTATTCCTGGGGAGTCTGTCGATTTCCTATACATCCAGGTTTCAAGACTCACAACAGATGGTGCAAGCCTAATATATGAAAGATTGCAATCATTTTCGCTTGGAGCTTCATCGAAATCTATTTGAACTTCATAGTCGATATCTTCGTCTGAAGTAACAGCAAAGCTCTCGGGAGTTTCCGCTTTGGATTCGTCATCCAGTCATTTAAATGCATTCATTCGGTTCACTTAACGACAGTTACCGAAAAAAAAGTCTCCAATAGTGGCTCTCAAGAGATTTCTCGTACATGCACATGTCTGTCTCGATAAGTCTGTCTATCATTCTGTATTTTCCCATGTCTTTATCCATTTGCCTGATTTTCGTTCTGTTTTTTTTTGTTTGTTTTTACTTCTCTGTCCATCTGTCTGAGCTATGAGTTAGAACTAAAACTCTACTTTAAAGTTATATCCAGCTGCTGTGCCATTGATTTCTTTTAATATTTATCTTTCTCCTTTTCTTTATATTACTTGTTTAATTCTTCCCTCTCTCTCACCCACTCTCTCACCCTCTTTTTCTCAACCTCCCTGTCTCTCCCTCTTTATTTCACTGTCTCTCGCTCCTTCCCTCTCTCTCTCCCTTTCTCCCCTCTATATCCGTCTCTCACTCTCTCCATTTCTCTCTGTCCATCTCCCGCTCCCTCCCTCTTTCCCTCTCTCTTTCTTTCTCTCCTTCTCTCTCCCTCTCCCTCAACCTCTCTCTCCCCTTCTCTCTCTCGCTTTCTCTCTCTCCCTTTCTCTCCCCCTCTATCTCCCTCTCTCCCTTTGCCTCTCACTCTATATCTCCCACTCCCTCCCTCTCTCCCCTCTCCCTCCCATCTCCCTCTCTCCTCTCTCCTCTCTCACTCTCCCTTTCTCTCTCCCCTTCCTCTCCCTCTCTCTCTCCGTTCTCTCTGCATCTCTCCCTTCTTCTATCCCCCTCCCTATCTCTTTCCATCTCCCACTCTCTCTTTCTCCGTCTTTCTCTCCCTCTCCATTTCTCTCCCACTCCCTCTCTCTCCCTCTCTCTCACTCTCCCTCTCTCTCACTCTCTCTCCATCTCTCCCTCTCCCTCCCTTCCTCCCTCACTCCCTCTATCCGTCTCTCTCTCCAGCTCTCCCTCTCCCTCTCCCACTCCCTCCCTCTCCATATCTCTCCAGTTCTCCCTCTCCCACTCTTTGTCCCACTCTCTCTCCTCTCCAAATCGTGTTATTTTAAAATTAATCATGGACAACCTGGCTGTACTAGTAGTCGCATCGGTCCGTCATAGTTGACTTTGGTTGTTTTCAGCGCCCCTAGAAATTTTATTTTTTTTCTTCCTCTTTCCTTTCGTGTATTCTCTTTTTCTATGAATATGTGTGCTTCCTGTTTGAGTTGGAGCTTTAGAGTGTGTTTCCAGAGATTGCGGTCTGCAGCTAATTCTTCCGAGGCTGTAGGGTTTATGGTCAGCCTTCATGTCACGTTTACACACGTCTATAAATTGGAGATTAGGGGCGCCGCTAGTTACTTTGCAATCTGCTAGTTGTCCATAAAGTATATGTGTTGCTATGCGGCCATCTTTCATACAGTGTAAGTGGGCATGCCAGCGTATCCTGTGTTGTTTGAGCAGCGTGTAGATGTTCGGGAGATCTGTGTCACCTTGTCTTTTACGTGGTATCAGGAATACGGCGCTGGCATACCATATGGAATGCATTTAGCCTTCTCGCTTGCTTTGCGTAAGTTATCCATGATTCTCTGTCATATAGAAGAATACTGATGATGCATGCGTTATAAATAGCGGTTTTTGTTTTAGTCGTCAGTTTGCTGTTTCGTCAAACGCTTCTAGAAAGGCGTGTGAGGGTGGTAGCAGCTTTACCAATGCGGGTGTCAATTTCTGTATCTAAAGATAGGTTGTCATTGATGATAGACTCCAGGTAGTTATACTGCTGCACGACATTACAGTTACCTATCTGGCAACAGACAATAAACGCTTTGGAAAGTATAGCAATGTGGCTTTCCAGAATAGTGTTACCTTGGAGAGCTAAATAGAATAACCAGAAGTTCTAAAAAAGACCAAACACAAATTAAGATTATTACAAACGCTAGAAGTAAGAGGTCGTTTTATATCGTCTATGTAATGAGAGAGGAAAAGTTGAAATATATTGTAACAAGAGAAATGGAAAAAAGTAGAAAAAGGAAAGGTATGGTGATAGCTTTACAAAAATAATGGACATCACAAACTAAAACGACGTTGTGGCTAATTACGCCTCCAGCAGGGACAATAAATAACCCATACACAAATAATAATAATCATCATCATCATCATTGAGTGCCGTCTCCACATCGAAGTTTGGCTACCATGGAGCGCCATTCCACTCTGTCTCTTGCTTTGATGGTGCAGATTGTCATAGGTTGACTTGTCCATCTTTTGATGTTGCTTGTCCATGACAGTCTTGGTCTGCCTCTGCCTCTTTTACCTTGTATTTTCCCTTCTAATATTACTTTTATTAGACTGTTGTGTCTTTTAACATGCCCCAAAATTTCATTTGTCTTGTTCTAATTGTGTTTAGAAGATCTCTTTTCATTTTTAGTTGTTTTAAAACTTCATCGTTTGTTTTCTTTTCCATCCAATTCTACCTATTCTTCTATAAATCCACATTTCAAAGGCTTCAATTTTGTGTTCTGTTTTCTAGTCTAATGTCCATGTTTCTGCACCATACAGGAATATTGAGAAGATGTAACATTTTGCTATTCGTACACAAATATGTAAGTAAATAAAAATAACAATACAAAGCTAACTAATAATTATATAACGAAAGAAAATAAAATAATGCAATTTAGAATTAAATGACTCAACTTTCAGTTGTTGTGACTAGATCCGGAATAGAAATGGCCTGGCTCTGAATATAATGTGATAATAGGATCAATTGAGTTATTGAGTTATTTGCGGGTCATCATCATTGCACTCCGAGCGTGTCCATAGGTGCTCAGATCCCCTCCTCAGCAATTCCCTCAGTGTCCAGCGACTGACGACTCCAGTTCTATTACGGCCACTAAGTTTCTCATTTCTGGCTGTGCCCATCTTAACTCCCATTTCCATCATCCAAAGAAGTGACGTGGATCTGTGTTTGTCGAAGTCCTGTGCTCTTCCCACATCTCGGAGGGCATTGATGATGTCCGCCCGATCCATTGGTTGCCCGTCCTCAACGACAGCGCAGCTAGCCGACCTGTCCGCTCTTTCATTTCCCCGTACCCCCGCATGTCCAGGGACATAGACAAAGGTGACCTTACGTATTTTTGACTTCTGCAATGACTCTACCACTTGCCTGCGTACAGAGCCCGCCTCCACTTTTGTTATCATGCTCATCGAATCACTCAGTATACATGCATGGGTGTAGTCTTGTGACTTTAACCATTTGAATGCCTTGGTCACTGCCATCACCTCCATTGGAACAATTGCGGGACCCAAACGATAGAGGGGAAACAAATAAAAATTATAAGACTTCAAGAGAATTATTTGGTAGGCAGACAAGTACGTACATTATAAACAACTTACAGACATAAAGATATGGAGAGATATCATTACCTATGTTTGCACGCACAGTTCTCAACGTAAACATCAACGATTAAAAGCATTCATTAGAAAACAACAATGATGTGAACAAAACAAACAAATTTGTTGCCCATCCTCGGGACTCTGAGATCGATGAAAATCAAATCACGTGAACGGAGCAAATCATTCAAGGTTTAACCGTGGCAATAAAAGACTAGAAAGGAGATACAAAGTCTATTATATTTTTATACAATTTTTATTTTATGAATTATTTTGAAAATCTACAACAAATAGATTTACGTTTACTGTATGTAATTTTAACGTTTGTAAAGCCTAATTATAAATTTACAACGCATCTGATTTATTCGTAAGGCACAGATGTTTGTCAATGATATCTTAATTTAGCGGTTGGCAAATAGCGGCCCGCGGGCCAGATCTGAACTGTATGGCTGTTCTCCCGGCACTTGAAACGCCCACATGATAAAAATTATATATATATATATATATTATATATATTTAATATCTTTAAATAAAAACCAAAACCAAAAGTTCCAGTCGATTAAAGAAAACAAAATACTGTCCACCCCGACAATAATGAAATGCGTTGTTTATATTTGACGCTGAAAACTTCCATTTCTATCAGCATCATTTGTTAGCGTAAAGGATTATTACTAATGACTAAATCACATCGTGTAATTTTTGACGATACTTTAAACTTGGCCCCCTGATCTTGACCTTGGCTATAATCCGACCCTAAAAGTAAAGTAAAGTACCCCCGTCCCGCCAAGTGGCGTATAGGGAATATGGTGTTAGTGACCATAAATTTTACAGACCTTCAGCACATGGTTTTTGGGGTAATGTGGTCGGTATTACGCCCGTGCCGCTTTACTTTCCCAGAAAAAAATCCGTTACCCATTTCAGGCTGGGTAAACCCGGAAGCCGTCGGTTGGATTCGAACCCTACGACGTGTCCTTCATAGTCCAGTTCACTAACCACTGAGCTATCGTGGTTACCTAATCCGACCCGAGGTCAAGCTTAATTTAGCCACATCTGCTTTAGTTGATTAACTCATTTGTGTCGGCCCAGAAATATAAGTTCTATATAGCTCATTCTATTCCTCTCTAAAGTTATTAGAAGAAACTGTATAGCAGAATATAGCTCATTCTATTCCTCTCTCAAGTTATTAGAAGAAACTGTATGGTAGAATTTACAAAACATTTTCAATTGCATCTCCCGAAACTCTCAAACGTTGCCAATCTTTAACTCTTTCAGTACAGAAGGTTGTTATCAATGCAACTGAAGTGATTTCAGAGACATTTTTCATCGTTTACATTATCGATCTACATGTTTATATTTACCTACACATAACATATTGTATATGCCTTTTTAAACAAATTAGCAAGGAAATAGATCTCACCAATACCAAGATGAAACAAGACTTGTAAAAATAATATGGTTTGATGACGGTTTGCGCAAATTAAATTGAGTGTAACGCACTCAGCGGGTAAACGTACATGATTGAAATCTACTTGACGTACAGTGCGTCGAAACGTATGGAAATCTTTAATAATTTCATTACGAGCGTTATTCTACTAAAATATCATTCATACATAAATATTGACTTTAGTTAAACAATTTTACGTTTTGTGTGCGATGTCAAAACACTGAAACCGCTTTTAAAAAAAATATTAACTTTCAGAATGAAGGGTATGTACATGAATCTGGATATCTAGACTCAAAAATATGTTGCAACATTTCCGAAAAGAAAACTAAAATGCCACTTTTAAAAACAAATTTGAAAACGAGCGACTGTGAAACGCCAATCATCATCATCATTGAGTGCCGTCTCCGCAACGAAGGTTGGCTACCATGGAGCGCCATTTTGCTCTATCTGTTGCTTTGATGGTGCAGGTTGTCATCGGTTGATTTGTCCATCTTTTGATGTTACTCGTCCATGTTAATCTTGGTCTGCCTCTGCCTCTTTTACCTTGTATTTTCCCCTCCAGGATCACTTTCAGTAGGCTGTTGTGTCTTTTAACATGGCCAAAGAATCGCATTTGTCTTGTTCTAATTGTGTTCAGAAGTTCTCTTTTCATTTTTAGTTGTTTTAAGACTTTGTCATTTGTTTTCTTTTACTTCCATCCAATTCTACCTATTCTTCTATATATCCACATTTCAAAGGCTTCAATTCTCTGTTCTGTTTTCTTGTCTAATGTCCATGTTTCAGCACCATATAGGAATATTGAGAAGATGTAACATTTTGCTATTCTTAGTTTTAGCTCTGGTGTTATTTGTTTTGATGTTAGTATGTCCTTCATGACATTAAAATTACTTTTTACCATTCCTATTCTTTTGTTTATTTCAGATGTACATTTTACATCACTGGTTATAGTATGTCCAAGGTAGTTGTAGTTCTGAACTGTCTCCAGGTCTATTCCTTCAACTTTGATATCCACTTGTGGGTTTTGAGTATTTTCTTTGTTTATGATCATAGTTTTAGTCTTTTTGATATTCATATCTAGTCCATATTTTTTGCTTGTCGTGTTTATTACATTAAGTAATTGTTGTAGGTCTTTAGGATTTTCTGCTAGTAGTACAGTATCGTCAGCATATCTTAGGTTATTGATTATCTTTCCATTAATTTGTAGGCCTGGCATCTCTATGATGTTTTTAAAGATTTGCTCAGTGTATAGATTGAACAAGCTTGGTGATAGGATGCATCCTTGTCTTACTCCTCTTTTTATATCAATGGGTGTAGAGAACTCTTTGTTATATTTTATTATTGCTGTTTGCTCCCAGTATAGATTGCATATTAGTCGTATATCCATGTCATCTAGATGTATCTCTTTTAGGCATTCTATAAGTTGTTTGTGGTGTAAACGCCAATGACTTCAACATAATTTGTCGAAGCAATAATATTATAATTGAGGATGATGATCGTAATTATATTCTAATAAATATTCACCACCAGCGCTGAATGCCTGACGGTTCGGATTCCCAATGGCAACCTATGGCAAAAGAAACCGATGAAGACCCCTTCTACCATACAAATACGGCCGTAAACGTGACTAGATTGAGCTTGATATGATAATAAATGACTGGCACCAACTTCCTAAACACAGGTCCACAGAAGTATCAACAGTAACATATGGTCTATATGTAGGTGAGCTCAAACTGGGACAAGATTCCAGATCGCACGAATAAAGAGAAATCGACCATTCACATATATTCTCAGAGAAGTATTAAATTTATTGATCTCCAGACTGGCAGACCTCCGCCATATTAGCTACCGCCATACTATTTATCCCCACTATATGAACCTCGGGCAACGGACAAGATTTCGCGGTAATAGCCAGGGCTCGCTCATTTGAAATTGAGTTCGCGCTTACGAATTTTGTTTTCAGACGCGGCTGTTTTAACCAATCAGTCATCGTCATCTCAGAATTGATTGCAGGCAATGTTTTGTTGCAAATATTTAAGTGGCAAGGCCTTCGATATTCAAAGCATCGGCTGGAGATCGAAGATGAATTTGATGCTCTCGCTATGAACATCAATAATCTGATATGCATGTATCAGTGGGCATTCGCCACAGAATCTCAAAAAGGAATAAACGCAGAGGAACTGAGATGTTAAGATATGTTGTATTTTGAGTATCTTTTACAAAGACAAGATCATAACAAGAGTAAGTAAAAAACAGTAAAGAGCCCCCGTCACACCAAGTGGCGTATAGGGAATATGGTGTTAGTGACCCGTCACGCCAAGTGGCGTATAGGGAATATGGTGTTTGTGATCATAAATTCATTCATGATTATACAAAGAAATTACGTCGGTGGTTTTCTGTTGCCTTCCGTCGGTTTGTTTACGGTTGACTCCGCTAGCCTTTGACTAAAAGGTCTCACCCACAAGGCAGTGGGGTTGTTTTACGTCGGGGTACCCTCCCTTAGACTTTTACTCTCCCGAGCTTACCTGCAAGGCAGCCACAGGTTGTACTGTTTACTGCATACAATAGCAGGTAAAATTACCCGACCTGACCGAATATATTGAATATATTTAACAACTGGAAAAATTGAGGGACGAAGAGATAGAGGGAAGCAAAGGGGAAAAAATAACAGACAGCTTAAGAGAATGACTTGGCAGAAGGTCAACAACAGAAATGATAAACAGCTGCCGAGATCGAATGTTGTGGAGAGACATGATCACCTACGCCACTAGGCCCGGTACTTGATGATGCTGATGATGACCATAAATTTTACAGACCTTCAGCACATGATTTTTGGGGTAATGTGGTCGGTATTATGCATTATTATTATAATTAAGATAATAATATTATATTATTATTAAGATAAACATGGAACACAAACATAGAAGATAAACATAATACATAAAAACAGAAAATAGATCACAAACATATGCCATAATACAGGAGATTTTTAAAAATAAAACGAAACATAAACATAGAAGATAAACATAACATAAGATTCGTTGTCTTCTTTTTTCCTTCCTCATTTGCTTTTTAGTTCGATAACATACACATACTATAACAACAGAAAATAAACGTAGAATACATAGCATATACATAGAACATACACAAAGAACATACACAGAACATACACATAGAACATAACATAGAACATAAACATAGACTATAAATATAGAAGACATCATATAGGAAAATCATCAATTTTGGTCACATACAACAACATAATGATCCTGAGAATATAATTATGGAGGGCATAGTTCCAGATAAAAGTGAAAGGGAAAGACCCAGATGAAGATTCGTGGTAGATATCTTAAGTTAGCTAGGATTGACTGCTGCAAACGCTGGACATCTACAAGACCAAGTAAATCTTAATGTTGTTGACAGGATGAATGCTTTCTGTAACATATTAATAGTATGAATAGAAAGACTTCCATATATATATATATATACAAGAGATGGAGTTAGACCCCAACCGACGGCTTACGGTTACCCAGTCTTTAATTTTTATTTACCCAGCCAGTTTTAATTTCAGAGGTATACTCTACTTTTTTTTTTGTTGCGTTCGCCAGCTTTGACCTCTGACGAAGTCCCTAGAGACTAGGAACTGAATTTTGCGTGTTAATCCATATTTTCCCTGGCAGCCGTGTGCACAGGAGTCCCTCGCCGCACAGGCAGATAACTCCGACTTCGGAGGTACTCATATTTTTTTCCGTCCATGAGTAACTGATGTTTCAAACCAGGCCTCACTACTGAGACCTGGGGCGGCTGCCGCAGAGAGAAATCATAAATAAAAATCCCAAATGGTGAAGCCGCGATTTGAACCCACAACCTCTCTATCTCGAGGCCGGCGTCTTGCCTCGAGACCAACCAATCCCCCACTTCTATATATGAAGTGCAACGGACAGAACGATGGCTAGATAACCAATAATTTAAACATTGATTTATCTAGAAGGTCAGAGGTTAAGTACGGGAAGTAATGCTTAATGATCTGTATTTATGTTTTGGATGTGAACTTCCTATTTATACTTAATGTAATATTTACAACCCACAGTGAACTCGTTGGCTTTCAAACTAAATAATGCACGTTCTGTTTTACAATAATTTTCCTTACATAAACATGTTTGGTTCCTACATATTTCTTCAGACTAAAAACCATTTTTATACTTCTCGCTCCCTCCCTCCCTCCCTCCCTCCCTCCCTCCCTCCCTCCCTCCCTCCCTCCCTCCCCCTCCCTCCCTCCCTCCCTCCCTTCCTTCCTTCCTTCCTTCCTTCCCTCCCTCCTTTCTTCCTTCCTTCCTTCCTTCCTTCCTCCCTTCCTCATTTACCTTTCAGCGTTGATGAGAGATTTAGTTTGCAGTCTGTTGTCTTCTTGAGCTGTTAATTCATAGCAAGCCTTAAAATCCCATCCATCTTTTTCGTGTTCAGCCCTTGGGGCTGGTAATCTCGCAACGTTTATTGAAGACTCGTTGTGTAGTGTTCTTCTATCTGTTTATCACGTGTCTAACCCATTGTATCTATTGTTTATTTAAAAATTCTATGACGGGTATTATTTGCTTTTATTAATAAATTATATAATGTTTTTATCAGTTCTTCATTTCTGATCGCATCTCTCAAGCTGCTTTATTCCGCGCGTCTAACACATTTCATCTCGGGTAGATGTTAATTTTCTTATTTTTCTTGAATCAAGCGTATAGGTTTGGCATGGTAGCACAGCATTATAAATAACAATGTTGTAGAGTGCCTGTTTTGCCTCTACCGTTATTTCCTTGTTGGACAATAGTGGTGATATTTGTTCGATGAATTTGAAGCATTAAAAGCGTTGTTTTAAATAATGGAATCAACAACAAAAGCACTAGATCAAGATTAAACGTTTTCGAGAACAAATGCCTTGGAAGATTGGTAAACATCCGTAGGTTAGACTTCAAACCAATGACAGAAATAAGACATGAAACAAAACAGGGCGGTGTGTACAATTACGTTAGAAAGAGAGGCTGGAATTACCTTGGCCATGTTCTCAGAATGGGCGTTAGAAGACTACCTCACCAGGTCTTTATATGGAGACCACAAGGTAAAAAAAAAACGAGGAAGACGAAAATAGATCCTGCGTAGAACCACCATCAAAGAGAGCGCAGCTATGGGTCTCAGAAACATGCCATAATTAAAACAGGTTGTGTCTGACCGTCAGACGTGGAGAGCTTCGACTTCTCCCATATGCGCCACACACGGCCCACAAATATAATCAATCAATAATGGATATATATATATATATATATATATATGTACCATGCCTGCTGGTCATCATGTCTCTCCACAACTTTAGATCTCGACAGTTATTTATCTTTTTTTGTTATTGACCTTCTGCCAAGCCATTCTCTTAAGCTGTCTGACATTTTTTTTCTCTTTGCTTCCCTCTATCTCTTCATCCCTCAATTTTCCCAGTTGTTACAATATATTCCAGCTGTTCCCTTCTCTGTTTACATTTGCAAGAACTGATGATTGTTTCTTCCTAATATTGGAAATTAGGCTCTCTTGTTGCTTGGGCATCTTCTATAACGTTTTCATCAATCTTCATAGCTGTCCATGGTACTCTCAACATTCTTCTGTAAAACCACATTTCTACAGACTAGAGTGATTTTCTTGTTTGTTGTCCTATTCTCCATGATTCACGCTCATATGTTAAGACTGGCTCAACATAACATTTAATAACACTTTTTTTTGTTTCTACTTTTAAAAATGGATTGTCCAGCATCTTCCTCATTTTTTTGGAAAGGTGCTTTTGCCTCAGCAAAATTAATATATATTAGATTTCACTTATATATGTGTGTGTGTTTTTGTGTGTGTTAGCGATTATCATCATCATCATCATCATCATGTGCCATACCGGTTGGCGTAGGCGATCATGTCCTTCCACAGTCTTCTATCTACAGTGCATCGTATCAGTTCTGTTGTTGACTGTTTTCCATGCCATGACACCAAGCTATCCTCTCTATTTGTCGTCGCGATCTCTCTTTCCTTTTATTTTGCCAATTGTAATCAAGTATTCCAACTTTCCTCTTCTCATGATATGACCAAAAATGTTGATTGTTTCTTTCTGATGTTTTTTAGGAGTTCCCTTTTTGTGTTGACCTCTTTGAGAATTTCCTCATTGGTCTTTTTAGCTGTCCAGGGAACTGTCGACATTCTTCTGAGAAGTCCCATCTCTGTGTTCTAACGTCCGTTGTTTTCCTCCTGAAGAATCATGTTAGCGATTATAACCAAGTGTAAAGTTAAGTTTCCTGACTGTAAACGTAACATGTGTAAATAAAATTATAACCACCGACAATAACATTGTAACTTAAATATCAAATCAACCCAGAGCACGTGACTGTAACATCCAATCGCGTCACGATAAAGTTACAGCTTTCAGCAATGAACGTAAGCCACTTTCAAGCAAAACAGCCAACAGCAACACATTAAAACAATTATACAGCAATGAATGCATTCTAAACCGGAACTCCGGGCTATGAGGCGTGAGAACAAGCAGAGAGTATGCCCAGAATAATAAACCCGCAAGCTGTCTGGAAATTGTCTGGGGAGACAGTCTTCTCCACAAAAGAGTCATCAGAAAGAGGAGATAACGCCATTTATTTCTGCCCAGCCGTTGGGAATAGTAAAGACCTTTCTCAGACTTCTTTTGGGTGTCGGAGAGTTAAAGAGGAAAAAAATAAGCCGGGATGATAAGAACGAAAGTACACACAGACACTATAGGTTGGAGTTTGTGGAGAGGATGAATGTTAACTCATTTATACCCAGTGGAAGTGCTCTCATGAATGATTGTAACTCTTGGCGTACGTAGATTCAATTTATTTAGCCGACGGCGAGTCAACTACGCAAGGTCTAGATAATACATGTTGGGAAGAGTAAAACAACGGGCGATTTAGCGTTTTGAATCATTTATATCTGTATGTCTGAAATGTTGATTTTGTTAAGCGAATTATTTCAGTTTGTTTACACTTGGAAAGAAAATTAATAAATAACCAACAACAGAAAAAAACAGAGGACAATAGACAGCTCGAAGTAGGATCGAACCCGTATTTTTGTCATATCGCTCTGCCACAAGAAATCTACGCTAGAGTACACGCCAACTAAGCAACTTAAAAAGGTGGCTATCATTGTTGGTGTCTTTGATGCAATTTTTCTTGAATTGTGTTCGTAATCCTAAGCTGTAGTCATGAGTTTTTAAAAAAAGTAAAGTTACCCCTTCACGCCAAGTGGCGTATAGGGAATATGGTGTTAGTGACCATAAATTGTACAGACCTTCGGAACATGATTTTTGGAGTAATGTGGTCGGTATTACGCCCGTGCCGCTTTACTTTCCCAGAAATTAATCCGGTACCCATTAAAGGCTGGGTGAACCGGAAACCGTCGGATGGGATCGAACCCTACTTCTTGTCCTTTTAGTTCAGTTCACTAAGCACTGAGCTATCGCGGCTTCCTAGTTATGAGTACACAGGCGTGAAAGTAATCGCCAATGATAGCAACTTTCTTAGGTTGTTTAGTTGCCTGTGGGCACTAGCGCAGGTTTCTCGTGGCAAGGCGCTGTGTGGGGGAGTACGGGTTCGATCCAGCATCGTTTATTTCTTGGGTGCCGTCTCCACATCGAAGGTTGGCTAACATGTAGCGCCATTTTACTACGTCACTCTTGATGGTGCACGTATTCATAGATTCACCTGACCACCTTTTGATGCTATCAGTCCACTTTATCAGTCCACTTTATCAGTTCACTTTATCAGTCCACTTTATCAGTCCACTTTATCAGTCCACTTTATCAGTCCACTTTATCAGTCCACTTTATCAGTCCACTTTATCAGTTCACTTTAACAGTCCACTTTATCAGTTCACTTTAACAGTCCACTTTATCAGTCCACTTTATCAGTCCACTTTATCAGTCCACTTTATCAATTCACTTTAACAGTCCACTTTATCAGTCCACTTTATCAGTCCACTTTATCAGTCCACTTTATCAGTCCACTTTATCAGTCCACTTTATCAGTTCACTTTAACAGTCCACTTTGACAGTCCACTTTATCAGTCCACTTTAGTGGACTTTCTTGGTCTACCTCTGTCTCGTCTGCCTTGTACCTTCTCTTCCAAGGTGGTTTATAGAATGAGATTCATCATCATCGTGTGCCTTCTCTTCCAAGGTGGTTTATAGAATGAGATTCATCATCATCGTGTGCCTTCTCCGCAACGAAGGTTGGCTACCATGGATCGCCATTCTACGCTGTTTCTTGCTTTGATGGTGCAGGCTGTCATAGATTGGCTTGACCATCTTTTGATGTTACTCGTCCATGTTAGTCTTGGTCTGCCTCTGCCTTGAGAATGAGATTACGCCTCTTTTTATGTCCAACAAAAATTTAACTTGTCATTTTAGAGTAAAGTTAACTTGTTCTTTTTTAATTTTCCGCTGATTCAGAACTTGCTTGTTTGTCTTTTTTCCCCCTTTTTCCTATAGATCAACATTTCAAAGGCTTCAGTTGTATGTTCTGTTTTCTTTTTTAATGTCTATGTTTCATACAGGAGTGTAGGGTAAATATAACATTTTGCTGTTCGTAGTTTCAGTTCTGTTATTTGCTTTGACGTGAGGAGTATATTTTTCATGCTGTTACAATGGGTTTTTGCCATTCCTATTCTTTTGTTTTTATGGGTCAGGTCGGGTAATTTTATCTGCTAGTGTATGCAGTATACAGTACAACCTGTGGCTGCCTTGCTGCCCTGTTGCCTTGCTGCCCTGCTGCCCTGCTGCCCTGCTGCCTTGCTGCCTTGCTGCCTTGCTGCCTAGCTGCCCTGCTGCCTTGCTGCCCTGCTGCCTTGCTACCCTGCTGCATTGCTGCCTTGCTGCCTAGCTGCCCTGCTGCCTTGCTGCCCTGCTGCCTTGCTGCCTTGCTGCCCTGCTGCCTTGCTACCCTGCTGCCTTACTGCCTTGCTGCCTTGCTGCCTTGCTGCCCTGCTGCTCTGCTGCCTTGCAGGTAAGCTCGGGAGAGTAAAAGGCTAAGGGAGAGTACCCCGAGGTAAAACAACCCCACTGCCTTGTGGGTGAGACTTTTTAGTCAAAGGCTAGCGGAGCCAACCGTAAACAAACCGACGGAAGGCAACAGAAAACCACCGTCGTAACTTCTTTGTACAATCATGAATCGCCACAACAAAAGAAATAACGACAACAACGGGGGGATTCCAATGGAAAACCCTCGTTCGGTAGGGTACATCATGTGCTACAGGTGATACCCGATCGTCATCAAGCTACTGTAAGCAAACTAAAGATAAAACAGACTCTAAAGATAGGTACTTGGAATGTGAGAACACTCATGCAGAAGGGTAAACTAGAAAACATCTTACAAGAAATGAAAAGAATGGGTTTACAATTACTAGGACTTTAAGATACACCGGATCAGGGGAGATGTATTCTGATAAACATAAAATAATCTATTCTGGAGGTACTGAACACCAAAGAGGAGTAGGTATCATCTTAGATGCAGAAAGAGCAAGAACAGTGAAAGGCTTTTACCAAATATCTGACAGAGTCCTTTCAGTGAAATTGAATGGAAAACCAATAGACATATATATTATACAAGTTTATGCATCAACAGCAGACTGTCTAGAGGAAACAATTGATAAATTTTACGAGTTAAATGAGGCACTTCATAAATGCAAACCACATGAAAACACCATAGTTCTAGGGGATTTTAACGCAAAAGTAGGAAAGGAAAGAGTTGAGGAAGTAGTTGGTCATTTTGGCTTAGGCAAGAGGAATGAAAAAGGTGAGAAACTTATTGACTGGTCAAGAACACACAACATAATGATAGGAAACACCTGGTTTAAGCAACATCCAAGACGTCTGTGGACATGGAAAAGCCCAGGGAACAACGCACGTAATCAAATTGATTATATAATGATAAGCAATAGATTTAGAAATAGTCTGGTGTGTATGAAAACTAGACCAGTGGCAGATTGCAATAGTGATCATGTACCAGTTGTGGGAAAGCTTAGAGTAAAATTAAAAACAACAAAACGAGCCTCAGTTAACATCAAGTTAAATTTAGATTTACTAATATCAGACAAGAAGCTGCAAGACAAATATAAAATCACAATTCAGAACCGACACAATGCAATAGAGAAGATACAAAGCATTGAGGAATAGTGGGAAATGCTAAAAGAATCAATGCAACAAACATCAAATGAGTTCATACCAACAGTGAGGAAAAATTCAAGAAAGAAATGGATGACAGATTACATTTTGCAGCTAATGGATACATGAAGAAGAAATAAAGAAAATAAAGATGAGTATAAGAGATTAAATAAAGAAATTGTAGTAAAATGAAATGAAGCAAAAGAAACATGGCTAAAAGATAGATGCAAAGAGATTGAAATGCAACAAAAAGGAGATGCTAAAGCTATATACAAACAAACTGAGGAATTAACAGGAAGAAAAACCCAATCAAAAACTGGATGTTTAAGATCAAAGGAAAGAGAACTGTTGATTGATCAAGAAAACATAAAGGAACGATGGACAGAATACATTAAAGATCTTTATAATGATGAACGAACTGAAGTAAATATTAAGGATAATGGAGTAGGACCAGAAATACTCAGAGAAGAAGTGGAAGACGCCTTGCGCAATATGAAAGCAGGCAAAGCTCCTGGACCAGATAATATAACTAAAGAAGAGATTGAAGCCATGGGTGATTTTGGAATAGAAATAATAACAAAAATATTGAATGATATCTACAACAGCGGATATATACCAGACGACATGCTCAAATCAATATTCATACCCCTACCAAAGAAATCTGGAGCGATTGAATGCGATGATCATCGCTCAATAAGCCTTATGAGTCATATGACTAAGATATTACTAAGAATCATCATGCGAAGAGTGCGAAACAAAATCAGTCCAGAAATTAGCGATGAACAGTGTGGTTTTGTTAGAGATAAAGGAACAAGCAATGCCATTTATATCATAAGATCTTTAGTAGAAAGAGCCATAGAGGTGAAAACAAATCTATACCTATGTTTCATTGATTACACCAAGGCATTTGACAAAGTAAAGCACCAAGAAATAATCAAAATTTTAGAGAACATAAACGTAGACAGCAAAGATCTAAGAATAATAAAGAACATGTACCGGCAACAAACAGCGGCCATAAGAACTGGAAACCAATTGGGAATGTTTCAACAAATAAAACAGGGTGTCAGACAAGGTTGTGTGCTGTCACCAGATTTGTTTAATATTTATAGTGAGATTATTTTAAGATCCATAAGGGGCATGCCTGGAATAACAATTGGAGGTCATAATATAAATAATCTAAGGTATGCTGATGATACAGTCTTAATCGCTAAGAGTGAAAATGAGTTACAAGAAATGTTAGACATTATAGTGAAAGATAGCAAAAATAAAGGACTCAGCCTTAATAGCAAAACGAAAGAGGTAATGGTAACAACAAAGAAAAGGACATCACCTCAGTGCAAAATAAAGACAAGTGGAACAATATTAAAACAGGTAAATGAATTTAAATATTTGGGAACTTTGTTAACCTCAGACGGAAGATGTACAAAAGAGGTGAGATGCAGAATGGCTCAGGCAAAAGCAGCTTTCCAAAAAATGAGGAAGATATTATGCAATCCATTTTTGACAATAGAAACAAGAAAAAGAGTTCTTAAATGTTACGTAGAGCCAATCTTAACATATTGATGCGAATCAAGGACAATAGGATAACAGACAAGAAAATCACTATAGTCTGTAGATATGTGGTTTTACAGAAGAATGTTGAGAATACTAATGACAGCTAAGAAGAGTAATGAAGATGTTCTGAGAGAGGTCAAAGCAAAAAGAGAGCTAATTTCCAATATTAGGAAGAAACAATCATCATTTTTTGGACATGTAATGAGAAGATAATAATTGGAATATATTGTAACAACTGGAAAAATGGAGGGACGAAGAGATAGAGGGAAGCAAAGAGAAAAAAATAACAGACAGCTTAAGAGAATGGCTTGGCAGAAAGTCAACAACAGAAATGATAAATAGCTGCCGAGATCGAAAGTTGTGGAGAGACATGATCACCTACGTCAGCAGCCCCGGTACTTGATGATGATGATTCTTTTATTTACTTGTTTCTTACATTTTTCATCATCTGTTATAATATATCGTAGCTAGCTATATCATTGAACTCTTTCTAATTTCTTTTTATTTTCTTAAATATCTCCGTGTTTATATTGTGCCTTTTCTCTGCTAATAATAAGACACAAAGAACTAACAATGACGCAAAGAGCCATAAACAAATGCTACGAAAACGCCAGATTAAGAGGAAGACCGAGAAAGAGATGGATAAAGGGAATACTAGAGTCACTAGGAGGAATAACATCAGAAGAGGCCAACAGAAGAGCAAAGAATCGGAGATTGTTTCTCCCCTCGACGCCAACGGCAGCAGAGGAAGGATAGAAGAAGAAGAAGAAGTGGTCTTTATATTATTTTTAAATAGTTATTTCCAATCCACATTCTTTGCATGTCTTGTTTATTTTGTTTGCTAGTTATTGTAGGTCTTCTGGATTTTCTGCCATTAATACGGTATCATCTGAATATCTTAGATTATTCCATTAACAAGGTATCATCATCATATCTTAGATTATTGGTTATATACCCATTGATGTTTAGTCCTGGCATCCCATTGATATAATTGAAGATCTGCTCAGTGTATAAGTTAAATAGTTAGTGGTGGTGATATAATGGATCCCTGCCTTACTCCTCTTTTTATATCAATAGGTGTTGAGTGCTCATTATTATATGTTATCATACATGTTTGTTCCCAGTATAAATTACACATGACAGCATCATCCGGGTGTATATCATTCACGTATTTTATTAATTATTTATGCTGTATTTTGTCAAAATCGTTGGCGTAGTACATGAAGCATGCATAAATTGGTTTGTTTATTTCTATGTATTTTTCTATCAATATTCTCATGCAAAAGATGGCATCTCTTGTCCCACTTTTCATTATAAGGATAATTGTAGTTATGTTAGTTCCACATTGATTTTATTTTGAATTCCTCCTTGTATAACTAAGCAAGATTGTTGTTATATTGCCCATCAACTTTAATGTTCTAAAGTCATTGCACTATACAACTCTGATCTTCTTGGGCAAGGCAATAATTACTGATGTTTGAAGGTCATATTGTATGTATATATATCCTGTGTTAGACGAATGACAGTAAACAGTCTGAGAGATAAGATCAGAAATGAATAATTGAGAAAAAAAGCTAGAAATAGCCCCCGCCATAGAATATATAAAGAAACAACAGATACAATGGTTTGGCCACGTGACAAGGCAGAAAGATCAAAACACAACACAACGAGCCTCCAACAAACGTTGTGAGAACACCAGACCCAAGGGTCGACCACGAAAAAGATGGGTCGATGGAATATTAAAAACACTAGGAAACAAACAGCAGCAGAGCCGAACAGAAGAGCAAAAGACCGCAAATTATATCTCCCCTCGACCCTGAAAGGCATATGAGGAAGGAAAGACGAAGAAGAAGAAGATATCCTGTACTGTACATACCGTTGGACGGGTCTGTGATAATTCTATGCCAAAAATTTGTAGTTTCAATCATCATATTCTGAGTGTTTTTCATGACTACAGCTTTTCCATCTTTCATTGTTTTTATAGCTTTCTCTACTTCAGATTTTATATTATTTTTTTTTCCTGCTTCGGGCTGTCTTTTTGTAGTTTTTTTTTCTTTTCTGTTTTTGATTATCTGTGAATTTTTTTCCGAATGTTGTTTAAAAAAACCCCTTGAAATAATTTGCTTATATATCACCTCGAAAGTTTCCTTCAGAAGCATGAATTTATTATTATTTGACTCCTGGATTTTGTTGAGCTCCTTCTTTCATTATTTTTATATTCTCTCATATATTTGGAATATAAAAACATTAAATTCTCTCTACTTGAGACATTTCAGGTTTTGGGGGTGGTACAGAGCTCAAAATAGCTCAGTGGTTAGTGAACTGGACTACAAAGGACAAGAGGTAGGGTTCAGGTTTTGGGGGTGGTACAGAGCTCAAAATAGCTCAGTGGTTAGTGAACTGGACTACAAAGGACAAGAGGTATGGTTCAGGTTTTGGGGGTGGTACAGAGCTCAAAATAGCTCAGTGGTTAGTGAACTGGACTACAAAGGACAAGAGGTATGGTTCAGGTTTTGGGGGTGGTACAGAGCTCAAAATAGCTCAGTGGTTAGTGAACTGGACTACAAAGGACAAGAGGTATGGTTCAGGTTTTGGGGGTGGTACAGAGCTCAAAATAGCTCAGTGGTTAGTGAACTGGACTACAAAGGACAAGAGGTAGGGTTCAGGTTTTGGAGGTGGTACAGAGCTCAAAATAGCTCAGTGGTTAGTGAACTGGACTACAAAGGACAAGAGGTATGGTTCAGGTTTTGGGGGTGGTACAGAGCTCAAAATAGCTCAGTGGTTAGTGAACTGGACTACAAAGGACAAGAGGTTCGATCCCAACCGACGGCTTCCGCGTTCACACAGCCTTAAATGGGTACCGGATTTTTTTCTGGGAAAGTAAAGCGGCACGGGCGTAATACCGACCACATTACCCCAAAAATCATGTGTTGAAGGTCTGTAAAATTTATGGTCACTAACACCACGTTCCCTATACGCCACTTGACGTGACGGGCTTTTTAATTTTTCCTTTTTTACAGAGCTCAAACTTTTCTTTAAATAGTAACTGTCGCGTGATGTTGTTACAGAGTTTGACAAGGCAAAGCACCAAGAAATAATAACCATTTTAGAAGGCATAAACATTAACAGCAGAAAGATCAAAGAAAAATAAAGAAAGTGTACTGGCAACAAACAGCGGCCATAAGAACTGAAAATCAATTGAGAATGTTTCACAAATAAAATTAGGTGTTAGACAAGGTTGTGTGATGTCACCAGATTTATTTAGTATATATAGTGAGATTATTTTAAGATCCATAACGGGCATGCCTGGAATAACAATTGGATGTCATAAAATAAATAATATAAGTTATGCTGATGATACAGTCTTAATCGCTAAGAGTGAAAATGAGTTACAAGAAATGTTAGACATTATAGTGAAAGAAAGCAAAAATAAAGGACTCAATAGTAAAAAGACAGGAGTAATGGTAGCAGCAACGAAAAAGACATATAACATGCACAATAAGGATAAGAAGAACAATATTAAAACAGGCAAATGAATTTAAATATCTGGGAACAATGTTAACCTCAGATGGTAGAGGGGTGAGATGGAGAATGGCTCAGGCAAAATCAGTTTTGCAAAAAACGAGGAAGATACTGTGCAAACCATCTTTGACAATAGAAAGAAGAAAAATAGTTCTTAAATGTTATAATAGAGTCAGTCTTAACATCTGGATGTGATACATGGACAATAGAACAACAAACAAGAAACTAACTGGAGGTTGTAGAAATGTGGTTTACAGAAGAATATTGAGAATACCATGGACAGCTGTGAAGAGTAATGAACACGTTCTGAAAGAGGCTAAAGCAAAATGAGAGCTAATTTCCAATATTAGGAAGAAACAATCATCATTTTTTGGCCATGTAATGAGAAGAGAACAGCTGGAATATATTGTGACAACTGGGGAAATTGAGGAACGAAGAGACAGAGGGAATCAAAGAGAAAAGATACCAGACAGCTTAAGAGAATGACTTGGCTAGATGGTTAACAACGGAAATGATAAATAACTGTTGAGATCGAAAGTTATGGAGAGACATGATCACCTACGCCAGCAGGCACGGTACTTGATGATGATACTGCGTAATACTTCTGATCAAATCTACTTTCTACATCCGGTCGTGCACGAATGTCTTAGCTTGAATCCAGTACATTGATGTCATCCTCGTGTTGGCAGCAGTCTAAAGTGACTAGTATCTGCGCAATGTCCTTTATATATACTCACATACACGAAGCTTCAGATCGCTGCGTCCTGCCGTAAATAAGGGACAAAACACCTCAACGTCCACTTAAGAGTTGCTGCTTCCTCTTTCCTTTCTCTTTTGGCTTTCAGCGTCGGGGGGAGATATAATTAGCGGTCTTTTGCTCTTCTGTTGATCTCCCATGCTGTTATGCTTCCTAGTGTTTCAAATATTGAATGAATCAATCTTTTTCGTGGTCGACCCTTGGGTGGTGTTCTCGCAACGTTTATTGAAGGCTCGTTGTGTTTTTATCTTTCTGTCGTATCACGTGGCAAAACCACTCTTTCTGCTGTTTCTTTATGTATTCTATAGCGGGAATTATTCCTAGCTTTTTTTTCTCAATTCTTCATTTGTGATCTTATCTTTCAGGTTATTTCCCATCTAACGCATTTTATCTTGACAGTGTACACTTTAACATTTAAAAATACGATGTGCAAAAAAAAAAAAAAAGAAATACCATTTAATTGCATGTGTCAGCGCTATTATCAACTCCAGCAGGCATGTATTTACTTTCCTATGTCAACATTCAACGCACAACAATTTTCTAAACACAACAATCTAATTTAAAGAAAAAGGTATTTTTAAAAAATTTAATGACAAATTAAACAACTACAAAAAATATCTGCCATCTATAATAAATTACGATGGTTCAATATATTTGCTCTGCGGCACTTTCTTCTCATACACGTAATAACCTTTGACATTTGCTCATTCCATTAGTCTTATTATGCACAAAGAGAAGGGGGATGCACTGGATATTGACAAAGTCCTGGATCGAATTTCCCTCCAGTTCTCTCAGAATCTAATTTCATGCTTTCCTGGCCAGGTTGTATTATTGACTTTTAAATACAAACGTTGAATAAAATAGAGCTCCCTTTTAACCTTCACTTTTTTAATTTATCTGGCTAGTTTTCAATCGTCTGCCTTATTAGAGGCTGATTGTTCGGACATACAAAACAGTCTTTAAAACATTCGTTTCTTTTTTATTAGCAAAATAAGCAATATACATTCAGAAATAATAAGTAAATAGACGAGAATTTAAGTCATCATCTCCATTATCTTCCTTCTTCTATTCTGCTTTAGCTTCTTTTTACTTCCACTTTTTCCTAATCATTATCCTCTTCTTTCTTCTCATCATTTTTTTTCTTCCTCTCAATCTTACTTATAATCTTCGTCCATCTCTTCCCTGTAATCTTCTTAAACCTCCCTTTTTTATTCTGTTTAAACCGCTTTGTTCATTGTTGTTTTTTTGTTGTTTTACAAATCATCATCTTTACTTCTCTTCTGTTTCCAATCTTCCTTAAAGTCATCTTCCATTTTCACCCCCATAATCTCCTTTATGATTTAATTCTCCTTCTGATCTTTAGCCTACTATGACAGCAAGAAGAACACTGGACATCCCGTGTGCACTCGCTCACGTTAAAGAACCGTTGGCAGTTAACTCTTCCCGTACGTTTCGACGCACTGTACGTTTAGCCGATTTCAGTCATGTACGTTTAGCCGATTTCAGTCATGTACGTTTAGCCGATTTCAGTCATGTACGTCAAGCCAATTTCAGTCATGTACGTTTAGCCGATTTCAGTCATGTACGTTTAGCCGATTTCAGTCATGTACGTTTAGCCGATTTCAGTCATGTACGTCAAGCCGATTTCAGTCATGTACGTCTGGCCGATTTCAGTCATGTACGTTTAGCCGCTGTGTGGGTCAGTTTCAGTTTGATTAGTGTAAACCGTCATCAAACCATATTTCTTTTACATGTCTTGTATCATCTTGGTATTGATGAAATATAAGTCATTGCTCAATTCTCTAAAGATTCATGCATAATATATTATGTGTTCATCATCATCATCGTGTGCCTTCTCCGCAACGAATGTTGGCTACCATGGATCGCCATTCTACTCTGTTTCTTGCTTTGATGGTGCAGGCTGTCATAGATTGACTTGACCATCTTTTGATGTTACTCGTCCATGTTAGTCTTGATCTGCCTCTGCCTCTTTTACCTTGTATTTTTCCTTCCAATATTACTTTTAGTAGGCTGTTGTGTCTTTTAACATGCCCCAAAAATTGCATTTGTCTTGTCTTAATTGTATTTAGTAGTTCTCTTGTTATTTTCAGTTGTTTTAAAACTTTATCGTTTGTTATCTTTTGTTTCCATCCAATTCTCCCTATTCTTCTATAAATCCACATTTCAAAGGCTTCAATTTTCTGTTCTGTTTTCTTGTCTAATGTGTTAGATAAATATAAACATACAGTTTGATATTTAAAACCATGAAAAATGCCTCTGATATCTCTTTCGTTGCATTGATAAAAACCTTCCGTACGGAAAAAGATAAAAGTCGAAGTAGGCCAAAACGTGCCGCTGTCCAAGCAAAAATTGTTACGGAAATAAATTCATGTCGAAGACGGATGTGTCGGGGACTAAAGTTGGAAAGATCATAGTTGGTCGTAAGCTATCGACACAACGTATCCGTGCATACGTAACAGGTGAACCTTAAGGAGAAAAATAAGAAATATACAAAATATACTTTGGATCATCAAAAAGAGCAATTTAACACATACTTTAGTAGTTTTACATTGAAGAGGTCTAGACTATAAACAATCTTTTACTTTAGAACGTGACGTATATATGCTACATTAAATGACATGATGGTTTGAGAATAACAATAATGGAAGGTACGGTTCAATTAAAAATAGACAGTGATAGACCAAGAACATGTAAAATAAACATAAAATTGTTTTAAGAAGCTAAACTGTCAGAGAACAAAGACATACAGGGACGTTTCGACAATAGCCTTAATTAAGTACAGAAAAAAATATACAAAGATCAACACGAAAGCAAATACTATTAGAAATTAAATAAAGAAATAAAAACACCAAAGCCAAACACTGATCTGACAAATGGCGGAAAGAAACGGTGACCAAGATGCACGTATCTGCTGGTTACTTAGTTAATAGACAATAGGACATGTACGATTGAACTGAATCAAAAGGTTTCAAGCATTGAAACATTTGAATTGGGGGAGGGGGAAAAGCGGGGGGTGGGGGCTCATGATGATGGATGAAAGTGTGTCCCATCATCATCATCATCAAGTACCGGGCCTGCTGGCGAAGGTGATGATGTCTCTCCACAACTTTCGATCTCGGCAGCTATTTATCATTTCTGGTGTTGTTGACCTTCTGCCACTCCATTCTCTTAAGCTGTCTGTTATTTTTTCTCTTTGCTTCCCTCTATCTCTTCGACCCTCAATTTTTTCCAGTTGTTACAATATATTCCGGTTGTTCTCTTCTCATTACATGGCAAAAAAATGATGATTGTTTCTTCCT
>JAVIAB010000160.1:71042121-71187121 GCA_032433765.1 Megaustenia siamemsis | reverse complement strand
GTTTCATCAAAATTTACTCTATGGTGACTCGCCTTCATTATAATCTAATTTAAAAAAAAAAACACTTCAAAAGCACAAAACTTGCGATCGTTAACAACCCGACCAACAGAACTGGCCGCCAGTCCGGAAGAGAATTTCACTGTGTTGTGTATAAATTAAAATGCCATTACAGTGAATGATCTGCACACCTGTACAGACGATGCACAACAAATCGATATTCTAGTTTTACAACTTCTATATTCTTCGTTCCGTTTGTAGCTTGGTAAACTTTACACAGTAGCTTCATGATGATCGGGTATGACCTGTAGCATGTGGTGTCCTTTACCGAACGAGGGTATTTCATTGGGTATGACCTGTAGCATGTGGTGTCCTCTACCGAACGAGGGTATTTCATTGGGTATGACCTGTAGCATGTGGTGTCCTCTACCGAACGAGGGTATTTCATTGGGTATGACCTGTAGCATGTGGTGTCCTCTACCGAACGAGGGTATTTCATTGGGTCTGACCTGTAGCATGTGGTGTCCTCTACCGAACGAGGGTATTTTATTGGGTATGACCTGTAGCATGTGGTGTCCTCTACCGAACGAGGGTATTTCATTGGGTATGACCTGTAGCATGTGGTGTCCTCTACCGAACGAGGGTATTTCATTGGGTCTGACCTGTAGCATGTGGTGTCCTCTACCGAACGAGGGTATTTTATTGGGTATGACCTGTAGCATGTGGTGTCCTCAACTGAACGAGGGTATTTTATTGGGTATGACCTGTAGCATGTGGTGTCCTCTACCGAACGAGGGTATTTCATTGGGTCTGACCTGTAGCATGTGGTGTCCTCTACCGAACGAGGGTATTTCATTGGGTCTGACCTGTAGCATGTGGTGTCCTCTACCGAACGAGGGTATTTCATTGGGTATGACCTGTAGCATGTGGTGTCCTCAACCGAACGAGGGTATTTTATTGGGTATGACCTGTAGCATGTGGTGTCCCCTACCGAACGAGGGTATTTCATTGGGTATGACCTGTAGCATGTGGTGTCCTCTACCGAACGAGGGTATTTCATTGGGTATGACCTGTAGCATGTGGTGTCCTCTACCGAACGAGGGTATTTTATTGGGTCTGACCTGTAGCATGTGGTGTCCTCTACCGAACGAAGGTATTTCATTGGGTCTGACCTGTAGCATGTGGTGTCCTCTACCGAACGAGGGTATTTCATTGGGTATGACCTGTAGCATGTGGTGTCCTCTACCGAACGAGGGTATTTTATTGGGTATGACCTGTAGCATGTGGAGTCCTCTACCGAACGAGGGTATTTCATTGGGTATAACCTGTAGCATGTGGTGTCCTCTACCGAACGAGGGTATTTCATTGGGTATGACCTGTAGCATGTGGTGTCCTCTACCGAACGAGGGTATTTTATTGGGTATGACCTGTAGCATGTGGTGTCCTCTACCGAACGAAGGTATTTCATTGGGTCTGACCTGTAGCATGTGGTGTCCTCTACCGAACGAGGGTATTTCATTGGGTCTGACCTGTAGCATGTGGTGTCCTCTACCGAACGAGGGTATTTCATTGGGTCTGACCTGTAGCATGTGGTGTCCTCTACCGAACGAGGGTATTTTATTGGGTCTGACCTGTAGCATTTGGTGTCCTCTATCGAACGAGGGTATTTCATTGGAATCCTCATTGACGTTGTTGTCGAGAATTCTATAATTGTGGCGATCTATTGATTATACAAAGACGAGACGACGATGTTTGGGCCTTAGATGGTAGATGTACAATAGAGGTGAGATGGTAGATGTACAATAGAGGTGAGATGGTAGATGTACAACAGAGGTGAGATGGTAGATGTACAATAGAGGTGAGATGGTAGATGTACAACAGAGGTGAGATGGTAGATGTACAACAGAGGTGATATGGTAGATGTACAATAGAGGTGAGATGGTAGATGTACAACAGAGGTGAGATGGTAGATGTACAACAGAGGTGAGATGGTAGATGTACAACAGAGGTGAGATGGTAGATGTACAACAGAGGTTAGATGGTAGATGTACAACAGAGGTGAGATGGTAGCTGTACAATAGAGGTGAGATGGTACATGTACAACAGAGGTTAGATGGTAGATGTACAACAGTGGTGAGATGGTAGATGTACAATAGAGGTGAGATGGTAGATGTACAACAGAGGTTAGATGGTAGATGTACAACAGAGGTGAGATGGTAGATGTACAATAGAGGTGAGATGGTAGATTTACAACAGAGGTGAGATGGTAGATGTACAACAGAGGTGATATGGTAGATGTACAATAGAGGTGAGATGGTAGATGTACAACAGTGGTGAGATGGTAGATGTACAACAGAGGTGAGATGGTAGATGTACAACAGAGGTGAGATGGTAGATGTACAACAGAGGTTAGATGGTAGATGTACAACAGAGGTGAGATGGTAGATGTACAATAGAGGTGAGATGGTAGATGTACAATAGAGGTGAGATGGTAGATGTACAACAGAGGTGAGATGGTAGATGTACAACAGAGGAGAGATGGTAGATATATAATAGAGGTGAGATGGTAGATGTACAATAGAGGTGAGATGGTAGATGTACAACAGAGGTGAGATGGTAGATGTACAACAAAGGTGAGATGGTAGATGTACAACAGAGGTGAGATGGTAGATGTACAATAGAGGTGAGATGGTAGATGTACAATAGAGGTGAGATGGTAGATGTACAACAGAGGTGAGATGGTAGATGTACAATAGAGGTGAGATGGTAGATGTACAATAGAGGTGAGATGGTAGATGTACAACAGAGGTGAGATGGTAGATGTACAACAGAGGTGAGATGGTAGGTGTACAACAGAGGTGAGATGGTAGATGTACAACAGAGGTGAGATGGTAGATGTACAACAGAGGTGAGATGGTAGATGTACAACAGAGGTGAGGTGGTAGATGTACAACAGAGGTGAGATGGTAGATGTACAACAGAGGTGAGATGGTAGATGTACAACAGAGGTGAGATGGTAGATGTACAACAGAGGTGAGGTGGTAGATGTACAACAGAGGTGAGATGGTAGATGTACAACAGAAGTGAGATGGTAGATGTGCAACAGAGGTGAGATGGTAGATGTACAACAGAGGTGATATGGTACATGTACAATAGAGGTGAGATGGTAGATGTACAATAGAGGTGAGATGGTAGATTTACAACAGAGGTGAGATGGTAGATGTACAACAGAGGTGATATGGTAGATGTACAATAGAAGTGAGATGGTAGATGTACAACAGAGGTGATATGGTAGATGTACAACAGAGGTGATATGGTAGATGTACAATAGAAGTGAGATGGTAGATGTACAACAGAGGTGATATGGTAGATGTACAACGGAGGTGAGTTGGCAGATGTACAACAGAATTGAGATGGTAGATGTACAACAGAGGTGACATGGCAGATGTACAACAGAATTGAGATGGTAGATGTACAGCAGAGGTGAGATGGTAGATGTACAACGGAGGTGAGATTGCAGATATACAACAGAAGTGAGATGGTAGATGTACAACAGAGGTGAGATGGTAGATGTACAACAGAAGTAAGATGGTAGATGTACAACAGAAATGAGATGGTAGATGTACAACAGAGGTGAGTTGGCAGATGTACAAGAGAATTGAGATGGTAGATGTACAACAGAAGTGAGAAGGTAAATGTAGAACAGAAGTCAGATGGTAGATGTACAACAGAAGTGAGATGGTAGATGTACAACAGAGGTGAGATGGCAGCACAACCGAAGTGAGATGGAAGCACAACAGAGGTGAGATGGTAGTACAACAGAAGTGAGATGGTAGTACAACCGAGGGGAGATGGAAGTACAACAGAAGTAAGATGGTAGAACAACATAAGTGAGATGGTAGTACAACAAAAGTGAGATGGAAGTACAACAGAGGTGAGATGGTAGTACAACAGAGGTAAGATGGTAGTACAACAAAAGTGAGATGGTAGTACAACAAAAGTGAGATGGAAGTACAACAGAGGTGAGATGGTAGATGTACAACAAAAGTGAGATGTTAGTACAACAGAAGTGAGATGGTAGTACAACAAAAGTGAGATGGTAGTACAACAGAAGTGAGATGGTAGATGTACAACAAAAGTGAGATGATAGTACAACAGAAGTGAGATGGTAGATGTACAACAAAAGTGAGATGGTAGTACAACAAAAGTGAGATGGTAGATGTACAACAAAAGTGAGATGGTAGTACAACAAAAGTGAGATGGTAGATGTACAACAAAAGTGAGATGGTAGATGTACAACAAAGGTGAGATGGTAGTACAACAGAAGTGAGATGGTAGATGTACAACAAAAGTGAGATGGTAGTACAACAAAAGTGAGATGGTAGATGTACAACAAAAGTGAGATGGTAGATGTACAACAAAGGTGAGATGGTAGTACAACAGAAGTGAGATGGTAGATGTACAACAAAGGTGAGATGGTAGTACAACAAAAGTGAGATGGTAGATGTACAACAAAAGTGAGATGGTAGTACAACAGAAGTGAGATGGTAGATGTACAACAAAAGTGAGATGGTAGTACAACAAAAGTGAGATGGTAGTACAACAGAAGTGAGATGGTAGTACAACAAAGGTAAGATGTTAGTACAACAGAGTTGAGATGATAGTACAACAGAGGTGAAATGGTAGATTTATAACAGAAGTGAGATGGTAGTACAACAGAAGTGAGAAGGTAGATGTATAACAGAAGTGAGATGGTAGTACAACAAAAGTGAGATTGTAGATGTACAACAGAAGTTAGATGGTAGTACAACAGAGGTGAGATGGTAGATGTACAACAGAAGTTAGATGGTAGTACAACAGAGGTGAGATGGCAGTACAATAGAGATGAGATGGTAGATGTACAGTAGAGGTGAGATGGTAGTACGAAAGAGGTAAGATGGTAGTACAACAGAGGTGAGATGGTAGATGTACAACAGAAGTGAGATGGTAGTACAATAGAGGTGAGATGGTAGTACAACAGGTGTGAGATGGTAGTACAACAGATGTGAGATTCAGAATGGCTCTGGCAAAAGCAGCTTTACAAAAATTGAGGAAGATAACGCATAATCCATTTTGACAATAGAAACAAGAAAAAGAGTTCTTAAATGTTATGTAGAGCTAGTCTTAACATATGGATGTCAATCATGGACAACAGAGAAGAAAATCACTGGAGGCTGCAGAAAAATGGTTTTACAGAAGAATGTTGTGAATGCCATGGACAGCTAAGAAGAGTAATGAAAACGTTCTGAATGAGGCCAAAGGAAAAATACAGTTAATTTCCAATTAAAAAAAAAAAAACAATCATGATTTCTTGGCCATGTAATGAGAAGTGAACCGCTGGAATATATTGTGGCAACTGGGAAAGTTGGGAAACGAAGACGTAGAGGGTAGCAAAAAGAAAAGATACGAGACAGCTTAAGAGAATGGCATGGCAGAACGTCAACAACAGAAATGATAAATAACTGTAGAGATCGAAAGATGTGAAGAGACTTGATCACCTACGCTAGCAGGCATGGTACTTAATGATGATCAGCTATAGGAGCTACAGACTGCAGGCGTCACTCTACCAACTCATGCTGGCAAAACTTAAAACGTCACGCTGGTTGGAGGTTATTCGAGAATTACCGGTACTCGGTGGGCCTTTGTAAACCTGGAGATAGCTATGGCTAGCTATTGAGGGCGGATGTCATTCTAACAACTAACTGCCTCTGCCAGCGAAGCTGAAATGCCACGGTAGTAAATTCCATACTGGAAGTTAAAACTCAAAACAAAACCCTTGTGACAAGACTCAAAAACCTTGTGACTAGAAATGTTAAAACTCAAATCAACAACCTGGTGATGAAAGATGGCAAAACTTAAATCATAACCTGGTGACGAGAAATGGTAAAACTCAAATCAAAACTCTTTTCAATAGAAAAGTTAAAAATTGAATCAATAACCTTGTGACAACAATGTTAAAACTCAATCCAATATTATTATATTGTGACCAGAAATGTTAAAACTCAAATATATAACCTTGTGACTAGAAATGTTAAAACTCAAACTTCCGACTAGAAACGCTAAAACTCAAACCAATAACTGCATGACTAGAAATATTAAAACTCAAAGCAAGAAATCTATAACACAGAAATGTTAAGATTCAAAGCAAGAAATCTATAATAGAAATGTTAAGACTCAAACCAAGTTACTTTTTAAGTAAAAACATTACTTGTATTTGCCCGAAACTATTTACTTACCTTCCTATGTTATATCGATCCGCGAATATATCTGGATATATGAAAGTCCACAGTACGTTCACAGGTTTATGTACTCAGATGATTCGTATGTACACAGCAGGTTCGTGTACTTCACAGGTTCATGTACCCGACACGTTTATGCACTCGCTTACATGTTTATAAATAGCTTTCAATCAAAGCTTTTATCACTTTACACATTATTTCAGGGACATAAATATTTATGCATACCTTTATAAGTATAAGGATCGTAAATAGGACTATAACTATAAATGTGAAGTTTTGTACACATATATGACTTTAATTGTATAAGAGTGTAGAAATATGACTTTA
Organism: Megaustenia siamemsis; assembly: GCA_032433765.1. Classification (NCBI taxonomy): domain Eukaryota; kingdom Metazoa; phylum Mollusca; class Gastropoda; order Stylommatophora; family Ariophantidae; genus Megaustenia; species Megaustenia siamemsis. The sequence continues at coordinate 71,180,519 of JAVIAB010000160.1, read as the reverse complement.
TTTATATAATTATGCCCACATATAAAAGGACAAGAGGTAGGGTTCGATCCCAGCCTTTAATGGGTACCGAATTTTTTTTCTGGGAAAGTAAAGCGGCACGGGCGTAGTACCGACCACATTACACCAAAAATCATGTGCGGAATGTCTGTAAAATTTATGGTCACTAACACCATATTCCCTATACGCCACTTGGCGTGACGGGGGTACTTTATGTCCACATATGTGATGTTTATTGTTTTGTTTTGTCCACAGATATGACTTTATGCATACATTGTGTACGCATCTATAACTTTATATATACATTTTGCATATGATAATGTGTACATTTAATTTGATAAAAATATAATTGTGTACACATCTTGGATTTCGGATATACAACTTTGTTTGCAAAATGTGTACACATCTGTTTCACCTGAATACCTTTCTAATGATCTTTAATTATAATTATGTGTACATATTTATAGATTTCCTGAATGCGATTTTGTACACTTCTATGCCTTTACATATTTAAGTTTGAACACATCTATAGATTCACCAATTTAGCTTTCAACATATCTCTAACCATACGTTTGTATAATGTACACAGTCTCTACACTAAATGTACACATTCGTACTGATCGCTAACAATATGTACACATTTTCCGTTTCTACCTTTGTACACATCTATAGCTTCAGGAAAGTAACTTTGAACACACCTCTAACACTGACTATTGCCTACTGTACACAATCACTACTCTACATGTACAAATTAGTACAGATAATTAATTATACGTACGCGTCTCCCTTTTGTACACATCTATAGCTTCAGGAAAGTAACTTTGAACACATCTCTAACACTGACTATTACCTACTGTACACAATCTCTACTCTAAATGTACATATTCGTACAGATAATTAATGATACGTACGCGTCTCCCATTTGTACACATCTATTGCTTTACGTATGAAACGTTGAACACATATCTATCTATCTTAACGGTTCTTGTTCTATAATGTGAAGAATCAACATCATCATCGTATGACATACCGGTTGGCGTAGACGATCATATCCTTTCTCAATCTTCTATTCACCGTGCATCGTATCAATTCTGTTGTTGACTGTTTTCCATGCCATGACACCAAGCTATCTAGTAATTTCCTTCTTTGTCGTCCACGATCTATCTTTCCCTGTATTTTCCCAGTTGTAACCATGAATTCCAACTTTCCTCTTCTCATGATGTGCCCCAAAAATGTTGACTGTTTCTTTCGGATGTTTTTTATGAGCTCCCTTTTTGTGTTGGCCTATTTGAGAATTTCCTCATTGTTCCTTTCAGCTGTCCAGGGAACTTTCAACATTCTTCTGAGAAATTCCATCTCTGTGGCCTCAAATCGTCTTTTCATTTGTTTGTTTACTGTCCATGATTCGCTTCCATAGGTCAGAATTTGCTCTATATGGCACCGATAAACTGTCTTTCTCACTATCTATGCAATATCTACACTAAATTTACAGATATAATGATCTTTAACAATAACAACACTTTCTGTTCATACCTTTTTACATATATATGTATAAAACATACGCCCATTTACAGCATTACATATGCAACGCTTTACAACTCATTTACAACATTACACACGCAGTGCTTTACACTGAACAAGTCTTGTTATTTCAATATTTAAACAATTCAATATTGAAGTGTAACGTCACGAATGTCACTTTTAATGAGCAAACCATTAAAATGTCTGACAGGTTAAAATAGCTAGGAGTTATTTTCTGTCCGGACATATTGTACCGGTTTCATTGTGAGCTGTCCGGATTACGCTGCAAAACGAGGCTTATCGGAAGAAAAAAATACTGATCGTACTGTGTAACATAAAGAAATTGACATCCATGCTGTACCGCAAATATAATTCTACTGCTTCTAGGTTCCACTACTACTAGACTAAGAGTTCTAGTTAGCAGAACGGAAGCATCTCAAAACAAGGATTGATTATTCCATCTAATGCTAGAAATGTCAAACAGGGACACTTACTCTAAGACTGACGGGGAAGTTGATTATCAAAGAAATCAGATGTTTCTTTACTTCTTTTACATTTTTCCTTCTTGCCCCTTCTCTTTTCTTCTTCTTCTTTTCTTCTTTATTCTTAATTTTTCGTCTTTCTCCTTCTACTTTCTTATTTTTTCTCTTTTTCCTTTCTCTTTTTTCTTCTCTCTTTCACGTCTTCTTTCGTTCCATCCTTCTTACTTCTTATTATTCTTTCTTTTTTTCTTCTTCTTCAATGTTCTTCCTTCTTCTGTTCCTAATTCTAGTCCTTCTTTCTTTTTCCTTCTTTTTTTCTTTATTATGTTCCTCTTCCACCTACTTTCTTTTTTTTCTTCTTCTTTCTTCTTCTTCTTCTTTGTACCTTCTTTCTTTGCCTTATTTAACTTCTTTCTTCTTCTTTCTTCTACATTGTTTTTATTCCTTCTTCCTTCTTCTTTATTCTACCTTCTTTTTTTTCCTTTTTTCGTTTTCCTGCTTCTTTCTTATTTATCCTTATTTTTTCAATCATATTTTACTACTTATCTTTCCTCTACGTTTTCTTGTATTCTCATTTCGTGATCTGTTAGCTCTAGTTTGGTGTATAGAAGACATGGTGGTACCGCAACTATTTTGTGGTTATTGACAGCGTGGTCAGCACTACATCAGATCGGCATCTTTCTCACAAACAATCATGAATATACAATTACGGTTGTGTGAAACCCGAAAGCCGGTTATCAGATGATGGAACCGTCCCCTATGTCTTCCCATAGCCAGTGTCACTAACCACTGCGCCTCAAAAACCTCCAAGATAATGCAACAACAAGAAAATTGCTGGAGGCAACAAAAATATGAATCAACAGAATAATGTTGACAATACCACAGACATCTAAAGGGGTAATGAAAGCTCTTTCGACTTCTCAGCTTTCATCTATTTCATGAAACGGTGCGTTGCTAGCTTACAATAAAGCTGCGAAATCTGCGTCTTTAGGCCCGGCACATCCGTCTTCTGTATGGGTGGATGTGTTTATCTACTTTTGTCAGGGCAGCGGCCATATTTGATCCACTCTTTTCGACATTTATCGGTTCTTTAACGTGCGCGCGTGCATACGAGACATTCTGTTATTCGTCGCTATCCGAGCGAAGTAGACATTAGATATCACTACTCGGTAGACATCATATATCACTACTCGGTAGACATCAGATATCACTACCCGGTAGACATCAAATATCACTACTCGGTAGACATCAGATATCACTACCCGGTAGACATCAAATATCACTACTCGGTAGACATCAGATATCACCACCCGGTAGACATCAAATATCACTACTCGGTAGACATCAGATATCACTACCCGGTAGACATCAGATATCACTACCCGGTAGACATCAGATATCACTACTCGGTAGACATAAGATATCACTACCTGGCAGACATCAGATATCACTACCCGGTAGACATCAGATATCACTACCTGGCAGACATCAGATATCACTACCCGGTAGACATCAGATATCACTACCTGGCAGACATCAGATATCACTACCTGGCAGACATCAGATATCACTACCCGGTAGACATCAGATATCACTACCTGGCAGACATCAGATATCACTACCCGGTAGACATCAGATATCACTACCCAATAGACATCAGATACCATTACCCAATAGACAACATATATCACTACCCGATAGACATCAAATATCACTACCTGGCAGACATCAGATATCACTACCCGGTAGACATCAGATACCACTACCCGGTAGACATCAGATATCACTACCCGGTAGACATCAGATATCACTACCTGGCAGACATCAGATATCACTACCTGGCAGACATCAGATATCACTACCCGATAGACATCAAATATCACTACTCGGTAGACATCAGATATCACTACCCGGTAGACATCAGATATCACTACCCAATAGACATCAGATACCATTACCCAATAGACAACATATATCACTACCCGATAGACATCAGATATCACTACTCTATAGACATCAGATATCACTACCCGATATATATCTAACAGATTTCACTACCTGATAAACATCAGATATCACTACCCGATATATATCTAACATATTTCACTATCCGATAGACATCAGATATCACTATCCGATGGACATCAGATATCACCACCCGATATATATAAGATCAACGAGCGAGGGTAGAATCACGAATAAACTGCAAGCTCGACGTAAAAAAATGCACACAATCTACTGTGGAAATCGAACCAGGCACCTGCTTGTCCCGAGGCCTATAACTTATCCCTAGACCACTCAGTCTGTAAGGGACTTAGGTTGTGGCCAGTGCACAAAGAGAACGTTTGACAGGCCGGAGCACAAGAAGCAGTCAAACTACTTTAGTTATGAAATGAAGAAACATGGAAATATTGCAGCGATGGAAACAACAGGGAAAAAAGAGGCAAAGGAAGACAGTTACCGATACTATTTGATAGGAACCCGGCATGAAACGAGATCAACAGTAGAATTGGGAAGGAACAATCATCATCATCATCAAGTACACTACCATGCCTGCAGACATAAGTGATCCTGTCTTTTCACAACTTTCGATCTCGACAATTATCATTCCTGTTGTTTACCTCTGCCAAGCCACTCTCTTAAGATATATGGTATCTTTTCTCGTTGCTTCCCTATATCTCTTCGTCCCTCAATTTTTCCTGTTGTCACAATATATTCCAGCTGTTTCCTTCTCATTACATGACCAAAAAATGATGATTGTTTCTTCCTAAAATTGAATATTAGCTCTTTTTTGTTTGCTTTGTCCTCTTTCAGAACGTTTTCATTACTCTTCTTAGCTGCCCTTGCTATTTTCAACATTCTTCTGTAAAACCAAATTTCTACAACCTTCAGGGATTTTCTTGTCTATTGTCGTATTGTCCATGATTCACATCCATATGTTTAGACTGGCTCTACATAACATGTACGAAATATTTTTCTTGTTTCTATTGTCAAAAATGGATTGCACATTATCTTTCTCATTTTTTGGGGAAGCTACTTTTGCCTGAGCTATTCTGCTTCTACCAACTGAAGTTAACAATGTTCCCAGGTATTTAAATTCATTTACCTGTTAGGGAACAATAATTTCCATTGCTCGTGATACTGACCTCCGATGATGGATTTAGCTTCTCCGGTGTTGACCAGATGATTCCCTTGAGGTAATCTCCCCTTACGTCTGGTATAGCTTGTACGCGCTTCTGTTTCCTTCTGTATCCCAGTGTGATGGTATCCAGTGAATTGCCTCCCTTTAGTCACGATAGAATGAGAAACCACAAGTTCATTTAAATACTAACTAGAAAATAGCAGCCAATGTCACTAGAAATGGCAGGACAAATTCACTAACATAGAATTATGGAAATGTACCAGTCAAATACCAGTGGATAAAGAGATACAGCGAAGACGATGGTGCTGGATAAGACACACACTGCGGAAGCCAACTGAGAGTATTACACAACTGGCCCTTCTTTGGAATCCCCAGGGGAAAAGACAAAGAGGAAGACCAAGGAATTCTTGGAGAAGACAGAAGCAGAGATGAAGATGATGGGGAAGACATGGAATGATCTTAATAGAATGGCAAGAAACAGAACGACTTAGAAATTGTTTGTTGAAGACCTATGCTCCACAGGGAGCTGAAAGTGTTTGTTGAAGACCTATGCTCCACAGGGAGCTAAAAGTGTTTGTTGAAGACCTATGCTCCACAGGGAGCTGACAGGTAGAAGAAGCAAATGCCACGGTACCCTGGCTGACATGACAACAAAACACCTTCTACTTGATTGCTCACAGTACACGGAAGTTAGCTGAGTTGACCATATGCTCCAGCGTTTGGTTTCTCGTGGCAAGGCGCTGTGCCAAGGAGTACGGGTTCGATCCTGCTTAGAACCATATATTGTCCTTTGTATTTTTTCTGTTGTTGATTATTTATGATTTTTTCCGAACACTGTCAACATATACATTAGAACAGAGTGTAACAGTGATGGTGAACATCTACTAAATATTTGTGCAGAACATGATCTTTATATAACAAACACGTTTAATCAGCACAGTCGTAACCAAATACTTACTTGGTATAAATGGAATGACACGGACAAGGCCTCCCAAATCGATTTTATTTTGACTAGAAGACATCAAAGGAGGGACATAACAGACTCAAGATCTATACCAAATGCAATATTAGATACAGACCATAAGCCTGTTTTAATATGGCAAAAAAAATGGGTTAGGAAACAACAGATTGCAAGACCTCAAGCACAAAGAATCGATCTAAAAGCAATAAAGAATGTAAACGTGCAAAAAGAAATAGAAGAATCCGTAACCAACAAATACCAAACCCGAATACAACCTACAAACATAGAAAAAGCATGGAAACAGTTTAAAGAAGGTCTAATAGAGTCAACACAAGAGAAATGCGGTCTGAAAAATATAGGAAAGAGCAGAAAGAAACTTACAAGATGGTGGAATGAAGTAGTTAAATCAGCAGTGAAACACAAGAAAGAAAAGTATAAAACGTGGCAGAAGACAAAAACAACAGAAGACTACAATCACTATAGACAAGCCAGAAATGATAGCAAAAAGATCCTAGAACAAACAAAAGCAGACTCATGGAAAGCATTTGGTGAAGAATTAGCAAGAACTTGTAGAGAAGAACCAAGAGAATTTTTCAAAAGTATAAAAGCAATGAGAGTAAGAAATAATGATTATAACCCAACCACTATAATAAACGACAAGAACGGTAGACCAATCAGCAGCAGGAAAAACATAATAATCAGATGGGGAGAATACTTTAAGGAACTATTAAATCAGGGAAATACAAACGGAAATATAGAGTTTAAACAGGCAGAATGATGAACAGGAACCGAATGTACTTAAAGCAGAAGTAGAATGGGCATTGAAACAGGATAAAAAGAACAAAGCAGCTGGTATAGATGGAATAACAACAGAAATGCTACTAGCCTGTAAGGAAACAGCTATAGATTGGCTTAATATAATATTCAATATGGCTTGGGAAGAAAGAAAAGTCCCAGACGACTGGCAAAAAGCTATCATTGTCCCATTTTGGAAGAATAAAGGAAGTAAAAGGGAGTGTGAAATGTACAGAGGAATATCCCTATTGAGTCAAGTTGGTAAAATGTTTGCTAAAATATTAGAGAGGAGAGTAAGATACGTAATAGAACCTCAATTAAGTAATAATCAATTCGGATTCAGAAAAGGCAAAAGCTGTACTGATGCTATATTTACATTGAGACGACTATGTGAAAAAACAATAGAATATGACAGAAACCTAAATATAGTGTTTATAGATCAGGAAAAAGCATTTGATCGTGTGGACAGGAACAAACTTTGGCAAACTTTAGAAACCTACGGGGTAGCAGGACAACTACTAGATAATATAATGGCATTATATAAACACAGTCAATGTGCCGTTAGAACATCGGAAGGTCTGTCAGAATGGTTTCAGGTTACAACAGGAGTAAGACAAGGATGTGTCCTCTCACCACACCTCTTCATCCTATATATATGGACAAATTAAATCAGGAAACAACCAACAATAAGGAAAAATCAAATAATAACATAGAGGTAGAAAACTCCAACATCAACGAGCTACTCTTCGCAGATGACCAATGCCTAATATATGAGGATGAAAACCTGCTACAACAGCATTTAACATCTCTAGATAAAAGCTGCACAAACTACTGTATGAAAATTAACACCGTAAAAACAGAGGCTATAAGAATAAGTAAATTAAGACACCAATTAAACATTAAGATCAAAGATAAAGAAATAAAACAAGTAGAGCAATTCAAGTATTTAGGCGCAATGTTCACAGAAGATGGAAAACTAGACAGAGAAATTGACATGAGAATACAAAAAGCAAATGCTGTCACATACCAGCTATCACCATTGCTAAGACATCCAAACATTTCTATGCCAGCTAAACAACAAATGATAAATAGCATTTTTATACCAACTTTGTGCTATGAAATTCAAACATGGACCCTTTCTAAATCACATTTAAGAAATATCAATACATGTGAGATGCGTTGCTTGAGAAAAGTAACAAACAACACAAGAAGAGATAGAATACCAAATGAAACCATAAGAAAAATAGTAGGAACAAACCCTGCCAAGAATATATAGAACAACTTAAATGGTTTGGCCACCTGGTCAGAATGAATCCTTACCTATCACCATCAACGGCGCTCTTCTCGAGAATGCATGGAAAAAGACCAAGAGGAAGACCCAGAAAAAGATGGATAGATGCAGTGACAGAGACATGTAACAACAAAGGAAATGTTTGTTTTGTTTGGGAGATGAGTTAGTAATTCGGATGATTCCACTGGCACGGGCGGTTGAGCAACTATGGATTTTAATTCGTTTGCTGTGAGACCAAGGCCTTCCATAGCCAATAACAATAACAATAACAAAGGAAAATCACTAATTCAGACAATTTGTGCAGCTCAAGAACGACAAATGATATAAACCACGACACCTTTTAGGTATCAGTGAGAGAGTAGAAAAGAAAAAGAAGTAAACATATCTCCTCTTCCTCCTATGATTCGCTGATCTATCGCCTTGGACGTTTCTCTCTCTGTAACAATATTCCTTTATTATTAGTTGCTCCACACTGACAACAGACAGTCAATATGGCCCACGCCCACCTCTCTGGAAGAGAAACTCTACGGGGAAACCTATTCACTTAAACAGACAGCAGCCTTCATAAGAGAGTCTGGAATCCTAGTCTGAGTGAGCTGTGACCGCAGAAGATGAAGAAAAAAGAACAAAAGAAGAACACGAAGAAGAACAAGAAGAAGAACAAGAAGAAGAACAAGAATAAAAAGAAGAACAAGGAGAATAAAAAGAAAAAGAACGAGAAGAAGAACAAGAAAAAGAACAAGGACAAGAAAAAGAACAAAAACATTAACAGGAACAATAACAAGAAGAACAAGAAGAATAACAAGAAAAAGTAAACGAAGAAGAAGAACAAGAAGAATAACAAGAAAAAGTAAACGAAGAAGAAGAACAAGAAGAATAACAAGAAAAAGTTAACGAAGAAGAAGAAGAACAAGATGAAGAAGAACAAGATGAAGAAGAACAAGATGAAGAAGAACAAGATGAAGAAGAACAAGATGAAGAAGAACAAGAAAATAATAAGAACAAAAAAGGAAGAAGAAAAAGAATATGAAAAAAGAACAAGAACAAGAAAAATAAGAAGAACAAGAAAAGAACAAGAAGAAGAACAAGAAAAAGAACAAGTAAAAGAACAAGAAGAAGAACAAGAAAAAGAACAAGAGGAAGAACAATAATAAAAAGAAGAAAAGGATCAAGAACAAGAACAAAAGAAAGAACAAGAAGAACAAGAAGAAAAACAAGAAGAAGAACAAGAAAAAGAACAAGACGAAGAACAAGAAAAATAACAAGAACAAGAAAAAGAACAAGAACAAGAAAAAGAACAAGAAGAACAAAAAGAAGAAGATCAAGGAAAAGAACAAGAACAAGAACAAGACCAAGAACAAGAAAAAGAACAAGAACACGAAAAAGAACAAGAACAAGAAAAAGAAAAAGACGAAGAACTAGAAAAAGAAAAAGAACAAGAAAAGAAAAAAGAACAAGAACAAGAAAAAGAACAAGACGAAGAACAAGAAAAGAACAAGAACAAGAACAAGAACAAGAAAAAGAACAAGAAGAACAAAAAGAACAAGAACAAGAAAAAGAACAAGAACAACAACAAGACCAAGAACAAAAAAAAAGAACAAAAACGAGAAAAAAGAACAAGAACAAGAAAACAAGAAGAAGAAAAAAAAGACCAAGAAGTAGACGAAGAAAAACAGCAAGAACAAGAAGAATAAAAATAAAAAGACAAGAAGAAGAACAAGGAGAATAACAAGAAAAAGAACAATAACAAGAACAAGAAAAAGAACAAGAACAAGAAGAAAACAAGAAGAAGAACAAGAAGAAAAAAGAAAAGAGGAAGAAAAAGTATAGAACAAGGAAAAGAACAAGAGGAAGAAGAAGAACAAGAAAAAGAAAAAATAAAGAAAAAAGGGACAAGGCAAAGAACAAAAACAATAACAAGAACAATAACAAGAACAATAACAATAACAAGAATAACAAGAACAAGAACAAGAAGAAGAACAAGAAGAAGAACAAGAAAAGAAAACGAAGAAGAACAAGAAAAACAAGAAGTACAAGAAGAAGAACAGGAAAAAGAACAAGAAGAAGAAGAAGATGACCAAGAAGAATAACAAGAAAAAGAACAAGAGGAAGAACAAGAAAAAGAACAAGAGCAAGAAAAAGAACAAGATGAAGAACAAGAAAATGAACAAGATCTAGAACAAGAAGATGAAGAAGGACAAGAAGAAGAACAAGAACAAGAATAAAAAGAACAAGAACAAGAAAGAGAAGAAGAACAAGAACAAGAAGGGGCACAATAATAAGAAGATGGAAAATAACAGGATCAAGAACAAGAACAAGAACAAGAAAGAGAAGAAGAACAAGAACAAGAAGGGGCACAATAATAAGAAGATGGAAAATAACAGGATCAAGAACAAGAACAAGAACAAGAAAGAGAAGAAGAACAAGAACAAGAAGGGGCACAATAATAAGAAGATGGAAAATAACAGGATCAAGAACAAGAACAAGAACAAGAAAAACAAGCAAAAGAACAAGAAGAAGAACAAGAAAAAGAAGAAGAACAAGAAGAAGAACAAGAAGAAGAACAAGAAAAGAACACGAGGTAGAAGAAGAAACAGAACAAGAACCAGACCAAGAACAAGAAACAAGAAGAAGAACAATAATAATAAGAAGAAAAAGTAGAAAAAGAACAAGAAAAAGAACAAGAAGAAGAACAATAATAATAATAAGAAAAAGTAGAAAAAGAACAAGAAAAAGAACAAGAACAAGAAGAAGAAAAAAAGAAGAACAATAAGAAGAACAAGACGAAGAATAAGTAAAAGAAGAATAAGAAAAGAACAAGAAGAATAACAAGAAAAACAACAAGATGAAGAACGAGAAAAACAACAAGAATAAAAAGAAAATAACAAGAGGAAGAACAAGAAGTAGAACAAGAAAAATAACAAGAAGAAGAACAAGAAAAGAACAAGAATAAGAACAAGAAAAGAAGAATAAGAAAAAGTACAAGAATAAGAACAAGAAAAAGTACAAGAAAAAGAACAAGAAGAAGAACAAGAAGAAGAACAAGAAAAGAACAAGAAGAAGAAGAAGTAAGGAACAACAATGACTGGGATGTTTACGGAACATGTTCGTCTACGCCAGTGGTTTTGAAATAATAATCATAATGATGCTACATGTGACATTTGTGACTATACGTGTGAATATTAGTATATTACTCTTCTACCTTTTAGCTCCATGTGGAGCATAGGTCTTCAACAAACACTTTCCAAGCCGTCCTTTTTTCTTGCTATTCTCTTAAAATCGTTCCATGTCTTCCCCATTCTCTTCATCTCTACCTCCACCTGTTTTCTGCAAGTATAATTTGGTCTTCCATCTTGTCTCCTTCCCTGGGGATTACAAACAAGAAGTCCTTCACGTGAAATACCCTTAGTTAGTTTGCACTGTATGTGTCCTATCTAGTGCCATCGTCTTCGTTGCACCATATGTATACATACACGTATACATTCCTGTGTGTTACAGAGGCCTCATTATGAGGGAGGTAAAGAATAGTGACACTGTAACCTTCCAGGCATGTCGTAAGAGGCGACTAAGGAGGTTGATTGATGGCTTGACAAGCTGTCATTGTAAAAAGTGTTGTTATGGAAATAGTGCCATAGATTTTAGAGCAGTGATCCCTGCAAGATGTGCCATTTTGGCACGCAAGGTTTCTGTTTTCGAGATTGTGGTTCTGCCCTATGTGCCATCTTCGGCTCGAAAGAACAATAGATAGATAGATTCAATCATTTATTGAGTTCCGTCTCTGTATCGAAGGTTGGCTACCATGGATCGCCATTCCTCTCTGTCTCTTGCTTTGATGGTGCAGATTGTCATAGACTTGACTTGTTCATCTTTTGATGATGCTCGTCTATGTTAGTCTTGATCTGCATCTGTCTCTTTTACTTTGATTTTCCCTTCCAAGATTACTTTTCGCAGTGTCTTATAACATGCTCTAAAAATCTCATTTGTCTTGTTCTAATTGTGTTTAGTAGTTCTCTTTTCATTTTTAGTTTTTTTTTAAACACCATTGTTTGTTTTCTTTTCTTTGCATCTAATTCTTCCAATTCTTCTATAAGCACACTTTCCAAATGCTTCAATTTTCTGTTCATTTTCTTTAATGTCCATGCGTCAGCATCATATAGGAATGTTGATATAACTTTGTGCTATTTTAAACTTTCACCCTGATGTTATTTGTTTTGATATTAGTATATTTTTTATAATATTAAAATTACTTTTTTGCATTTTCCTATTCTTTTGTCTATATCAGTTTTACATTTTCCATCACTGGTTATAGTATGTCCAAGGTAGTTCTGGACTGTTTCCAGGTCTATTCCTTCAATTTTGATATCCTCTTGTGGGTTTTGAGTATTTTCTTTGTTTATCATCAAAGTTATAGTCTTTTTTATATTCATATCTAATACATATTTTTTGCTTGACGTGTTTATTTAATTAAGTAATTTTCGTAGATCTTTAGGATTTTCTGCTAGTAGAACAGTATCATCAGCATATCTTAGGTTATTAATTATCTTTCCATTAATGTTTAGGCCTGGCATCTCTATGATGTTTTTTAAAAATTTGCTCAGTGTATAGGTTGAACAAGCTTGGTGATAGGATGCATCCTTGTCTTACTCCACTTTTTATATCAATGGGTGTAGAGTTCTCTTTGTTATATTTTATTATTGCTGTTTGCTCTCAGTATAGATTACATATTAGTCGTATGTCCATGTCATCTAGATGTATCTCTTTTAGGCATTCTATAAGTTGTTTGTGGTATACTCTATCAAAAGCTTTGGTGTAGTCTATGAAGCAGGCATATATTGGTTTGTTTACTTCTGTGTACTTATCCATTAATGTCCGCATGCTGAATATGGCTTCTTTTGTCTTCATTGTTTTTCCTAAATCCAAATTGTTGTTCTTCTAAATCCATATAGATTTTACTCTGAATCCTTCCTTGTTTAACTTTTAGCAAGATTTGTGTTAAATGGTGACTTAGGTTTATTGTTCTAAAGTCACTGCATCCAACTGCACCATTCCTTTCAGGCAATGCAATGAAAGTCGACGTTTTAGTTCATTTGGTATGTATCCTGTGTGGTACATGTCGATTCATATGTCTGTGATTACTTCAATGCTAAAATCTTCTAGTGCCTTTATCATCTCTTGCCGTATGTTGTAAAGTCCTGCTGCTTTCACCTTTTCTCAATTGTTGGATAGTTTTTTACTCAAGATGTAACGAAGCTTGTCAATTATTGGACAGCTAACACCACTATTGTCCAACAAGGAATTAACTCTAGAGGCAAAACGGGCAATTTACAGTACAATCTTCATCCCAACGTTGTGCTACCAATGCCAGTCCTGGACCCTAGATGCAAGAACAACAAGGGAAAAACCTATACTGAGATGAAATGTGTTAGACGAATGACAGGGGATAGTCCACAAAACAATGTTCTACAGGCTTGCCTCCAATACACAGACCTGAGAAGAGAAATGTGGCCAACGCCCACCTCCCTGGAAGAAAAACTATATGGGACAATCGATTCGCTTAAACAGACAGCTGACTTCATGAGAGAGTCTGGAATCCTACTCTGATTGTGTCTTGATCGCAGAGAGAGAGAGAGAGAGAGAGAGAGAGAGAGAGAGAGATCAGAAATGAAGAACTGAAAAATAAGCTAGGAAAAGCCCCCACCATAGAATATATAAAGCAAAACAGATAGAAAGGTTTGTCCACGAGTCAAGGCAGAAAAATCAAAACAATACAACGAGCCTTCAATAAATGTTGCGAGAACACCAGACCCAATGGCCGACCACGAAAAAGATGAACTGGCGGAATATTAGAAACACGAGGAAGCATCACAGCATCAGAAGCAAAAAGAAAAGCAAATTATATCTCCTCTTGACGCTAAAGGGCAAATGTGGAAGGTACAGAAGAAGTATAGATTTGTCCACTTCCGATTGTAAGATTGTATAGCCTGACGTACATTTTATAATTGCTTTCTTGTCCGTTTCGTCATAAAATAATTATGTTATATATTCCTGCCATCTATTGATTATATCTTTGTTGTCTGTTAGCATTTGTTCTTTCTTATTGCAATACATCCCCTTTCTGTGTTTTTATTTTTTATTTTTACTAGCTATTCTCTTCATTTCAGTGTGCCTCCCTCTTACATCTTGTTTATTTTCCATAGCTTCGATTTCTAGACATCTTTGGCTGAGCCAGTCTTCTTTTCCATTTTTGCACATTGTGCGTATTTCATTACATATATTTTCTTGTATTGGGTTGTGTTCCACGCTTGTCTTCTTTCTTCCATTTTCTTCAAGATGGCGTCAGTTATCCGTTTTTGTTTTTTGTTCTTTTCCTTTTTTGGCAAGATGTCAGAAGTTTCTTGTATGCTTTTCTTTATGCATTACTAGTTGGTTGTAACGTTTTCAACAGCATTTTCTTTTCTGTACTGCTCAGTCCCTTCTAGCAGCTTCTGATATGTGTTCTTTACTTGTTTTATAAGTGTCTTTAATATATTTTAGATTTAAAGTTGTTATGTCTAGTGGTATTGTTGATGAATTAGTCTTTTGTTTGTTTCTCTTTAGATTGACTTTCATTTTCATTGTTAAATGATTGTGATCTAAGTTAATATCTGCTTCTGGGTATGTTTTGGCTTTCTTTACCCGTATACAACTCTGGTTAAATCTATGACTCAGCGAGATAAGACTCCGATTATACCTACGACTTTACCATCACAACACTATTTACACCCATAAATCAACGGTTACATCTGTTGCTATACGCATACAGTTTCAGACACCGTAAATCAAATGTTAAAGATAGTGTAACTTTACTTAAATAAATTAGTACACATTTCTATACTTCCTTTTGTATTTATGAGTCTATGAGCTGTGTAGCTTTCATTGTTTGAAAATAATTGTATGTCTATGTTCTTATGTTCCTCTCCGTATATATTTATTCATAGCTATGTTTAAGCCTGGATTTATGTGCTATATGCCAGTCTGCCTATGTTCTGTATGTCTCTTTAGATCATCATCATCATCAAGTACCATGGCGTAGGTGATCATGAATCTCCACAACTTTAGATCTCGACATTTATTTATCATTTCTGTTGATTAACTTCTAATGACAATGGTATTCTCAACATTCTTCTGTAAAACCACATTTCTGCAGGCACCAGTGATTTTCTTGTCTGTTGTCCTATTGTCCACGATTCACATCCATATGTTAAGACTGGCTCGACATAACATTTAAGAACTCTTTTTCTTGTTTCTATTGACAAAAATGGTTTGCACAGTATCTTCCTCATTTTTTGGAAAGCTGCTTTTGCCTGAGTCATTCTCCATCTCACCTCTGTCGTAGATCTACCATCTCAACTCTGTTGTAGATCTACCATCTCACCTCTGTCGTAGATCTACCATCTCACCTCTGTTGTAGATCTACCATCTCACCTCTGTCGTAGATCTACCATCTCACCTCTGTTGTAGATCTACCATCTCACCTCTGTCGTAGATCTACCATCTCACCTCTGTTGTAGATCTACCATCTCACCTCTGTTGTAGATCTACCATCTCACCTCTGTCGTAGATCTACCATCTCACCTCTGTTGTAGATCTACCATCTCACCTCTATTGTACATCTACCATCTCACCTCTGTTGTACATCTACCATCTCACCTCTGTTGTACATCTACCATCTCACCTCTGTTGTACATCTACCATCTCACATCTGTTGTACATCTCCCATCTCACCTCTGTTGTACATCTACCATCTCACCTCTGTTGTACATCTACCATCTCACCTCTGTTGTACATCTTCCGTCTGAGGTCTACATAGTTCCCGGATATTTAAATTCATTTACATGTTTTAACATTGTTCCACTTGTCTTTATTTTGTCACTGATACTTTAGTTTTTTTAAAAAAAGACTATCCGTACCGTATTTTTTCCATGACTGGGGTCTGCCGCGTGTAGCTACCCGGAATAAAGCTCGTTTGCCCAGTGCAGTCGCTACGAGGTGTTCCGGTCTGAATTTTTATTTCACCATCGATAGAAAAAAAAAAAAACCTTTGACCCTACCAGAATTCAAACCCGCGTTCTCCTGGTTTGGAGCCCGACGAGTTATCAATTCGACCACCCGCTCTCCTACCCTCCCGGATACTTTTTTTGATTGTGTCCTTAGTTTGTTAGCGGAAAGAGAACGAATGGCAGACCAACTCTGAGATATAAAGAATGAAGCCTCAATGGCTTCTTTGAGGGAATTCTCTATCAGTGAAAGAAACTAGGAAGATCAGGCTGCAGATCGTAGCACATGAGAAACAAAAATTAAAAAGAAAACGGCACAACAACATTTCAGGCAGCATTGATATCAAATTCAGAAGAAAAAAGACGCAGAAGAAATGCAAACACTAAAATACATGTTATCCATTCTGCGGTCGGATCTGTCTATTCAATATTGGCAGATTCCGCCACTAGAGAAGCTGTTCAGCAAAACATCATCCAGCATAAGACACTACTATTTTTACTAAACTGCTGACTTATCATGATTCAGAAGAGAAGATGGGAAGGTAGATAGAAGAGGAAGATGGAGATGGAGACAGAAGAGAAAGATGGAGAAGTAGATAGAAAAGGAAAATGGAGATGGAGACAGAAGAGAAAGATGGAGATGGAGAGAGAAGAGAAAGATGGAGATGGAGAGAGAAGAGAAAGATGGAGATGGAGAGAGAAGAGAAAGATGGAGATGGAGAGAGACGAGAAAGATGGAGATGGAGAGAGACGAGAAAGATGGAGATGGAGAGAGAAGAGAAAGATGGAGATGGAGAGAGACGAGAAAGATGGAGATGGAGAGAGAAGAGAAAGATGGAGATGGAGAGAGAAGAGAAAGATGGAGATGGAGAGAGACGAGAAAGATGGAGATGGAGAGAGAAGAGAAATATGGAGGTGGAGAGAGAAGAGAAAGATATAGATGTAGAGAGAAGAGAAAGATATAGATGGAGAGAGAAGAGAAAGATGGAGATGGAGAGAGAAGAGAAAGACGGAGATGGAGAGAGAAGAGAAAGATGGAGATGGAGAGAGAAGAGAAAGATATAGATGTAGAGAGAAGAGAAAGATATAGATGGAGAGAGAAGAGAAAGATGGAGATGGAGAGAGAAGAGAAAGATATAGATGTAGAGAGAAGAGAAAGATATAGATGGAGAGAGAAGAGAAAGATGGAGATGGAGAGAGAAGAGAAAGATGGAGATGGAGATAGAAGAGAAAGATATAGATGTAGAGAGAAGAGAAAGATATAGATGGAGAGAGAAGAGAAAGATGGAGATGGAGAGAGAAGAGAAAGACGGAGATGGAGAGAGAAGAGAAAGATATAGATGGAGAGAGAAGAGAAAGATGGAGATGGAGAGAGAAGAGAAAGATGGAGATGGAGAGAGAAGAGAAAGATGGAGATGGAGAGAGAAGAGAAAGATGGAGATGGAGAGAGAAGAGAAAGATGGAGATGGAGAGAGAAGAGAAAGATGGAGATGGAGAGAGAAGAGAAAGATGGAGATGGAGAGAGAAGAGAAAGATGGAGATGGAGATAGAAGAGAAAGATGGAGATGGAGAGAGAAGAGAGAAGAGAAAGATGGAGATGGAGATGGAGAGAGAAGAGAAAGATGGAGATACAGACAAAAATGGAAGATGGAGATGGAGACAGAAGAGGAAGATGGAGATGGAGACAGAAGAGGAAGATGGAGATGGAAACAAGAGAAAGATGGAGAAGTAGATAGAAGAGGAAGATGGGGATGGAGATAGAAGAGAAAGATGGAGAGATAGTCTGAATAGAAAAATGGAGAGGTAGTCTGAAGAGAAAGATGGAGAGGTAGTCTGAAGAGAAAGATGGAGAGGTAGTCTGAACAGAAAGACGGAGAATTATTCTAAAGAGAAAGATGAAGAGGTAATCTGAAGAGAAAGATGGAGAGGTAGATATATAAGAGAAAGTTAATTTACGTTATCAAAGACTAGAGAGGGCAACTATTCGTGCAATCCCAAATTTGGAACATACACCAGGGAAGAAACACAAGAGATTGCAATAAAATCATCGCTGTTGCGACACTCTGGCTTCCATAGTCGCTAAGGGAGTACACAAGGCAATCAGCGTAAAAGGTTCTATTTCAATGGACCACTGTTTTTGTTGCGTGACGGCGCTTAGCAGATAGGTGGTTTAAATTCACAGCCGGACTAGTGATAAGTCTTCTCTTCTGTTCTTATAGTTCCTGCGTGCTTTGAAGTGAATCTTACAATAATATAGTTCACGTGTGCTATGAAGTGAATCTTACATATATAGTTCACGTGTGCTCTAAAGTGAATCTTACAATTACATAATTCACGTGTGCTCTACAGTGAATCTTACAATTATATAGTTCACGTGTGCTCTAAAGTGAATCTTACAATTATATAGTTCACGTGTGCTCTAAAGTGAATCTTACATTTATATAGTTCAAGTGTGCTCTAAAGTGAATCTTACAATTATATAGTTCACGTATGCTCTAAAGTAAATCTTACATTTATATAGTTCAAGTGTGCTCTAAAGTGAATCTTACAATTATATAGTTCACGTGTGCTCTAAAGTGAATCTCACAGTTTATTTATAAACTCCTGAGGGTTTTTGTATGTGGAATATTTAAATTTGGCGAGCATCAGAAGTGCATTTGTTTTAGTTTTCCATCATTGCACGGCTGCTTGCTTTAGTCTCAAAATAGTATTTTAGGTACAGTAATAAAAATATGCAAAAGCAGCAGGAATCGGCTCCCTCAATGAGATAGAGCTGCTTGCACAGAACAGAGACAAATGGCGAGATTTGATAAAATATCTTAAAAGAAATGAAAACTGCTAGAACAAAAATTCCGATAAGAGAAGGAGTATCTTGGTCTACGCCCTATGGGCCGGCTACGGCTCGAAATGTCAATAAATGGATAGAATAAAAATATTGGTACATGTACAGCATAGACCTATTCCCTCCTTCGGAAATTCTTGAAATGAAGTCGTGAGGGGGATAGTGCGACTAGGTAAAGGTCTATCTCAGTATTCTGTACCCAGGCAGTGTAGGTATAGCGAAATGAGGAAGAAAGTACCAATATGTATACTTGGCTCATGGAACGTAAGGACCATGCGCACAGGACTTGTTAAAGTTAACAAACTGAAAGTAGAGCAAACAAGAACAATAGCCGTCAATAGCCCTGTTGATCAGTGGGTCTGACTTGTTCATTCTGTGGCCGAGTGTGTTTGTCAAACATTGGTAGAATCAGCCATCAAGGGAGAAGATGTTCAACAAAAAGCAAAACCTCAAAATAAAATAGACAATAGCCTCCACTAAGACACAAGACGAAAAGGTCCATCATCAAGTATCATGTCTGCAGGCGTATGTGATCAAGTCTCTTCACAACTTTCGATCTCGACAGTTATTTATCATTTCTGTTGTTGACCTACTGTCAAGCCATTCTCTTAACCTGTCTGGTATCTTTTCTCTTTGCTTCCCTCTATCACTACGTCCCTCAATTTTCCCAGTTGTTACAATATATTCCAGCTGCGCCCTTCTTATTACAAGGTCAAAAAATTATGATTGATTCTTTCTAATATTGGATATTGACTCTCTTTTTGCTTTGGGTTATTTCAGAACGCTTTTATTACTTTTCTTATCTGTCCATTTTATTCTCAACACTCTTCTGTTAAATCACATTTCAACAGCTTCCAGTGATATTCTTATCTGTTGTCCTATTGTCCATGATTCACATCCATATGTTTATACTGGCGGCACTCATAACATTTAAGAACTTTTTTTCTTGTTTCTATTGTCATAGGAGGGGGCCATACTAACAGGAAAATGAAAAAACTACATTCCACGCATTCTTAAGATTTCTATTTTCATCGCAGTGGTTCAAATTTGCGACACTGTACAAAAATATGATTATTCTAGAACAGTTAATTGTTATGTGATTGAAATTATAGTCCAATAACGTTTATGAGACTCAGTTTGACAAATGTGAGTCTTTCTGCTGTAAAATAATTTAACTACAAATATAAAAATGCACATTATAGCATCTATTACGATCATGTTTAATGTACTGTTGATTAATCAATCAATCAAGTAACGTTTTCATTACTCTTCTTAGCTGTCCATGGTATTCTCAACATTCTTTTGTAAAACCACATTTCTACAGCCTCCAGTGATTTTCTTGTCTGTTGTCCTAATGCACATCATTCACATCCATATGTTAAGACTGGCTCTACATAATATTTAAGGATTCCTTTTTCTTGTATCTTTTGTCAAAAATGGATTCCACAGTACCTTCCTCATTTCTGGAAAGCTGCTTTTGCCTGAGCCATTCTGCATCACACCTCTGTTGTACATCTACCATCTCACTCCTGTTGTACATATACCATCACACCTCTGTTATACTACCATCTCACTTCTGTTGTACTACCATCTTACCTCTGTTGTACATCTACCATCTCACCTCTGTTATAATACCATCTCACCTCTGTTGTACATCTACCATCTCACATCTACTATCTAACCTCTGTTGTACTACCATCTCACATTTACCGCCATCTCACCTCTGTTGAACATCTACCATCTCACCTCTGTTGTACTACCATCTCACCTCTGCTGTGCATCTACCATCTCACCTCTGTTGTACTACCATCTCACCTCTGTTATACTACCATCTCACCTCTGTTGTGCATCTACCATCTCATCTCTGTTATACTACCATCTCACCTCTGTTGTGCATCTACCATCTCATCTCTGTTATACTACCATCTCACCTCTGTTGTACATCAACCATCCCATCTCTGTTATACTACCATCTCACCTCTGTTGTGCATCTACCATCTCACCTCTGTTGTACTACCATCTCACCTCTGTTGTGCATCTACCATCTCACCTCTGTTGTACTACCATCTCACCTCTGTTGTGCATCTACCATCTCACCTCTGTTGTACTACCATCTCACCTCTGTTGTACTACCATCTCACCTCTGTTGTACTACCATCTCACCTCTGTTGTGCATCTACCATCTCACCTCTGTTGTGCATCTACCATCCCATCTCTGTTATACTACCATCTCACCTCTGTTGTGCATCTACCATCTCACCTCTGTTATACTACCATCTCACCTCTGTTGTGCATCTACCATCTCATCTCTGTTATACTACCATCTCACCTCTGTTGTGCATCTACCATCTCATCTCTGTTATACTACCATCTCACCTCTGTTGTACATCTACCATCCCATCTCTGTTATACTACCATCTCACCTCTGTTGTACATCTACCATCCCATCTCTGTTATACTACCATCTCATCTCTGTTGTACTACCATCTCACCTCTGTTGTGCATCTACCATCCCATCTCTGTTATACTACCATCTCACCTCTGTTGTGCATCTAACATCTCACCTCTGTTGTGCATCTACCATCTCACCTCTGTTGTACTACCATCTCACCTCTGTTGTACATCTACCATCTCACCTCTGTTGTACTACCATCTCACCTCTGTTGTACATCTACCATCTCTCCTCTGTTGTACAATTACCATCTCACCTTTGTTGTACTACCATCTCACCTCTGTTGTGCATCTACCATCTCACCTCTGTTGTACTACCATCTCACCTATGTTGTACATCTACCATCTCACCTCTGTTGTACTACCATCTCACCTCTGTTGTACATCTACCATCTCTCCTCTGTTGTACAATTACCATCTCACCTTTGTTGTACTACCATCTCACCTCTGTTGTACATCTACCATCTCTCCTCTGTTGTACAATTACCATCTCATCTCTGTTGTACTACCATCTCACCTCTGTTGTACATCTACCATCTCTCCTCTGCTGTACAATTACCATCTCACCTTTGTTGTACTACCATCTCACCTATACCGCCATCTCTCCTCTGTTGTACTACCATCTCATCTCTGTTGTACATCTACCATCTTACCTCTGTTGTACATCTACCATCTCACCTCTGTTGTACTACCATCTCACCTCTGTTGTACATCTACCATCTTACCTCTGTTGTACATCTACCATCTCACCTCTGTTGTACTACCATCTCACCTCTGTTGTACTACCATCTCACCTCTGTTGTACATCTACCATCTTACCTCTGTTGTACATCTACCATCTCACCTCTTTTATACATCTACCATCTCACCTCTGTTATACTACCATACCACCTCTGTTGTACATGTACCATTTCACCTCTGTTGTACTACCATCTCACCTTTACCGCCATCTCACTTCTGTTGTACTACCATCTCACCTTTACCGCCATCTCACCTCTGTTGAATTACCATCTCACCTTTACCGCCATCTCACCTCTGTTGAACTACCATCTCACCTTTACCGCCATCTCACCTCTGTTGTACTACCATCTCACCTCTGTTGTACTACCATCTCACCTCTGTTGTACCGCCATCTCACCTCTGTTGTACTACCATCTCACCTTTAACGCCATCTCACCTCTGTTGTACATCTACCATCTCACCTCTGTTGTACTACCATCTCACCTCTGTTGTACTACCATCTCACCTTTACCGCCATCTCACCTCTGTTGTACATCTACCATCTCACCTTTAACGCCATCTCACCTCTGTTGTACATCTACCATCTCACCTCTGTTGTACTACCATCTCACCTCTGTTGTACTACCATCTCACCTTTACCGCCATCTCACCTCTGTTGTACTACCATCTCACCTTTACCGCCATCTCACCTCTGTTGTACTACCATCTCACCTCTGTTGTACTACCATCTCACCTCTGTTGTACCGCCATCTCACCTCTGTTGTACTACCATCTCACCTTTAACGCCATCTCACCTCTGTTGTACATCTACCATCTCACCTCTGTTGTACTACCATCTCACCTCTGTTGTACTACCATCTCACCTCTGTTGTACCGCCATCTCACCTCTGTTGTACTACCATCTCACCTTTAACGCCATCTCACCTCTGTTGTACATCTACCATCTCACCTCTGTTGTACTACCATCTCACCTCTGTTGTACCGCCATCTCACCTCTGTTGTACTACCATCTCACCTTTAACGCCATCTCACCTCTGTTGTACATCTACCATCTCACCTCTGTTGTACTACCATCTCACCTCTGTTGTACTACCATCTCACCTTTAACGCCATCTCACCTCTGTTGTACTACCATCTCACCTCTGTTGTACTACCATCTCACCTTTAACGCCATCTCACCTCTGTTGTACTACCATCTCACCTTTAACGCCATCTCACCTCTGTTGTACTACCATCTCACCTTTAACGCCATCTCACCTCTGTTGTACTACCATCTCACCTTTAACGCCATCTCACCTCTGTTGTACATCTACCATCTCACCTCTGTTGTACTACCATCTCACCTTTAACGCCATCTCACCTCTGTTGTACATCTACCATCTCACCTCTGTTGTACTACCATCTCACCTTTAACGCCATCTCACCTCTGTTGTACTACCATCTCACCTTTAACGCCATCTCACCTCTGTTGTACTACCATCTCACCTTTAACGCCATCTCACCTCTGTTGTACATCTACCATCTCACCTCTGTTGTACTACCATCTCACCTTTAACGCCATCTCACCTCTGTTGTACATCTACCATCTCACCTCTGTTGTACTACCATCTCACCTTTAACGCCATCTCACCTCTGTTGTACTACCATCTCACCTTTAACGCCATCTCACCTCTGTTGTACTACCATCTCACCTTTAA
Source organism: Megaustenia siamemsis (assembly GCA_032433765.1). Taxonomy (NCBI): domain Eukaryota; kingdom Metazoa; phylum Mollusca; class Gastropoda; order Stylommatophora; family Ariophantidae; genus Megaustenia; species Megaustenia siamemsis. The sequence goes on along the minus strand of JAVIAB010000160.1, from coordinate 71,156,563 downwards.
CGCCATCTCACCTCTGTTGCACATCTACCATCTCACCTCTGTTGTACATCTACCATCTCACCTCTGTTGTACTACCATCTCACCTTTAACGCCATCTCACCTCTGTTGTACATCTACCATCTCACCTCTGTTGTACATCTACCATCTCACCTCTGTTGTACTACCATCTCACCTTTAACGCCATCTCACCTCTGTTGTACATCTACCATCTCACCTCTGTTGTACATCTACCATCTCTCCTCTGTTGTACTACCATCTCACCTTTAACGCCATCTCACCTCTGTTGTACATCTACCATCTCACCTTTAACGCCATCTCACCTCTGTTGTACATCTACCATCTCATCTCTGTTGTACATCTACCATCTCTCCTCTGTTGTACTACCATCTCATCTCTGTTGTACATCTACCATCTCACCTCTGTTGTACCGCCATCTCACCTCTGTTGTACATCTACCATCTCTCCTCTGTTGTACTACCATCTCATCTCTGTTGTACATCTACCATCTCACCTCTGTTGTACTACCATCTCACCTTTACCGCCATCTCACCTCTGTTGTACTACCATCTCACCTTTACCGCCATCTCACCTTTGTTGTACATCTACCATCTCACCTCTGTTGTACCGCCATCTCACCTCTGTTGTACCGCCATCTCACCTCTGTTGTACCGCCATCTCACCTCTGTTGTACCGCCATCTCACCTCTGTTGTACCGCCATCTCACCTCTGTTGTACATCTACCATCTCACCTCTGTTGTACATCTACCATCTCACCTCTGTTGTACATCTACCATCTCACCTCTGTTGTACATCTACCATCTCACCTCTGTTGTACATCTACCATCTCACCTCTGTTGTACCGCCATCTCACCTCTGTTGTACCGCCATCTCACCTCTGTTGTACCGCCATCTCACCTCTGTTGTACCGCCATCTCACCTCTGTTGTACTACCATCTCACCTCTGTTGTACCGCCATCTCACCTCTGTTGTACTACCATCTCACCTCTGTTGTACATCTACCATCTCACCTCTGTTGTACCGCCATCTCACCTCTGTTGTACCGCCATCTCACCTCTGTTGTACCGCCATCTCACCTCTGTTGTACCGCCATCTCACCTCTGTTGTACTACCATCTCACCTCTGTTGTACTACCATCTCACCTCTGTTGTACCGCCATCTCACCTCTGTTGTACTACCATCTCACCTCTGTTGTACCGCCATCTCACCTCTGTTGTACTACCATCTCACCTCTGTTGTACTACCATCTCACCTCTGTTGTACCGCCATCTCACCTCTGTTGTACCGCCATCTCACCTCTGTTGTACCGCCATCTCACCTCTGTTGTACATCGAGTTAAGATGGGCACAGCCAGAAACGAGAAACTTAGTGGGCGTATAAGTGGACTAATGAACGAACACAGAACTGGAGTCGTCGGTCGCTGACACTGTTGGACTTGCTGATGAGGGGATCTGAGCACCTATGGACATGTCTGGAGTGCAGTGATGATGACCCGCAAATAACTAAATGACTCCATAAAGTTGATAGATTGCTTTTCTTCAATGCCCTCCCCCCCTAAAAAAAAAATGCAGGAGACTGACGCCTGTGAGTCATTACCCAGGTGGGCCAGCCACTTAAGAGTATCAAGAAGTTAAAGAGTTGAAAACTTTGCTGGAAAGAGGACCGCTTCTGATGATCAAATTGCATGTTGTTGCGAAGGTCTGTATAAAAAGGTTGATATCATTACTACATTTCTTTAATACGCCCCAGAAATTATATTCGTGCACTGGCCACATCTCTTCTTTAAGCTTCCCATGCTACAAGAAACATTCGGCTGGAGAATCACATTCACCCCAGTCTCTCATGTTTACTCATTAATTATCCATGCTTCACTTCCGGATAAAAGGACAGGACCTGTGTAATATTTAAGACTATTTCCCTCACATTTTATTGACAGAGACATGTAGCAGAAACAATTTCCATTTTGTTTAAAAAATTTTCCATTTTCTGGAGTTCCTTTTCATTGTGTAATCTAGAACTGATTTCCTGTAACTGGTTGTTGAGAATCTACTTTAGGAGCCTCATGTCTTTTTCGCGCTGCTGCTACTTTATTCGCCTCCGATCTTTGTCACGTTTATACTTTCGCTGCTATTTATTAGTTGCGTTTTGCTTTAATCGCCTCTAACCTTTGTCACGTTTATACTTTCGCTGCCTATTTCTTAGTTACGTTTCTACTTTATTCACCTTAAATCTTTGTCACGTTTATACTTTCGCTGCCTATTTCTTAGTTACGTTCTACTTTATTCTCCTTAAATCTTTGTCACGTTTATACTTTCGCTGCCTATTTCTTAGTTACGTTTATTCTTTAATCGCCTTAAAATCTGTGTAACGTTTATATTTTCGCTGCCTATTTCTTAGTTACGTTTCTACTTTATTCACCTTAAATCTTTGTCACGTTTATACTTTCGCTGCCTATTTCTTAGTTACGTTTCTGCTTTATTCGCCTTCACCTTTGTCACGTTTATACTTTCGCTGCCTATTTCTTAGTTACGTTTCTACTTTATTCGCCTTCAACCTTTGTCACGTTTATACTTTCGCTGCCTATTTCTGTGTTACGTTTCTACTTTATTCGCCTTCAACCTTTGTCACGTTTATACTTTCGCTGCCTATTTCTGTGTTACGTTTCTACTTTATTCGCCTTAAATCTTTGCCACGGTTCTACATTAGTGATTCCTATCTTTATCAAATTTCTACTTTGGTTTACTTCTATCTTATTGTACTTCTACTTTAGCCGCCTCCTATCTTGGTCTCGTTTATACTTTAGTTGCCCCTTGTCTCAGTCTCGTTTCTACTATAGTCGCCTCCTGTCTTTGTCACGTCTCTTGTATAGACGTCTTCTGTCTTTGTCTCGTTTCTACATTAGTCACCTCCTGTTTTAGACACGTTTTTACTTTAGTCACCTCCAATCTTCATCAAGTTTCTACTTTAGTCACCTCCTATCTTCATCACGTTTCTATTTTAGTCACCTCCAATCTTCATCAAGTTTCTATTTTAGTCACCTCCAATCTTCATCAAGTTTCTACTTTAGTCACCTCCAATCTTCATCAAGTTTCTACTTTAGTCACCTCCAATCTTCATCAAGTTTCTATTTTAGTCACCTCCAATCTTCATCAAGTTTCTACTTTAGTCACCTCCAATCTTCATCAAGTTTCTATTTTAGTCACCTCCAATCTTCATCAAGTTTCTACTTTAGTCACCTCCAATCTTCATCAAGTTTCTATTTTAGTCACCTCCAATCTTCATCAAGTTTCTATTTTAGTCACCTCCATCTTCATCAAGTTTCTACTTTAGTCACCTCTGACTTTGTCATATCTCTTGTATAGTCGCCTTCTGTCATTGTCACATCTCTTGCATAGTCGCCTTCTGTCATTGTCACATCTACTTTATAGTCGCCGTCTGACTTTGTCCCATCTCTTGTATAGTCGCCTTCTGTCTTTGTCACATCTCGTGTACAGTCGCCTTCTGTCTTTGTCACATCTCTTGTATAGACGTCTTCTGTCTTTGTCTCGTTTCTACTTTAGCCGACTTCTGTCTTTGTCACATCTCTTGTATAGTCGCCTTCTGTCTTTGTCACATCTCTTGTATAGTCGCCTTCTGTCTTTGTCACATCTCTTGTATAGTCGCCTTCTGTCTTTGTCCCATCTCTTGTATAGACGTCTTCTGTCTTTGTCACATCTCTTGTATAGTCGCCTTCTGTCTTTGTCCCATCTCTTCTATAGTCGCCTTCTGTCTTTGTCACATCTCTAGTATAGTCGCCCTCTGACTTTGTCACATCTCTTGTACAGTCGCCTTCTGACTTTGTCACATCTCTTGTACAGTCGCCTTCTGTCTTTGTCACATCTCTTGTATAGACGTCTTCTGTCTTTGTCACATCTATTGTATAGACGTCTTCTGTCTTTGTCACATCTCTTGTATAGACGTCTTCTGTCTTTGTCACATCTCTTGTATAGACGTCTTCTGTCTTTGTCACATCTCTTGTATAGACGTCTTCTGTCTTTGTCACATCTCTTGGTATAGACGTCTTCTGTCTTTGTTTCGTTTCTACTTTAGTCGACTTCTGTCTTTGTCCCATCTCTAGTATAGTCGCCTTCTGTCTTAGTCACATCTCTAGTATAGTCGCCTTCTGTCTTAGTCACATCTCTTGTATAGTCGCCTTCTGTCTTAGTCACATCTCTTGTATAGTCGCCTTCTGTCTTAGTCACATCTCTTGTATAGTCGCCTTCTGTCTTTGTCGCATCTCTTGTATAGACGTCTTCTGTCTTTGTCTCGTTTCTACTTTAGTCGCCTTCTGTCTTTGTCCCATCTCTTGTATAGACGACTTCTGTCTTTGTCCCATCACTTGTTTAGACGTCTTCTGTCTTTGTCACATCTCATGTATAGTCGCCTTCTGTCTTTGTCACATCTCTTGAATAGACGTCTTCTGTCTTTGTCACATCTCTTGTATAGACGTCTTCTGTCTTTGTCACATCTCTTGTATAGACGTCTTCTGTCTTTGTCCCATCTCTTGTATAGACGTCTTCTGTCTTTGTCCCATCTCTTGTATAGACGTCTTCTGTCTTTGTCACATCTCTTGTATAGACGTCTTCTGTCTTTGTCACATCTCTTGTATAGACGTCTTCTGTCTTTGTCCCATCTCTTGTATAGACGTCTTCTGTCTTTGTCCATCTCTTGTATAGACGTCTTCTGTCTTTGTCCCATCTCTTGTATAGACGTCTTCTGTCTTTGTCCCATCTCTTGTATAGACGTCTTCTGTCTTTGTCCCATCTCTTGTATAGACGTCTTCTGTCTTTGTCCCATCTCTTGTATAGACGTCTTCTGTCTTTGTCACATCTCTTGTATAGACGTCTTCTGTCTTTGTCCCATCTCTTGTATAGACGTCTTCTGTCTTTGTCCCATCTCTTGAATAGACGTCTTCTGTCTTTGTCACATCTCTTGTATAGACGTCTTCTGTCTTTGTCACATCTCTTGTATAGACGTCTTCTGTCTTTGTCCCATCTCTTGTATAGACGTCTTCTGTCTTTGTCCCATCTCTTGTATAGACGTCTTCTGTCTTTGTCACATCTCTTGTATAGACGTCTTCTGTCTTTGTCACATCTCTTGTATAGACGTCTTCTGTCTTTGTCCCATCTCTTGTATAGACGTCTTCTGTCTTTGTCCCATCTCTTGTATAGACGTCTTCTGTCTTTGTCCCATCTCTTGTATAGACGTCTTCTGTCTTTGTCCCATCTCTTGTATAGACGTCTTCTGTCTTTGTCCCATCTCTTGTATAGACGTCTTCTGTCTTTGTCCCATCTCTGTATAGACGTCTTCTGTCTTTGTCACATCTCTTGTATAGACGTCTTCTGTCTTTGTCCCATCTCTTGTATAGACGTCTTCTGTCTTTGTCCCATCTCTTGTATAGACGTCTTCTGTCTTTGTTTCGTTTCTACTTTAGTCGACTTCTGTCTTTGTCCCATCTCTTGTATAGACGTCTTCTGTCTTTGTCACATCTCTTGAATAGTCGCCTTCTGTCTTTGTCCATCTCTTGTATAGTCGCCTTCTGTCTTTGTCCCATCTCTAGTATTGTCGCCTTCTGTCTTAGTCACATCTCTTGTATAGTCGCCTTCTGTCTTAGTCACATCTCTTGTATAGTCGCCTTCTGTCTTAGTCACATCTATTGTATAGTCGCCTTCTGTCTTTGTCACATCTCTTGTATAGTCGACTTCTGTCTTAGTCACATCTCTTGTATAGTCGCCTTCTGTCTTAGTCACATCTCTGTATAGTCGCCTTCTGTCTTAGTCATATCTCTTATATAGTCGCCTTCTGTCTTTATCACGTTTTTACTTTAACGGTCTGTCTTTATCTCGTTTCTATCTTAGTCGCTCCATACCTTTGTCATCTTTCTACTTTGAAACGCTTGTTATCTTTGCCATGTTTCCACATTAGCTGCATCATATCTTTTTTTCAAATTTCTGCGTTAGACTATTCTTATCTTTGTCACGTTTCTACTTTAGCCATCTCCTATCTTTGTCACGTCTATACTTTAGTCATCTCCTATCTTTATCACGTCTATACTTTAGTCATCTCCTATCTTTATCACGTCTATACTTTAGTCATCTCCTATCTTTATCACGTCTATACTTCAGTCATCTCCTATCTTTATCACGTCTATACTTTAGTCATCTCCTATCTTTATCACGTCTATACTTTAGTCATCTCCTATCTTTGTCACGTTTCTACTTTAGCCATCTCCTATCTTTATCACGTCTATACTTTAGCCATCTCCTATCTTTATCACGTCTATACTTTAGTCATCTCCTATCTTTGTCACGTCTATACTTTAGTCATCTCCTATCATTATCACGTCTATACTTTAGTCATCTCCTATCTTTATCACGTCTATACTTTAGTCATCTCCTATCTTTGTCACCTTTCTACTTTAGTCATTTCCTATATTTGTCACGTCTATACTTTAGTCACCTCCTATCTTTGTCACCTTTCTACTTTATTCATTTCCTATCTTTGTCACGTCTATACTTTAGTCATATCCTATCTTTGTCACCTTTCTACTTAGTCATTTCCTATCTTTGTCACATTTCTACTTTAGCCATCTCCTATCTTTGTCACGTTTCTACTTTAGTCATCTCTTATCTTTATCACGTCTATACTTTAGTCATCTCCTATCTTTGTCACGTTTCTACTTTAGTCACCTCCTGTCTTTATCACGTCTATACTTTAGCCATCTCCTGTCTTTGTCACGTTTCTACTTTAGCCATCTTTGTCACGTTTCTACTTTAGTCATCTCCTATCTTTGTCACGTTTCTGCTTTAGTCACCTCCTGTCTTTATCACGTCTATACTTTAGCCATCTCCTGTCTTTGTCACGTTTCTACTTTAGTCATCTCCTATCTTTATCACGTCTATACTTTAGTCATCTCCTATCTTTGTCACGTTTTTACTTTAGTCACCTCTTGTCTTTGTCACGTTTCTACTTTTGTCATCTCCTATTTTTGTCACGTGTCTACTTTACTCGTCTCCCTTCGTTGCCACGTCTGTACTGTTGTTATCTCCTATCGTTGTCACGTTTCTTCTTTAGTCATTTCCTATCTTTGTCACGTATATACTTTAGTCATCTCCTATCTTTGTCATCTTTCTACTTTAGTCATTCCTATCTTTATCACGTCTATACTTTAGTCATCTCCTATCTTTGTCACGTTTTTACTTTAGTCACCTCCTGTCTTTGTCACGTTTCTACTTTAGTCATCTCCTATCTTTGTCATCTTTCTACTTTAGTCATTTCCTATCTTTGTCACGTCTTTTCTATCGTCATCTCCTATCTTTACACGTCTATATTTTAGTCATCTCCTATCTTTGTCACGTTTCTACTTTAGTCATCTCCTATCTTTGTCACGTCTATACTTTAGTCATCTCCTATCTTTGTCAAGTTTCTACTTTAGTCACCTCCTATCTTTGCCACGTTTCTACTTTAGTCACCTCCTATTTTTGCCACGTTTATACTTTAGTCATGTCCTATCTTTTCCACGTTTCTACTTTAGTCACCTCCTATCTTTGTCACGTTTCTACTTTTGTCATCTCCTAACTTTGTCACGTCTATACTTTAGTCATCTCCTATTTTTATCACGTCCATACTTTATCTATCTCCTATCTTTGTTACGTTTCTACTTTAGCCATCTCCTATCTTTGTCACGTCTATACTTTAGTCATCTCCTATCTTTGTTACGTTTCTACTTTAGTCATCTCCTATCTTTGTCACGTTTCTACTTTAGCCATCTCCTATCTTTGTCACGTCTATACTTTAGTCATCTCCTATCTTTGTCACGTTTCTACTTTAGTCATCTCCTATCTTTATCACGTCTATACTTTAGTCATCTCCTATCTTTGTTACGTTTCTACTTTAGTCATCTCCTATCTTTGTCACGTCTATACTTTAGTCATCTCCTATCTTTGTCACCTTTCTACTTTAGTCATTTCCTATCTTTGTCACGTCTATACTTTAGTTATCTCCTATCTTTGTCACCTTTCTACTTTAGCCATTTCCTATCTTTGTTACGTCTATACTTTAGTCACCTCCTTTCTTTGCCACGTTTTACTTTAGTCATGTCCTATCTTTTCCACGTTTCTACTTTAGTCACCTCCTATCTTTGTCACGTTTCTACTTTAGTCACATCCTATCTTTGTCACGTTTCTACTTTAGTCACCTCCTATCTTTGTCACGTTTCTACTTTTGTCATCTCCTATTTTTGTCACGTGTCTACTTTACTCGTCTCCCTTCATTGCCACGTCTATACTGTTGTTATCTCCTATCGTTGTCACGTTTCTACTTTAGTCATCTCCTATCGTTGTCACGTTTCTACTGTAGTCATCTCCTATCGTTGTCACGTTTCTACTTTAGTCATCTCCTATCGTTGTCACGTTTATACTTTAGTCATATCCTATCGTTGTCACGTTTCTACTTTAGTCATCTCCTATCTTTGTCACTTTTCTACTTTAGTCACCTCCTATCTTTGTCACGTTTCTACTTTTGTCATCTCCTATTTTTGTCACGTGTCTACTTTACTCGTCTCCCTTCATTGCCACGTCTATACTGTTGTTATCTCCTATCGTTGTCACGTTTCTACTTTAGTCATCTCCTATCGTTGTCACGTTTATACTTTAGTCATCTCCTATCGTTGTCACGTTTCTACTTTAGTCATCTCCTATCTTTGTCACGTTTCTACTGTAGTCATTTCTATCTTTGTCACGTTTCTACTTCAGTCGCTTCCTCGCTTGTCTTTTCTCATTTACTCTGTTTAATTCCACTGCATTAACTTCTACATATTTATTATATTTCTTTACATGCGCAACTAAACCTCATCTAATTTTTTGTTCCAAATCTGTATTTTAATGCTTCCTCATTTTTCAGCTTCTTCATAATTGCATTCTTTCATATATTTGCTACTTCACCGCCATTCTATTAACACTCAATAAAATAAAACATTTACATTCTTTCATATGTATAATCTATTAGATTATTTAGTATTTCTTCTGCATATGAGTATTTGAAAACAAGAAAAAAACGCTTTACAAGTCACACTTCCAGATCGGTTACTCTCTGCTGAGATATGAATCGTGTCTTAAAGTGAGGCGATGTGAGCTATAGTCTGTGTAATAGAATTTGGAGTGGGCGTGGTGGAGGCTGTTGTCTTTCTGGTAGTCACAGGCTCATCTCTGTGATCCATTCCTTTAGATTCTGGTTTATCTGGAGAGTGTAGTATTGTTCTTGAACACTCGTTCGTCAGTCATCTCGAATCGTTACGCTGATGAGGTATAACTACGCTACTTCTTCTTCTTCTGTTTCATTTCAACTCCATGTTGAGCATAGGTCTTCAACAAACACCTCCCAGGCCGTATGTTTCTTGCCATTCTTTTAAGATCATTCCATGTCTTTCTCATCATCTTCATCTCTATTTCCATCTGTCTTCTATTCGAATATTTTAGTCTCCCTGTTTGTCTTTTCCTCTGGTGATTCGAAAAAAGGGCATGTCGTGTAATATTATCAGTTGGATTCCCCAATTTGTTCTATCCAGTGCAGTATTACTGCGCTGCTGACGCTCAGTTTTTGAAAACATGTTTCTGGGGAACCTGAGACGATGATTATTGACAAGCATACGGAGCGATGTACTGAAGGTTTATAACAACTACACGGAGCGATGTACTGAAGGTTTGCAACAACTACACGGAGCGATGTAATTAAGGTTTGTAACAACTACACGGAGCGATGTACTGAATGTTTGCAACAACTACACGGAGCGATGTACTGAAGGTTTGCAACAACTACACAGAGCGATGTACTGAAGGTTTCCCAACAACTACACGGAGCGATGTACTGAAGGTTTCAAACAACTACACAGAGCGATGTACTGAAGGTTTATAACAACTACACAGAGCGATGTACTGAAGGTTTGTAACAACTACACGGAGCGATGTACTGAAGGTTTGTAACAACTACACAGAGCGATGTATTGAAGGTTTCCCAACAACTACACGGAGCGATGTACTGAAGGTTTGCAACAACTATACGGAGCGATGTACTGCAGGTTTGCAATAACTACACAGAGCGATGTACAGAAGGTTTCCTACAACTAAACGGAGCGATGTACCGAAGGTTTCCCAACAACTACACTGAGCAATGTACTGAAGGTTTGCAATAACTACACATAGCGATGTACTGAATGTTTCCAACAACTATACGGGGCGATGTACTGAAGGTTTCCAACACGGAGCGATGTACTGAAGGTTTGCAACAACTACACTGAGCGTTGTACTGAAGGTTTGCAACAACTACATATAGCGATGTACTGAAGGTTTGTAACAACTACACGGAGCAATGTACTGAAGATTTCCAACAACTACACTGAGCGATGTACTGAATGTTTGTAACAACTACACAGAGCGATGTATTGAAGGTTTGCAACAACTACATATAGCGATGTACTGAATGTTTCCAACAACTATACGGAGCGATGTACTGAAGGTTTCCAACACGGAGCGATGTACTGAAGGTTTGCAACAACTATACTGAGCGATGTACTGAAGGTTTGTAACAACTACACGGAGCAATTTACTGAAGATTTGCAACAACTACACTGAGCGATGTACTGAAGGTTTGCAACAACTACACGGAGCAATGTACTGGAGGTTTCCCAACAATTACACGGAGCGATGTACTGAAGGTTTGCAACAACTACACGAAGCGATGTACTGAAGGTTTCCAACAACTACACAAAGCGATGTACTGAAGGTTTCCAACAACTATACGAAGCGATGTACCGAAGGTTTCCCAACAACTACACAGAGCGATGTACCGAAGGTTCCCCAACAACTACAGGAAGCGATGTACCAAAGGTTTCCGAACAACTACACAGAGCGATGTACCAAAGGTTTCCAACAACTAGACTTTGCCCTACATCACCTTCGGGACTCCGCCAACACAAACTGCATATATTCGGACTGGCTAATCGTAACCTTAGCCCGTGTGGTCAACCCTGCAGTGACAGGAGAACACACCAGGGTCGCCATCTGTACACTTCAGCTTAAGAAAAGTCAAGGCATTCAACACGGCTGTTTGTATTCATCTAAAACTGGTATTTTAATTCTAAATTGGAAATGTCGGTACCATTTATGAGTGAAAATGTTCAGTCTTGTACCTACCCCTTATTCTTCAAATGATGTTATTATGGGAGTGGTAAACAAACGAGGAAATTAGAGAAATCGACAATCAACCACATTATATCTTCAGTAATCAAGAAAAGACGATGGTCATATGTTGGAAATGTGATGAGGAGAGATAATAACCGAATAGAAAAGCAAGCTCTTATGTGGGAAACAACAGGTAAGAGGAAAAGAGGAAGACCCAGAGAGACACTGAGAAGAACATTGATGAGAGAGGCATGAGCAGTAGGAATGCTGCCCTCAATGAGATAGAGCTGCTTGCACAGAACAGAGACAGATGGCGAGATGTGATGAAAGATGTTTACAAGGATTGAAAACTGCTAGAATAAACATTTTAATAACAGAAGAAGTATCTGGGTCTCCGCCCTATGGGCCGGCTACGGCTCGAAAGATTAATAGATAGGTAGATAGTGGTTTCAGTTTGTGACACCAACACAGCTGTTTGTTCTTATCTCAAAGTGGCATTTTATTTCTAGACTTTGAAACTGTGCAGCGTTTATTGATAAAGCTGTTCTACACCTAGTACATTCCACTTGTTCTTAAAACTGATATTGTATGGAAGTGGTTTTAATTAATAAAACCAAACACACACAAGTGAAGATGTAGTTCAAGTCAACATCTAAATGCGAAATTAATGCTTGGCACAAAGATATCAAAGACTGCGTATCTCAAGATAACTCGAGAACGAGATTACATTTTTAACCTCAAATGTCGTGCTGTAGCCGGATGTGTTGGGCCGAAAGGCGCAAATATAACAGTTATACTGGAAACCACAACACAACGCAGACACGTCCACTACGTCCTTGTAAGGGCGGATGATGAAGAGGAATATTCTAGTCTACTACGATACTCTAGAATACTTTAGTCATCGAGCGAACGCAACCACCAACCAACCAACCAACCAACCAACCAACCAGCCAGCCAGCCAGCCAGCCAGCCAACCAGCCAGCCAGCCAACCAACCAACTAACCAACCAGCCAACCAACCAACCAACAACAAACGTTTTTTTTAAATTTTAAGATGGATCTTCTTCTAACCAGTTTGAATGTTTAACTCTTTCAGTACGGAGGCTTTTTATCGGCGCAACGGAAGAGATTTCAGAGATAAAATTGTTCATGGTGTTAAGAATCAATCTACATATTTATATAACACATAACATGTTATATCTGAATTTTTAGAAAGTTGAACAAGGTATTAGATTCCACCGTAACCATGATGATACAAGACATGTAAAAAGAATATGGTTTGATAACGGTGTACACTAATCAAATTGAGAGAGACGCACTGTGCGGCGAAACGAACGTAAAGAGTTAATAGAAGAAGCGTGTGCATTTCATATTCCTGGACAGACACACATGAGCGAATCAACTAAAGTATTACTGGCAAACAACTGTGTCCATGCTCTGTTATTTTTTGCTCTTTTGAGAGATGTGAAACCCCCACCCTCTGGCACCAAGTGTTCAGCCCTTATTGACGTTAATGTCTATAATCCCCAACAGGCGGGCACAAGAATGATAAATGGCATGCGCGGTAAAAGTAAAAGTACAGTCTTGAAGCTATAATAAACCACCCTGAACAAGCACAAATGATAAACTGCAAAGAAGAGTTATGTGTGTGCATAAATATCAAGCTACCGGAAACAGTTGTGTGCACATTTTTCTCACTGCTCAAAGAGAGTGGCACCCATGGATTTGCCAGGAGTGTTGCAACGTCAAGACTTTCAACATATTCCACGCATTTAAATATATCCCCTATCATTATCCGCACGTATAAATATATTTAAGTATTATAATTAACAGTATGGGAACGGTAGTTTTACTTAAAAGAAGCCAAAAAAGTAGTTTATTCCGCGTTTTTGAACCCTACATACAAAACACCGTTTGTTGCTTTGTCATATATAAACTTATATATATATATTATTTATAATATGTACGTGAATAACAACAGACCTTACTCAAAGAAGACCTGCAACACAGAATACATCGTTGAATACTGCACTTGATAGTCCGAATGATAAGTGAGAATCCGCAATAGAACACGGTTTAGACACGTCGACTACTCGCTGAGTTCAGTGCTTCTTCCCCTGCAGTGTAGACGATTACTGACGTCTTGAAAACAAACACACAAATGCGAGTAGTTATCAACAGCATTATCGTGGCAATCATCAACGCCACGGGGGTAGCCAGTGTGTAGTAACACGCAATCAATAACTTGCGACACAGTCGACTCTCGCAGCGGAGACCGGACCTCGTCACGCGTTCCCAAACACGCGCATTCAAACACGTGAGTCGCACGACCTGGGTGATCTGATCGTGTTTTAACATCACACACTTAACACCTGTTACCAACACAATTTCACGTTTAACATTCATAATTTATTTTTCTGAATATCTGCACCATTTCGGGCGGAAATATAATTTTAAGAAGGAAGGCTATTTTATACTTTTCCTTCTATACGGTGTTTTGTATTGCTATGTTCTGTATATGGTGCGCATTTGATTCGGACGCATTTCCAGCACTTTGGCATTTTTTTGTTTTTTGTTTTTTGCAGAACAGCAATTTATACAGTTGAAGCTGTCTCACTCAGAAAAAGCAGTTTATTTTTTTCTTAAATTTGGTTTTAAATAACTGGATTTGTCTTAAAAAAGGGTCTTATCTACCTGGGTTTGTGTTAAAGTAATGGGTCTTATCTACCTGGGTTTGTGTTAAAGTAATGGGTCTTATCTACCTGGGTTTGTGTTAAAGTAATGGGTCTTATCTACCTGGGTTTGTGTTAAAATAATGGGTCTTATCTACCTGGGTTTGTGTTAAATTAATGGGTCTTATCTACCTGGGTTTGTGTTAAAGTAATGGGTCTTATCTACCTGGGTTTGTGTTAAAGTAATGAATCTTATCTACCTGGTTTTGATAATAATAATGGGTCTTATCTACCTGGGTTTGATTATAATAATGGGTCTTATCTACCTGGGTTTATGTTAAAGTCTTCTTCTACCTTTTAGCTCCCAGTGGAGCATAGGTCTTCAACAAACACTTTCCAAGTCGTTCTGTTTTTTGCAATTCTTTTAAGATCATTCCATGTCTTCCCCATCATCTTCATCTCTGCTTCAATCTGTCTTCTCCAAGAATTCCTTGGTCTTCCTCTTTGTCTTTTCCCCTGGGGATTCCAAAAAAGGGCCTGTTGTGTAATACTCTCAGTTGGTTTCCGTAGTGTGTGTCCTATCCATCGCCATCGTCTTCGCTGTATTTCTTTATCCACTGGTATTTGACCGGTACATTTCCATAATTCCACGTTAGTGACTTTGTCCTGCCATTTCCATCCCTTTATTCTGCGCAAGCATCCATTAATGAAAGTCTGTACCTTCGTGATTGTCAATTTTGTTATTCTCCATGTTTCACAGCCATATAATAGAACCGACTTAACATTGGAGTTGAAAATTTGTATTTTTGTATTTAGCCTAATTTCTTTGGATTTCCATATGTTTCCCAGTGCAATGAAAGCTCCTCTTGCTTTTGATATCCTTATTTTGGTATCGTTTTCTGTTCCTCCCTCTTTATCTATATTACTGCCCAGATATATATAAGATTGTACGTCTAGTAGAGGTATTTCTCATAGTTTTATTTGGTTATTGCCAACTGCATTAATTCTCATAATGTTGGTCTTATCTCTATTAATCTTTAGTCCTAGCTGTTGTGATCTCTCATCTAATATACTCATTTTATCTTGCATCTGTTGGTGGCTGTGTGATAGGAGAGCTATGTCATCAGCAAAGTCTAAATCATCAAGTTGTTTGGTCAGTGACCACTGGATCCCATTTCTGTTGTTTTGAGTTATTTTCATAATCCAATCTATGGCCAGTAGAAAGAGAAATGGAGACAGAAGGCATCCTTGCCTTACTCCTGTTCTTATTTCAAATGCTTCTGTAAGCTGTCCTTCATGCACCACACTACATTTTGTTCCTTCATACATTGTTTTTATCAGGTTAATAAACTTTATGGGGATTCCATAATGACTCAGCAACTTCCAAAGCATTCTTCTGTCTAAACTATCAAATGCCTTTTCGTAATCTATGAATCCAATATAAAGTGGGGATTTTAGTTCTAAACTTTGTTCAACTATTATACGTAGAGTAGTTATTTGATCAGCACATGATCTGTTCTTCCTAAAACCTGCTTGTTCATCTCTCAAGTGTTTCTCTATAGCCTCTTTTAGTCTCTCCAGAATGATTCTGCCTAATATTTTTCCTGGCACTGATAGTAGCATAATTCCCCTATAATTTGTGCACTCCTGTAAACTTCCTTTCTTTGGTAGTTTGATCATATAACCTTCTCTCCAGTCTTTAGGTATTTCTTCCCTCTCCCAAATTTTATCCAATAGATTATGTAACATCTTGGTAGAGGTGATAATATCTGCTTTGATGGCTTCCGAAGGAATTTCATCTGGTCCTGTGGCTTTACCATCTTTTAATAGTTTGATGGCTTTCATTATTTCTTCTTTGCTTGGTTTTCCGCAGTTAACGTGTAATTCTTCTTCTGCTGGTAGTATATCTGGAGGATTATTTGAGCCGGGTCTGTTCAAAAGTTCTTCAAAGTGCTCCTTCCATCTCTCCATTTGTTCCCTTATATTACTAAGCAGATTTCCTTTCTTATCGTTGATAAAGGAGTTGATCTGTTTGTATTTTCCACCTAATTTCTTTGTGCTGTTGTACAGTTCTTTCATATTCCCTTTATTTGCTGCTTCTTCTGCCTCTTTAGCTAATTCATCTATATATTTCCTCTTATCCCTTTTAATGCATCTTCTCACTTCTTTGTTCACCTCTGTGTAAGCTTCCTGTGTCTTGGCTTTATTACTTCTTGTTTTGCTTTTATTTATGTCTGCTTTCTTGTTCTTTCTTTAATTTTATCCAGGGTCTCTGCTGTCATCCATGCCTTATTCTGGCGTTCTCTTTTCCCCAGTGTTTCTTCGCATGTCTCTTTCCATATATTTTTTACCTGTTTCCAATGATCTTCTATATTTATTGTATTTTCTAGTTGTTGGAGGACTTGGTATTTGTTTGATATTGTGACTGCGAATTTATCTTTAATTCCGTGTTCTTTAAGAAACCCTACATTGAAATACTTTCTGCCCTTATTCGTTGTAGTATACCTTTTTAATTTAATTTTAAGTTTGGCTAACAGAAGATGATGATCAGAAGCTATATCTGCCCCTCTATATACTTTTACATCCTGTAAGGATGATTTATGTTAAAGTAATGGGTCTTATCTACCTGGATTTGTGTTAAAGTAATGGGTCTTATCTCC
The DNA here is from genome assembly GCA_032433765.1 of Megaustenia siamemsis. Classification (NCBI taxonomy): domain Eukaryota; kingdom Metazoa; phylum Mollusca; class Gastropoda; order Stylommatophora; family Ariophantidae; genus Megaustenia; species Megaustenia siamemsis. Next base: position 71,139,998 of record JAVIAB010000160.1, on the reverse strand, counting down.
CTGGGTTTGTGTTAAAGTAATCGGTCTTATCTACATGAGTTTGATTATAATAATTGATCTTATCTACCTGAATTTGATTATAATAATGGGTCTTATCGACCTGGGTTTATGTTAAAGTAATGAGTCTTATCTACCTGGTTTTTATAATAATAATGGGTCTTATCTACCTGGGTTTGATTATAATAATGGGTCCTATCTACCTGGGTTTGATTATAATAATGGGTCTTATCTACCTGGGTTTGTGTTAAAATAATGGGTCTTATCTACCTGGGTTTGTGTTAAATTAATGGGTCTTATCTACCTGGGTTTGTGTTAAAGTAATGAATCTTATCTACTTTGTTTTGATAATAATAATGGGTCTTATCTACCTGGGTTTGATTATAATAATGGGTCTTATCTACCTGGGTTTGATTATAATAATGGGTCTTATCGACCTGGGTTTATGTTAAAGTAATGGGTCTTATCTACCTGGATTTGTGTTAAAGTAATGGGTCTTATCTACCTGGGTTTGTGTTAAAGTAATGGGCCTTATCTACCTGGGTTTGTGTTAAAGTAATGGATCTTATCTACCTGGGTTTGTGTTAAAGTAATGGGTCTTATCTACCTGGGTTAGTGTTAAAGTAATGGGTCTTATCTGCCTGGGTTTGTATTAAAGTAATGGGTCTTATCTACCTGGGTTTGATTATAATAATGGATCTTATCTACCTGGGTGTGTGTTAAAATAACGGGTACTTATTTACCTGGTTTGTACCAAGTCTTCATTTTCAGGATGTCGACGGGAACTTCGGTAGATGAGTACCTAAGGTACTTGCGACCTCATCAGAAGGGTTAAGATTTTTAACCCAGAACGGGGAGAATTTTGTTGGGACCTGCAAAGCTGCGACTTTCATACCGCTGCATCTAAAAATGGGTACTATTTATTTTGAGGGGAAGTAAGACAAGACCTGGCTTGATACCGACAACTGCACTAAAAAATGTACCGTTGGTCGCGGCAAAATTAATATGGACTTTGGCGTCTTGACAGACAGTTGGTAGCAAGCAATCATGATAGGTCGGTAGTTTGGTAAAACTATTAGTGAGTTGTGATGGATGTTGCTTCCCTGATCAGCTTCTCATGTGGCTGAATTGATCAATATTGGACAGACAGATCCGTCCGAAGAACGAACAAGATGTATTCGTGGTGCCTGGCCTCGTCATCTTTTTCCTGCGCCTTTTGTCTTCTGAATTTGATATCAGCCCTGCCTCGAAAGTTGCTGTGCCTTTTTTTATTATGTTTGTTTCTGCTGTGTACTAACTAAGATGGAACTGATATGTTTGTTTTGCTTGTTATTCGTGGGACTATAATACGGAGATAGAGATTTGCTCAAAAGGCACTACCCCCCACTTTCAGCTCCTCATTGAACTGTTCCGATGGAATGACGAGGTCCTTACGTTCGGAACCAAAGTTCAAAGTTCAAACATCATCATCATCATCATGTGTCATACCGGTTGGCGTAGGCGATCATGTCCTTCTACAATCTTCTATCTACAGTGCATCTTATCAGTTCTGTTGTTGACTGTTTTCCATGCCATGACACAAGATCCAGTATTTTATCTCTTTGTCGTCCGCGATCTCTCTTTCCTTTTATTTTTGCCAGTTGTAACCAAGTATTCCAACTTTCCTCATGATGTACCCAAAAGTGTTGATTGTTTCATTCTGATGTTTTTTAGATGTTCCCTTTTTGTTTTGGCTCCTTTGAGTATTTCCTCATTGGTCTTTTTAGCTGTCCAGGGAACTTTCAACATTCTTCTGAGTAATCCCATCTCTGTGGCCTTTAATCGTCTTTTTATTTGTTTGCCTACTGTCCATAATTCGCTTCCATAGGTCAGAATTGTTTTTATAGAGCACCGATGAACTCTCTTTCTCACTTTTGTTGACATAGATTTGTTACATAAGATATTTTTCATTTTCTGAAATGCTATTTTGGCCTGAGCTATTCTGCTTTTTATCGGAGGATTCCAGAAAATGAATAATATAACACCGACCGACATGGAAATAACCATTATTATATAACACAAAATTCCATATAGGACTGAGAAGGCAAGGGAAGTAGCCTATACTTTTGCCTGCCAGCTTGGACTAAAACACACAAAAAACCTTCGACTTTAATTGCGGTTGTCTAATCTTTGTCTAGCAAGGATTTTTCCGTGAGTGTAGTCTCAAAGTGAGACGAGATCTCCTGATAATTCGCCGATGGTGTTCTAGTAGACCTTATCGGAGTTAGCATCATGGGAATGGTGGTCTAGAGGTGCGGGCTCGGCCGCTGGACTGGAAGGACCCGGGCTTCAAAACCCATCAGACGCGGTGGTGTTTTTTTTTCCAAATTAGGAAACATTAATTCATGACGTTATCTTCCCCCTTTCTTTTTGGGTAGCGAGATCCGATGTCCAACCCTCTCGGATAGCGGCAATAAACAGGACTTCCGGTGTGCACTCCAGCACGTTAAAGAACCCTTAGAAATTAAAAACCGAAAAGAATAAACCATAAATATGGCCACTGCCCTGGAACTGTCAACTGAAACCAACGCTCAACGTTGATGGCAGTCCCGTGCTACGGAGTTCGTGCACGTGGGTCAGGATTCTCCTTGGATTTTCTTGAGGGGGATATCGGTGCACCTATGGGTTTGTCTGGTGTGCAGTGATGATGATGATGCTAACAACAACAGCAAGAACATTTAATGTTTGGAGATCTTACACGGGAGATGAACCTGAGCGGCTGGCTCAGGAAGAACAATGGCTGCGCCTTTGGGAAATTTGCACCATGTTTCGTTCGTTGTAGACTGCATTCACTAGAGTAATTATGAATCCATGGGCGCAGCCATTTTAATGAGTGCTACGTCATCATAATGGTTCACCGTGTGTCCCAAGACCGACCATGCGCTAATCTTGTGATCTGTTGTTTGGTGTGCAACGGGGATAATCTGACGACGAACTGTGTTTTGTATGTTCGGAGTTGGAGTCAAACACGATGTCCTAACATCATCAAGCGCTATACATTTAAATACTTTGACGATCATCATTTTCAGGAGGACGTGAACTTCCGGGCAATATGGTGGATAGGCGGTAGGAACCATGGAAGGCTTTGTCTGAAAAGTGTTCCTTGTTGCAGTTTCCTCATATTCCAAGTCCGGCTTGTTGCAGGAGCTACTAAGTTGGGTGCTTTGTGCACACCGTGAGCTGTGTGTTTCATCCGTTTTGATCTTGTTTCGATATTCCAATTGTTTACGATGAATGTTGATATCGTATGACAGGGAACAGTTGGCCGTGTTCATTTTCTGTGCGGTTTCGCCTTATGTCTTTTAGCGTGTGCTGAGACTGCTATGATGGGGACTACGGCTACCTTTCTTTGTTTGGGAGATGAGTTAGTAATTCGGATGATTCCACTGGCACGGTCGGTTGAGCAATTATGGATTTTAATTCGTTTACAGTGATACCGGGGCCTTCCATAGCCAAATAACCAAATTGCTGCGCTTCATGATGACCCTCTTATGGCGTAGATCTCGTAGTCAATGCGGAGATCAACGGTCTCACATGGGATAACACCGATGAGAAAGATGCAGTCATCTATACAGACGGATCAGTAATACGACACAAAAGGAGTGCATATGCACTTACAGCACGCTCGGCAGGCAGAATAGTCAAGGAGGACAGTGGTGCATACGTTTTGGCCACGAGTAGCATGACGATGGAGGTGATGGCAGTGACCAGGGCATTCATCTGGTTAGAGTCACAAGACTACATCAACGCCTGTACACTGAGTGATTCGATGAGCATGATAAGAAAAGTGTAGGCGGGGTTTATACGTTTGCAAAATGGGTAGAGACATTTTTGAAATCCAAGACACGTAAGGTCACTTTTTGTCTATGTTCCAGGACATGCGGGGGTAAGGGGAAATGCAAGAGCGGACAGGTTGGCTAGCTGAGCTATTGATGAGGACGGTCAACCAATGGATCGGGGGACATCATCAATGCCCTCCGGGAAGTGGGAAGGACACAGGACTTCAACAATCATGAGTCAACGTTGCTGCTTCGGATGAAAGGGATAGGAGTTAAGATGGGCACAGCCAGAAATGAGACACTTAGTGGCCGTGTAAGAAGACTTATCAACCAACACAGAACTGGAGTCGTAAGTCGCTGGACACTGAGGGACTTGCTGAGGAAGGAAACTAAGCATCTATGGACATGTTTGGAGTGCGATGATGATGCTCCGCTAATAACACAATAACTACAACAATTTTTTACGTGGTCGACCCTTCGATCTCGCTCTCTAGCAACGTTTATTGATTGATTGAGTGATTGATTGATTGATTGAGTGATTGATTAATTGATTGTTTGATAAAGGTCTTCATGGAAAGTTGTCATCTATGACGACGACCTTGTGGGTTTGTTAATTGATAAACTCTGTAAACATTGTGGCTGACTTGCCAGAACTGGACCATTGATTCAAGAGTAATAAGACAAATAACCACCACCCAGATGGAATGTGTTAGTAGTATGCCAGTAAACAGCTTGAGAGGTTAAATCAGAAATGAAAAACTTAGAAAAAAAGCTAGGAGTAATTCACGCCATAGAATACATAAAGAAACAACAGATAAAACGGATTGGTCACGTGATAAGACAGAAAAACCGAATCACAACGCCAGTAGCCAGTAGAAAACGTTGCGACAACACGAGACCCTACCGTCCACCATGATAGAGATTGTTTGATGGAATATTTGAAACACTAGGAACCAAATTGGAGTGATTAATTCTCTGAAATATAAGAAAGTAGTTTGCCATTCCTTTCCTTCTTGGCAGTGACTGTATTAGTCAGAGACCGGAGCCATTGTTTCTACAAATGAGATTCTCTGTCTGCCATCACGGAGTGGGGACCATCACTGGCACTACATGTCGGCTGCTCCACCAAGCACAAGAACAACACCATTCATCACCTGTTCCCAGGGCTTCACGTAACCCTGATCATCATCATCATCATCATCATCATCATCATCATCATCATCATGTGCCATACCGGTTGGCGTAGGCGATCAGGTCCTTCTACAATCTTCTATCTACAGTGCATCGTATCAGTTCTGTTGTTGACTGTTTTCCATGCCATGACACCAAGCTATCCAGTATTTCATCTCTTTGTCGTCCGCGATCTCTCTTTCCTTTTATATTTGCCAGTTGTAACCAAGTATTCCAACTTTCTTCAGGATGTACCCAAAAAATGTTGATTATTTCTTTCTGAAGTTTTTTAGGAGCTCCTTTTTTGTGTGAGAATATTGAGAATTCTCTGGACAGCTAAAAAGACCAATGAGGAAAATCTCTAAGAGGCCAACACAAAAAGGGAGCTCCTAAGAAACATTAGAAATAAAGAACAACATTAAAAATCAACATTTTTCAGGCACATCATGAGAATAGAAAAGTTGGAATACGTGATAGCAAATGGCAAAATACAGAGAAAGAGAGATAGCGGACGACACATATAGATGATACTAGATAACTTGGTGTCATGGCATGAAAAACAGTCAACAACGGAATTGATTCAATGTACTGTGGAAGGACATGATCGACAACCGGTATGGCACATCATGATGATGATGAGGAAACTACAGCAGCAGAGGCGTCGGAAAAGCAAAAGAACGGAAATTGTATCTCCCCTCGACGCTGAAAGGCAAAGATGAAGAAAAGAAGAAGAAGAAGAAGAAGAAACAGTAAGCTTGTTATGTAATGTTGTTGTGTTATGTTATGCTGTTCTTCTATGTTGTTGTGTAGTATTGTGTTGTCAGCACTACACTGAGGACAAATCTATAGATACTCCGATCTTCTCCACAAAATTTCCACCACACAACACTCACCACAAAACATCAACCACAAAACATTCACCACAAAACATCCACCACAAAGCATCCACTACAAAACATCCACCACAAAACATTCACCACAAAATATCTACCACAAAACATTCACTAAAAGACATCCACCACAAAACATCCATTACAAAACATCCACCAAAAACATTCACCACAAACATTCACCACAAAATATTCACCACGAAACATTCACCACAAAATATCCACCACAAAATATTCACAACGAAACATCCACCACAAAACATCCACTACAAAACATCCACCAAAAAACATTCACCACAAACATTCACCACAAAATATCCACCACAAAATATTCACCACGAAACATCCACCACAAAACATCCACCAAAAAACATTCATCACGAAACATTCACCACAAAATATCCACCACAAACAATTCACCACAAACATCCACCATAAATCCTTCACCACAAAACATCCACCAAAAAACATTCACAACAAAAATTCACCACAAAAAAATTTACCCCAAAACATTCACCACAAAATATCCACCACAAAATATCCACCACAAAATATCCACCCTAAACATTCACAACAAAAACATTCACCATAGAACATTCAACACAAAACACTCACCACAAAGTCACCACAAACTTTCACAATAAAACATTCACAACAAAACTTCCACCCCAAAACATTCACCACAACATATCCAACGAAAACTATCACAAAAAACATTCGACACAAAACATTCACCATAAACACTCACCACAAACATTCACCTCAAACATTCACCACAAACTTTCAACACTAAACATTCACAACAAAACATCCAAAATAGACCATCCACCAAAAAACATTCAGCACAAAACATCCACAACAAAACATCCACAAAAAAACATTCACAACAAAACATCCACTACAAAACATCCACAAAAAACATTGAAAACAAAACATCCACAACAAAACATTCAGCACAAAACATCCAACTCAAAACATTCACAACAAAGCATTCAGCACAAAACATCCAGCACAAAACATTCACTACAATACATTCACAACAAAACATTAAGTACGAAACATTCACTACAAAACATCCACCAAAAAACATTCAGCACAAAATATCCGCAACCAAACATTCACAACAAAATATTCAGCACAAAACATCCACCACAAAACATTCACTACAAAACATTCAGCACAAAACATCCACCACAAAACATTTACTACAAAACATTCAGCACAAAACATCCAGCACAAAACATTCACCACAAAACATTTAGAACAAAACATCCACCACAAAACATTCACAACAAAACATCCACTACAAAACATTCACCACAAAACACTCACCACAAAACATCCACCACAAAACATTCACAACAAAACATTCACCACAAAAAATTCACAACAAAACACTCACCACAAAACATCCACCACAAAACATTCACAACAAAACACTCACCACAAAACATCCACCACAAAACATTCACAACAAAACATCCACCACAAAACATCCACCACAAAACATCCATCACAAAACATTCACCACAAAACATCCACCACAAAACATTCACCACAAAACACTCACCACAAAACATCCACCATAAAACATTCACCACAAAACATCCACCACAAAACATTCACCACAAAACACTCACCACAAAACATCCACCATAAAACATTCACCACAAAACATCCACCACTAAACATCCACCACTAAACATCCACCACTAAACATCCACCACAAAACATTCACAACAAAACATTCAGCACAAAACATCCAACACACAACATTCACCGCAAAACATCCACCACAAAACATTCACAACAAAACATCCACCACAAAACTTTCACCACAAACGTACACAACAAACTTTCACCACAAAACTTTCACCACAAAACTTTCACCACAAAACATTCACCAGTAAACATCCACTCCTACACAATTTCGGTTGTTGATTGACACTTCTTTCACCCGTCTAGAACATCCTCCAATTCTGACAATTGCAGCCTTCACCCCCCCCCCCCCCCGCCCCCTCCCAACTTCACCCACAATTCACGCAGCCTTAGATAGCGACAAACCTCCACTTCACCCAATGTCCGTCTTCCACCCCATACCTCGACGTCATGGACTCTGAACAACAATCTCCGCCGATATCCACTTCCTTTCAATTATTCAACTAGTCTGTTGGGGTGCTGATTTCGTTCCTTGCCACTGATGACCTTCAGAGGGTATCCCAAACTCACTCCGCTTTGCGGTTTGGGATCCATCAACGGATAGAAAGAATGAAAGGATAGGGTTAACAAATGTTAACGCTTTGAAAAACATTGGAGTTTACTCCCTTGCACCATTATTTCCACGGAAAAAAATTAATCAGTTCACAGTTAGATAGTGATATTGATTTGATATAGCACCGTAAAGCTAACTTTCTCACATCTAATGATATACATTTTCACATATTATCTTTTTTTATATTCCTATATGTTGCTTTTTTTTACTATTATGTCTATCATTTCTTGTAGTTCATTCTCTGTCTCTGCTATTAAGACTGTGCCATCCGCATATTGCAAATTATTTATGTTGTGACCGTTGACTTCAATTCCATTTTGGCTACTATTGATCTCATAATATTGTCACTGTAAAGTGAAAACAAATCCGGAGACAGAACACAGCCTTGTCTGACTCCATTAGAATACGCAACAAATCAACAACAGCTCCGAACGTCCGTGTTGACCGAGCCATCAGTGTACATGATTGTCCCAAGAACGAACAATTGATTAGGAACAGACAAATACTTACAGAACTGCGGTAAAGCTGGTAGCAGAAGCAAGTAGTGGGGTGTAACATACACTCCTACAAGGTACGGTGACAGCTTTACAAAAAAGGAACTCAATAAATTACTGACGTTTCGGCCTACATGCGGCCTTCCTCAGAAAACGGGATCAACAACAAAATAAAGATAAACTCTGCTACATCAAAGATGAACGCAACAGGTAAATCAAGAAGAAATAAACAGAGGGATAAGAGATGAAATGATGAAACGAAAAGGGTATGTGCTACATATAGGGATACAAAAATAGATAATATGTGAAAATTTATATCATTAGATATGAGAAAGAGAGTTTTACGGTGCTATATAGAACAAATTCTGATATATGGAAGCGAAATATGGGCAGTAGCCAAACAAATGAAAAGACGGTTAGAGGCCTCAGAGAGGGATTTCTCAGAAGAATGCTGAGAGTTTTCTGGACAGCTAAAAAGACCAGTGAGGAAATTCTCAAAGAGGACAACACAAATAGGGAGCTCCTAGATAAAACATCATAAAGAAACAATAAACATTTTTCGGGCACATCATGGGAAGAGGAAAGTTGGAATACTTGGTTACAACAGGCAAAATACAAGGAAAGAGTGAACGCGGACGACAAAGAGAAAAATGCTAAATAGCTTGGTGTCATGGCATGGAAAACAGTCAACAAAATAAGTGATACGATGCCTTGTATATTGAGATCACTGGAGGAAATAGATACAGTCTGTCAGTGGTTCTCGACCGATCCCCAAGATTACGGAGGGTGGGTGGAAGGAAGGAAAGAAGGAAGGAAGGAAGGAAGGAAGGAAGGAAGGAAGAAGGAAGGAAGGATGGAAGGAAGGAAGGAAGGAAGGAAGGAAGGAAGGAAGGAAGGAAGGAAGGAAGGAAGGAAGGAAGGAAGGAAGGAAGGAAGGAAGGAAGGAAGAAAGGAAGGAAGGAAGGAAGGGTAATCTGGATGAGCCCATAGACGATCCTTCTATACCAACGAAGGTTTGTACAAAATATGGTCACTAACACCATATTCCCTAGACGCCACTTGGCGTGACGGGGGCACTTTACTTTTTTTTATTTTTTTAGAGTGAGAAATAAAAATTGAAATTAAATTAAATGTTCTTGCTGAAGACCTAAAGAGACGAAACGTTGTTCTATTTTGTGTTGCCCACTTATTACGTAAAGCGTTAACGATAATATAATATAATATAATATAATATAATATAATATAATATAATATAATATAAATAATATATATAATATATATGATATGATATGATATGATATGATATGATATGATATGATATGATATGATATGATATGATATGATATGATATGATATGATATGATATGATATAAATAATATAATATAATATAATATAATATAATATAATATAATATAATATAATATAATATAATATAATATAATATAATATAATATAATATAATATAATATAATATAATATAATATATAACAACTGTTTTATTTCTATTTTTGTTCTGTATATTTTGTTAATTTTTTCTGACAATTAGTTTTACTGCAAATTCCGCATTTTTATGCATTTCTTTGCCGTGACCTTGGCTTACTTTCAATATCAGGGGGTAAATAATAATCCTTTTCTTGGCCCATGTAATGAGAACTGAGCTATTAAATGTTATGTAGAGGGAGTCTTAACATCTTGATGTGAATCATGGACAATAGGACAACAAACTAGAAAATCACTGGAGGCTGCAAAATTCGTGGTTTTACAGAAGAATATTGAGAATACCATGGACAGCTAAGAAGAGTAATTAAAACGTTCTGAAAGAGGCCAAAGGAAAGAGAGAGCTAATTTCCAATATTAGGAAGAAACAATCATCATTTTTGGCCATGTAATGAGAAGGGAACAGCTGGAATATATTGTAACAACTGGGAACATTGTGGGACGAAGAGATAGAGGGAAGCAAAGAGAAAAAGATACCAGGCAGCTTAAGAGAATGGCTTGGCAGAAGGTCAACAACAGAAATGATAAATAATTGTCGAAATCGAAAGTTATGGAGAGACATGATCACCTACGCCAGCAGGCATGGTTTTTGATGATGATAAATGAGAACTAAAATACGCTGTATGTAGTGACAGCAGGAAGTATTGAAGGAAGAATAGACATATGGAAACAGAGAGAAGGGATACTAGACAGTGGAATGGTTTGAAGTCAATAACAGAATTGATAAACAGCTGTAGAGACAATAAGTCGTGGAGGAACATGATCATCAACGCCAGCAGACATGGTTCTTAATGATGATAATAATGATTATGATGATGATGATTATGATGATTATGATGATGATGATGATTATGATTGTGATGATGATGATGATGATGATTATGATGATGATTATGATGATTATGATGATGATGATGATTATGATGTTGATTATGATGATGATGATGATTATGATGATGATGATTATGATGATGATTATGATGATGATGATGATTATGATGATTATGATGATTATGATGATTATGATGAAGATGATGATTATGATGATTATGATGATTATGATGAAGATGATGATTATGATGATTATGATGATGATGATGATTATGATGTTGATTATGATGATGATGATGATTATGATGATGATGATGATGATTATGATGATTATGATGATGATTATGATGATTATGATGATGATGATGATGATTATGATGATGATTATGATGATGATGATGATGATTATGATGATGATTATGATGATGATGATGATTATGATGATTATGATGATGATTATGATGATTATGATGATGATTATGATGATGATGATGATGATTATGATGATGATTATGATGATGATTATGATGATGATTATGATGATGATGATGATTATGATGATTATGATGATGATTATGATGATGATGATGATGATTATGATGATTATGATGATGATTATGATGATGATGATGATGATGATGATGATGATGATGATGATGATGATGATGATGATGATGATGATGATGATGATGATGATGATGATGATTATGATGATGATGAAATTGTCTCTGCTACCGCAGAATGCTGGTGCTGAAACACAACGTCGGACTGTCCTGTGACATCTACGGTGTATCAAGGTAAAGGTATTCCCATAGTATTTTACATTACTAAAACAATCCCATTTATTCCTTCAACCAGAGCGCTTTAGATCCCTTAGGGCATAGACCCCAGACAGGATCCTTCCAACGATCCCTAGTCTTGGATATTTTTTTTAATATGTCTCTCTTGTCTAGAGCAATGTCCTTAATGGTTTTAAAGACTTCACATTTTCATGTATTCCTGTGCCGTCTTGGCGTTCTCTTCCCCTGCTGGTTCTATGATAGTGCCTGTCTTGCTATACTGACATTGAGTTTTCTTAGTTTGTGTCCAATCCATCTCCACGTTCTATTTATAACATGTTGCTCGATTTCTTTCCTCTTCGCCTAACCGGAAACACTCAACGATCTTGTATCAGTTTGTTGTGATTCCGTCAGTCTCTGCTCAGACATAGCGACAATGTAATGAAACACTTGTCTCCGACTTATTGAAGTAATCTCGCTTTGATAACCTACCTTGTCCATTCTTGAATCGCGAGTCGGGTTCTCGTTAAGGCAGTAGACCATTCAGCGAGCCCAAGAACGAGGGTTTTTAATATTGCTGGAAATTAGATATAGGAAAATAGGGCGTACGTTTAGAAATGAAATAGGAAATAGATTCGGAAATTGAAAAGTTAGCACATAAAAAGTTACTGATCAGAAATTGTTAACGGAATATTACGGAAATGGAAAAGATTGATGAAGAGAAGAAGAAAGCGATGTGTGTATAGAGGAGAGTGAGTGACAGAGAGAATGATTAAAAGAGTGACTGAGGTAAAGTTTGACAGGAAACAACCTGAGCATGAGACATACGATGAGAAATGAAAGACTGAGAAAAAAGCTAGAAATAATTTCCGCATAGAATACATAAAGGAACAACAGATAAATGCTTTGGCCACGTGATAAGACGTTTACTTAGAAAGTTTGACGACCACTGGAATAGAATAGAATAGAATAGCATAGAATAGAACAGGACAGAATAGAATAGAATAGAATAGAATAGAATAGAATAGAATAGAATAGAATAGAAATGGTAGTAAAGTGTCGAAATGAGTAGATCAAAAATAGGCACTTCTCGGACAAAATAATTAAGTAGGGTCTACAGATGACGAAGTCGGATATAGCGGGTCAAAAGTGAAGATAACGCAGTTTTTTCCCGTAAGTAACGACTCAATGCTCCATCCTCAATCTCATTTCTTCGGAGATGTTGTACATCTACCAACTCACCTCTGTTGTACATCTACCAACTCACCTCTGTTGTACATCTACCGACTCACCTCTGTAGTACATCTACCAACTCACCTCTGTTGTACATCTACCAACTCACCTCTGTTGTACATCTACCAACTCACCTCTGTTGTACATCTACCAACTTACCTCTGTTGTACATCTACCAACTCATCTCTGTTGTACATCTACCAACTCACCTGTGTTTTATATCTATCTACCAACTCACCTCTGTTGTACATCTACCAACTCACCTGTGTTTTATATCTATCTACCAACTCACCTCTGTTGTACATTTACCAACTCACCTGTGTTTTATATCTATCTACCAACTCACCTCTATTGTACATCTACCAACTCACCTGTGTTTTATATCTATCTACCAACTCACCTCTATTGTACATCTACCAACTCACCTGTGTTTTATATCTATCTACCATCTCATCTCTGTTGTACATCTACCATCTCACCTCTGTTGTACATATACCATCTCACCTCTGTTGTACATCTACCATATCAGCTCTGTTGTGAATCTACATATGGAAGGATAATCAATAACCTAAGATATGCTGATGATACTGTACTACTAGCAGAAAATCCTAAAGATCTACAACAATTACTTAATGAAATAAACATGACAAGCAAAAAATATATGGACTAGATATGAATATCAAAAAGACTAAAACTATGATCATAAACAAAGAAAATACTCAAAACCCACAAGTGGATATCAAAATTGAAGGAGTAGACCTGGAGACATTTCAGAACTACAACGACCTTGGATATACTGTAACCAGTGATGGAAAATGTACAACTGAAATAAACAAAAGAATAGGAATGGCAAAAAGTAATTTTAATGTCATGAAGAACATACTAACATCAAAACAAATAACACCAGGGCTAAAACTAAGAATAGCAAAATGTTACATCTTCTCAATATTCCTATATGGTGCAGAAACATGGACATTAGACAAGAAAACAGAACAGAGAATTGAAGCCTTTGAAATGTGGATGTATAGAAGAATAGGTAGAATTGGATGGAAGGAAAATAAAATAAACGATGAAGTCTTAAAACAACTAAAAATAAAAAGAGAACTACTAACCACAATTCAAACAAGACAAATGCGATTTTTGGGCCATGTTAAAAGACACAATAGCATACTAAAAGTAATCCTGGAGGGGAAAATACACGGTAAAAGAGGCAGGGGCAGACCAAGACTAACATGTACGAGTAACATCAAAAGATGGACAAATCAGCCTATGACAACCTGCACCATCAAAGCAAGAGACAGAGCATAATGGCGCTCCATGGTAGCCAACCTTCGTTGCGGAGACGGCACTCGATGATGATGATGATGTACATTTACCATCTCACCTCTGTTGTACATTTACCATCTCATCTCTTTTGTACATCTGCTATCTCATATCTATGTGCATTTACCATCTCACCTCCGTTGTACATCTACTATCTCACCTCTATGAACATTTCCCATCTCACCTCTGTTGTACATCTACAATCTCACCTCTGTTGTACATCTACTATCTCACCTCTATGTACATTTCCCATCTCACCTCTGTTGTACATCTACAATCTCACCTCTGTTGTACATCTACTATCTCACCTCTATGTACATTTCCCATCTCACCTCTGTTGTACATCTACAATCTCACCTCCGTTGTACATCTACTATCTCACCTCTATGAACATTTCCCATCTCACCTCTGTTGTACATCTACAATCTCACCTCTGTTGTACATCTACTATCTCACCTCTATGTACATCTACCACCTTCCCTCTTGTACATCTGCCATATCACCTCTGTTGTTCATCTACCATATTCCCTCTGTTGTACATCTACTTAATCACCTCAGATATACATCTACTATCTCACCTCTAAGTGTGACCCCTCTTTTAACATTTTATGATGTATTATTTATGATGTACCTTTGTCGTCACCTTTTGAGACCACCTTTGCGTGTGTCTGCTATTTAAACTTGTGCGTGTATACACTCTCTTGACTTTATTGAGAGACTGAACTTGGTGAGAGACTGATTTTTGTTCGTTTGCCTTTCTTTCTCAACAGCTTGTTCCGTTCGTCCCTTACGACCAACTTGAGAGACTTTTCCTGCGTGTTATACATAACAACAATTAACAACACATCGATAACACATTGACCATTGATCGGCTGCCTTTATTTCTTCTTTTCTCACATCTTCTGCCATGACAATTGTTGTTTATCTATTCAATTTCTCTCCTTTCATTCTCTATTATATTATTATTTATTCTATTCTAATCTTCCTATTCATGTTCGACACTAACGTTTGTAGGACTGTTCCCCATCGAACGGCCCTCCCTACTCTATCTATTTCTGGTTGTCAACTAATTTATGTTGGATCGTCCCCCATCGAACGGCCCTCCCTACTCTATCTATGGCTGTTGCCGGTTCCATTACTTCTGTTAGACCAGTTCCTTAATTGTCTGTTGCTGCTGGAATTTGTTTTATACTCATCTGCTGATTGGACCTCTCTGCTTGTTCCTCCTTTATCTCAAGCTGTCCTTTTGGGCTTGTATCCCAACTGTTCTCTGCTTATAGGCTTCTACTGTCGTTTTTGCTTTACATGTCTCTCAATTTTCCAACTGCTCTCTGCGGCTGCCGATCTCTAACTGAATTATATTATCCTCTCCTTTCCAACCGTCCAACAAACTACGTCATCCTATTTTTCTACGTCATTTCTTTTCTACGTCACTTCTCTCTTTATGCGCACTGTATTACACCAATTTTGCCTCTACCCCCTTTGGTGCGCAATTCTCTTCTACACAATTTCGCCCCCAATATGTGCCAGTCGTTAACCTATCTAACGACTATCCGTGCCATCCATTCATATAATATCTCAGTTAGACGTTGTGTTTCAGATCTTCCTCTTACTATTTTTCAACAGCTCCGTTCGGGTCCTCTCTTCCTCCTCCTAATATTACTGTATTTACCCATTTCGGGTTCTCTCATCTCTTCCTCCTCCTAATATTACTGTATTTACCCATTTCGGGTTCTCTCCTCTCTTCCTCCTCCTAATATTACTGTATTTGCCCATTTCGGGTTCTCTCCTCTCTTCCTCCTCCTAATATTACTGTATTTGCCCATTTCGGGTTCTCTCCTCTCTTCCTCCTCCTAATATAACTGTATTTGCCCATTTCGGGTTCTCTCCTCTCTTCCTCCTCCTAATATAACTGTATTTGCCCATTTCGGGTTCTCTCCTCTCTTCCTCCTCCTAATATTACTGTATTTGCCCATTTCGGGTTCTCTCCTCTCTTCCTCCTCCTAATATTACTGTATTTGCCCATTTCGGGTTCTCTCCTCTCTTCCTCCTCCTAATATTACTGTATTTACCCATTTCGGGTTCTCTCCTCTCTTCCTCCTCCTAATATTACTGTATTTACCCATTTCGGGTTCTCTCCTCTCTTCCTCCTCCTAATATTACTGTATTTACCCATTTCGGGTTCTCTCCTCTTTCCCTCCTCTGACTACAATTTCGTATTTGCCCATTTCGGGTTCTCTCCTCTCTTCCTCCTCATTTACTAACTCGTATTTACCCATTTCGGGTTCTCTCCTCTCTTCCTCCTCATTTACTAACTCGTATTTACCCATTTCGGGTTCTCTCCTCTCTTCCTCCTCCTAATATTACTGTATTTACCCATTTCGGGTTCTCTCCTCTCTTCCTCCTCCTAATATTACTGTATTTACCCATTTCGGGTTCTCTCCTCTCTTCCTCCTCCTAATATTACTGTATTTGCCCATTTCGGGTTCTCTCCTCTCTTCCTCCTCCTAATATTACTGTATTTGCCCATTTCGGGTTCTCTCCTCTCTTCCTCCTCCTAATATTACTGTATTTGCCCATTTCGGGTTCTCTCCTCTCTTCCTCCTCCTAATATTACTGTATTTGCCCATTTCGGGTTCTCTCCTCTCTTCCTCCTCCTAATATTACTGTATTTACCCATTTCGGGTTCTCTCCTCTCTTCCTCCTCCTAATATTACTGTATTTGCCCATTTCGGGTTCTCTCCTCTCTTCCTCCTCCTAATATTACTGTATTTACCCATTTCGGGTTCTCTCCTCTCTTCCTCCTCCTAATATTACTGTATTTACCCATTTCGGGTTCTCTCCTCTCTTCCTCCTCCTAATATTACTGTATTTACCCATTTCGGGTTCTCTCCTCTCTTCCTCCTCCTAATATTACTGTATTTACCCATTTCGGGTTCTCTCCTCTCTTCCTCGTCCTAATATTACTGTATTTACCCATTTCGGGTTCTCTCCTCTCTTCCTCCTCCTAATATTACTGTATTTACCCATTTCGGGTTCTCTCCTCTTTCCCTCCTCTGACTACAATTTCGTATTTGCCCATTTCGGGTTCTCTCCTCTCTTCCTCCTCATTTACTAACTCGTATTTACCCATTTCGGGTTCTCTCCTCTCTTCCTCGTCCTAATATTACTGTATTTACCCATTCCGGGTTTTCTCCTCTCTTCCTCCTCCTAATATTACTGTATTTACCCATTTCGGGTTCTCTCCTCTCTTCCTCCTCCTAATATTACTGTATTTACCCATTTCGGGTTCTCTCCTCTCTTCCTCCTCCTAATATTACTGTATTTACCCATTTCGGGTTCTCTCCTCTCTTCCTCCTCATTTACTAACTCGTATTTACTCATTTCGGGTTCTCTCCTCTCTTCCTCGTCCTAATATTACTGTATTTACCCATTTCGGGTTCTCTCCTCTCTTCCTCCTCCTAATATTACTGTATTTACCCATTTCGGGTTCTCTCCTCTCTTCCTCCTCCTAATATTACTGTATTTACCCATTTCGGGTTCTCTCCTCTCTTCCTCCTCATTTACTAACTCGTATTTACTCATTTCGGGTTCTCTCCTCTCTTCCTCGTCCTAATATTACTGTATTTACCCATTTCGGGTTCTCTCCTCTCTTCCTCCTCCTAATATTACTGTATTTACCCATTTCGGGTTCTCTCCTCTCTTTCTCCTCATTTACTAACTCGTATTTACCCATTTCGGGTTCTGTCCTCTTCTTCTACTTCTCTTCTCCTATTCCTACATTGCTTTCTGCAATTTCCTCCTATTGTTCTACAATAATTCCCTTCGTGTAGTTTATATCTTCCGGATTGCACTACCGGAACTACACCTCTCTGCTTTCCTCTTTCCTCGCAGGCCCCTTCTTGTTGCCTGCTTACTCTGTGTAGCCTAATCATCCCATATTAGTACTTCGCTACACACCTTCCCCTTTTTCTATGTAGCCTAATCATCCCCGATTAGTACTTCGCTACACACCTTCCCCTTTTCTATGTAGCCTAATCATCCCCGATTAGTACTTCGCTACACACCTTCCCCTTTTTCTATGTAGCCTAATCATCCCCGATTAGTACTTCGCTACACACCTTCCCCTTTTTCTATGTAGCCTAATCATCCCCGATTAGTACTTCGCTACACACCTTCCCCTTTTTCTATGTAGCCTAATCATCCCCGATTAGTACTTCGCTACACACCTTCCCCTTTTTCTATGTAGCCTAATCATCCCCGATTAGTACTTCGCTACACACCTTCCCCTTTTTCTATGTAGCCTAATCATCCCCGATTAGTACTTCGCTACACACCTTCCCCTTTTTCTATGTAGCCTAATCATCCCCGATTAGTACTTCGCTACACACCTTCCCCTTTTTCTATGTAGCCTAATCATCCCCGATTAGTACTTCGCTACATATGTACATTTACCATATCACCTCTGTCGTACATCTATCATCTTCCCTCTTCTACATCAACCCATCAGAGGTTAACACTGTTCCCTAATATCACAATAGCTGTAATCGATAAATCATATCCGGTTTAGTTACTCTACTACATAGAACGCATGCGTCAACCAACACGTGACACAAAGAGAAATTCGATTGGTCGAAAGCACGACTAAAGTACTTTCCCATCGCCTCATGAACTTATATACAATTCTATTTCTTTTTCTCTTAAATAAGTGTTGGTCGGGCTCAATCGATATTGGATGAAACCTAAATATATTGTGTTCCAACACACAAGAAGAAGACTTTTGAGAAAAGACTCTTCTCGTGCCGCGCCTTATCTTATGGTAGTCACATATATGAATTGTTGTAGAGTACTATAGTTTGCTTATTTTACTGCAGGATTTCTATGTTATTATCTAACTTTCTGATATTTTCTTCCTCGTGCCCAGTAGCGAAATTCTAGTTTCTCGTGCTGCCCACACAAGAATTCATTTTCTTCCCCCCCCCCTTTTTTTTAACAAGTAATTGGGATTTTCGGTTTTTTAATTAATTTTTTTTCTTTTTTAGCTAAGTTATTCTGAACCTCACCTCTCTCTCTCTCTCTCTCTCTCTCTCTCTCTATCTCTCTCTCTTCCGTTTCTTTCTTCACCCCATCTTGTACCCCTTCGGATGTCGAGGTAAACACACGGTTCTGGTTCGAGTCATTCAGACGGCTTCAATCATTGTCACTTGACGTTGTTGTAACGTTTCTTTGATGTTGTCTGTCCATCCTACTCTAGGTCTGCCTCTTGCTCACCTCACTTCTCCTCTTTTCATATATACTTTGTATGATAAAGATTTTGCATGACATTCTTTCTATATCGACAAACCAGTTTTAGTTGTTTCTATATGTAGCTTAGTATTGGTTCATTGCCTACTCTTTCTCTTATATAATTACTTCTTGTTTCTATATGTAGCTTAGTATTGGTTCAATGCCTACTCTTTCTCTTATATCATTATTTCTTGTTTCTATATGTAGCTTAGTATTGGTTCAATGCCTACTCTTTCTCTTATATAATTATTTCTTGTTTCTATATGTAGCTTAGTATTGGTTCAATGCCTACTCTTTCTCTTATATCATTATTTCTTGTTTCTATATGTAACTTAGTATTGGTTCAATGCCTACTCTTTCTCTTATATAATTATTTCTTGTTTCTATATGTAGCTTAGTATTGGTTCAATGCCTACTCTTTCTCTTATATAATTATTTCTTGTTTCTATATGTAGCTTAGTATTGGTTCAATGCCTACTCTTTCTCTTATATAATTATTTCTTGTTTCTATATGTAGCTTAGTATTGGTTCAATGCCTACTCTTTCTCTTATATAATTATTTCTTGTTTCTATATGTAGCTTAGTATTGGTTCAATGCCTACTCTTTCTCTTATATCATTTCTAATTCTGTCATTTCTGGTCACTCCCGACGTTCTTCTCAGACATCGTATCTCTGTGGTGACAAGCTTTCTTTTATGTTTAGTGGTAAGTGATCGTAAGTGGCGTTGAATCTCTCACCTCTCATCATCATCATCATCATCATCATCATCATCATCATGTACCCTGCCGTTTGGCGTAGGCGATCATGTCCCTCCACAATCTTCTATCCACAGTGCATCGTATCAGTTCTGTTGTTGACTGTTTTCCATCCCATGACACCAAGCTATCCAGTATTTTCTCTCTTTGTCGCCCGCGATCTCTCTTTCCTTTTATTTTGCCAGTTGTAACCAAGTATTCCAACTTTCCTCTTCTCATGATGTGCCCAAAAAATGTTGATTGCTTCTTTCTGATGTTTTTTAAGAGCTCCCTTTCTGTGTTGGCCTCTTTGAGAACTTCCACATTGGTCTTTTTATCTGTCCAGGGAACTTTCAACATTCTTCTGAGAAATCCCATCTCTGTGGCCTCTAACCGTCTTTTCATTTGTTTGTCTACTGTCCATAATTCGCTTCCATAGGTCAGAATTGGTTCTATATAGCACTGATGAACTCTCTTTCTCATTTTTATTGACATAGATTTGTTGCATAAGATATTTTTCATTTTCTGAAATGCTATTTTGGCCTGAGCTATTCTGCTTTTTATTTCTGTGGTGTATCTTCCATCTGATGTTATTATTGTGCCCAAGTATTTGACGCGTTGCACTTGTTTCAGATTTGTCCTGTCTATTTTTATGCTGCATGATGGTGATGATTGTTTCTTCGATATAACCATTACTTCTGTTTTCTTACTATTCAGACTGAGACCTTTCTTGTTGCTTTCTTCTACTATTATGTCTATCATTTCTTGTAGTTCGTTCTCTGTCTCTGCTATTAAGACTGTGTCATCCGCATATCGCAAATTATTTATGTTGTGACCATTGACTTCAATTCCTTTTTTGTCTACTATTGATCTCATAATATATTCGTTGTAAAGTGAAAACAAGTCTCTCACCTCTACCATTACAAATCTACCATCTGAAGTTGTCTTCCTTTACGCACTTAACTTCATCGTTCATATGATTCATCGATTCAATTCATTATCACATTTATTTTACATTTTTGTCCAATTTACTTTCTTCATTGAGCAATTTGCTCTAGTATACTGTCCAGTTTTCTTTACTTTACTGTCATATTTACTCTTATTTACCATACCGTTAATTCTATTTTATTGTCCCATTTTTTCAAATGTGCTGTTCCATTAAAGGCATGTCAAGAATAGAGTCCCTTGTTTATGACAGCTCTGGTCAAGACGTCTGAGAGCAGAAACTACAGGCGCGGCAATGACAAGCATGAGAAGTGGGGGCAGTCCCTGTGGTGAACGAGGACGTGAGGAGGGCCTGGTTGGATAAGTGGTGAGCAATTGGGAGATGATAAAGAGTCGAGAGAAAGAGGAGAATAGCCCGACCTGACCAGAATGTGATGTTGAAACAAGACATGGACGTGAAAGTGGGTTTCTCTCCAGCCTGACTAGGACGTGATGTTGAAACAAGACATAGTTGTGACAGTGGGCTTCTCTCCAGCCTGACTACGACGTGATGTAGCAACAAGACTTAGTTGTGAAAGTGGGTTTCTCTCAAGCCTGACTAGGACGTGATGTTGAAACATGACATAGTTGTGACAGTGGGTTTCTCTGCAGCCTGACTAGGACGTGATGTTGAAACAAGACATAGTTGTGAAAGTGGGTTTCTCTCCAGCCTGACTACGACATGATGTTGCAACAAGGCATGGTTGTGAAAGTGGGTTTCTCTCCAGCCTGACTACGACATGATGTTGCAACAAGGCATGGTTGTGAAAGTGGGTTTCTCTCCAGCCTGACTACGACATGATGTTGCAACAAGGCATAGTTGTGAAAGTGGGTTTCTCTCCAGCCTGACTACGACATGATGTTGCAACAAGGCATGGTTGTGAAAGTGGGTTTCTCTCAAGCCTGACTACGACGTGATGATGCAACAAGGCATGGTTGTGAAAGCGGGTTTCTCTCCAGCCTGACTACGACATGATGTTGCAACAAGACATGGTTGTGAAAGTGGGTTTCTCTCAAGCCTGACTACGACGTGATGTTGCAACAAGACATGGTTGTGAAAGTGGGTTTCTTTCCAGCCTGACTACGACGTGATGTTGCAACAAGACATGGTTGTGAAAGTGGGTTTCTCTCATGCCTGACTACGACGTGATGTTGCGACAAGACATGGTTGTGAAAGTGGGTTTCTCTCAAGCCTGACTACGACGTGATGTTGCAACAAGACATGGTCGTAAAAGTAGGATTCTTTCCGCCCTGACCACATCACGATGTTGCAACAAAACATTGACGTGAAAGTGGGTTTCTCTCCAGCCAGACCACATCACGATGTTGCAACAAAACATTGACGTGAAAGTGGGTTTCTCTCCAGCCTGACTACGACGTGATGTTGCAACAAGACATGGTTGTGAAAGTGGATTTCTCTCCAACCTGACCACATCACGATGTTGCAACAAAACATTGACGTGAAAGTGGGTTTCTCTCCAGCCTGACTACGACGTGATGTTACAACAAGACATGGTTGTGAAAGTGGGTTTCTCTCCAACCTGACCACATCACGATGATTCAAGAAGACAATCAGGTGAAAGTGGGATTTTTGTAAACATTAGAAAAGCGAAGCAAAGTTAAGACATTGACAGAATTCTGTGAGAGGACGAGTAAAGAGAATTCATTTAAACTTCTCTGACAGCTTCATCTGACTATGGGTGCCGCAGTTAAGAATTCCGTTACTTCCAGATCTTAGGTCTTATCTGGCAAAAAATGGATGATAACAAAGGTACAGCTTGCTATCCATAGCCTTCCATAACATCATCATCATCATCATCATCAAGTACCATGACTGCTGGCGTAAGTGATCATGTCTCTCCACAACTTTAGATATCGACAGTTATTTATCATTTCTGTTGTTGACCTTCTGCCAAGTCATTCTCTTAAGCTGTCTGGTGGCTTTTCTTTTTGCTTCTCTCTATCTTTTCGTCCCTCAATTTTCCCCGTTGTTACAATATATTCCAGCTGTTATTTTCTCATTACATGGCCAAAAAAATATGATTGTTTCTTCCTAATGTTGGAAATTGGCTCTGTTTTTACTTTGGTCTCTTTCAGAACTTTTTCATTACTCTTCTTAGCTGTCCATGGTTTTCACGACATTTTTCAGTAAAACCATATTTCTACAGCCCCCAGTGATTTTCTTGTATGTTGTCCATGATTCCCATCCACATGTCAAGACTGGTTCTGCATAACATTTAAGAACTCTTTCTGTTGCTTCTATTGTCAAAAATGTTCTTGACACAGCTAAAGAAATTCAGGTCGTTAATAGACACGTTTGAATATATATGAAGATCACACCTACCACAGCACAACAGCTATAGATATTGCAATGTGTATGAGAACTAGGTAAGGCATTTCAGCACTTACCTCCCTGGTTGCCTTGACAACAGTGGTTCAACTAATCAGTTGGCATTTTCTTCTTTTATCGTAACATATAGAAACATAACAGGAATGAGGTCAGTTATACTAGTGACAAATAATAATAAATGAATATTATTATAGAGGGAAACTTCCAATGTGATAGATCAACGAATCATTTTATAGAAAGAAATATGCTTACAACACTCGGAAAAAAAAATGACAAATAGTTTGTATCAAAGAGCACGTGCTGCGTCGGATTATAGACCGATCTTTGTTTTTTTTTTTTTTGTCTGATTATTTTACGTTTTGTTCGAGTGGTGCAAACAAGATTCTTCCTCTGAGACGATTCGTTCAGTTCTACTAATACCTCCTTAAATCACAGAGTCGCGTTTTTATATTTAACTTTAAAAAAACGTGAATAAAACTGTAAGAGCTGCTATTTAACTGCAAAACCATGTTTTAAAAAAAAAAATTTTCAATATAAGTAACTAGATATTATAATGTATTTACAATAATGTATGGTAATTATTGAGGGAACTATTTTACATCGCGTAAAGTGCAGTAATCTTTATGTTGTAAATCATCAGGTTCAAGGCCAACTTAAAAGTTCTTTCTCACGTCCAGGCTTCACTTAGACCACAGACCGTCACTTGTAAGTATATTAGCAGGTCGACACCGGCCTCCTTCCACCATCTGTGAAATCGAGAAAGGTCAAACTTCGACGTTTAAGGTACCGTAGATACCCCCACCACCCCCTTACCAGTTCCACCCCTCCACATTTTAAGACACCTCCCTTGCTAGTCCCGCCCCTCCCCATTTCAAAATACCTCCCTGTCCCACCCTCCATATTTCAAGAAACCTCCCTGTCCCACCCCTCCCCATTTCAAGAAACCTCCCTGTCCCACCTCTCCCCATTTCAAGAAACCTCCCTGTCCCACCTCTCCCCATTTCAAAAAACCTCCCTGTCCCACCCCTCCCCATTTCAAGAAACCTCCCTGTCCCACCTCTCCCCATTTCAAGAAACCTCCCTGTCCCACCCCTCCCCATTTCAAGAAACCTCCCTGTCCCACCTCTCCCCATTTCAAAAAACCTCCCTGTCCCACCTCTCCCCATTTCAAAAAACCTCCCTGTCCCACCTCTCCCCATTTCAAAAAACCTCCCTGTCCCACCTCTCCCCATTTCAAAAAACCTCCCTGTCCCACCTCTCCCCATTTCAAAAAACCTCCCTGTCCCACCTCTCCCCATTTCAAAAAACCTCCCTGTCCCACCTCTCCCCATTTCAAAACCACCTTTTAAAATTGACCTCCCCAACTAAAATCTCTTAACGCTACATTCATAGCCTTGCCCAATCTAACGACCGTCGTAAATAATACTCAATAGAAGAGCCCCTTTCAAACGAACCTCGGAAGTTCGACGTAAACCTGTCAGGGATTACAACACTCTGCGCTCATTTTGTGCCGTTTCTACTTTTTAAATGTTGCGCGCGCTTCAAAAACGGGAATAGCCAATAAATCTATTTTTATCTTTAAACTAGGATTGACCAATCGTTGCTCTTCTTGTTAATTGACAGGGATGTAGATGAACGTGCGGCAGCGAGACAGAGAGAAAGTAGAAGAAGAAGTTAATGAGGAGGTGGACGAGGGAGAAGATCAAGAGGAGGAAAGAGGAAGAAGGGGAAGGAGGAGAAGAAAGTTGAAAGGGGGGGGGGAAGGGGGGGGGAGAAGAGGAGAAGGGGGATAAGCAAGGAGAAGAATAATAAGAAGAGGGTAGAAGAAAAAGAAAATGGAAAAGAAGGTGAAGAAAAAAAAGAAGTAAAAGAGGAATAGTAGAAGAGTTAAAAGAAGAAGAAGTATAAATGAGAAGAAGAGGAGTAAAAGAGGAAGAAGAAGAAGTAAAAGATGAAGAAGGAGAACAAGAAAAAGAAGTAAAAGAAGAAGTAGAAGAGTTAAAAGAAGAAGAAGTAAAAGAAGTAGAAGAAGAAGTAAAAGAGAAGTAAAGGAAGAAAAAAGAAGAAAAGAGTAGAAGAAGAGGTAAAAGAAGAAGTAGATGAAGAAGAAGAAGGAGAACAAGAGGAAGAAATAGAGGAAGAAGAGGTAGAAGAAGAAGTAAAAGAAGAAATAGAAATAGTAAAAGAAGAAGAAAAAGTAGAAGGAGAAGAAGTAGAAGATGAGGAAGAGGTAGTAGAAGAAGAAGAAATAGAAGATGAGGAAGAAGTAGTAGAAGAAGAAGAAGAAGTAGAAGAAGTAGCAGACGAGGACGAAGAAGTAGTAGAAGAAGAAGAAGAAGTAGAAGAAGTAGCAGACGAGGACGAAGAAGTAGTAGAAGAAGAAGAAGAAGTAGAAGAAAAGTAGAAGAAGAAGAAGTAGCAGACAAGGAAGAAGAAGTAGCAGACGAGGACGAAGAAGTAGTAGAAGAAGAGGAAGAAGTAGAAGAAAAAGTAGAAGAAGAAGAAGTAGCAGACAAGGAAGAAGAAGTAGCAGACGAGGAAGAAGAAGTAGTAGAAGAAGAAGAAATAGAAGAAGTTGTAGAAAAAGAAGTAGAAGAAGAAGTAAAAGAAGTAGTAGAAGAAGAAGTGAAAGAAGGAGAAGAAGTAGAAGAAGAAGAAGTAGAAGAAGTAGAAGTAGAAGTAGAAGAAGAAGTAGTAGAAGAAGTAGAAGAAGAAGTAGAAGAAGAAGTAGTAGAAGAAGACTAAGTAGTAGAAGAATTAGAAGAAGTAGAAGAAGTAGTAGAAGAATTAGAAGAAGTAGAAGAAGTAGTAGAAGAATTAGAAGAAGTAGAAGAAGTAGAAGATGTAGAAGTAGTAGAAGAAGTAGATGAAGAAGTAGAAGAAGTAGAAGAAGACGAACTAGTAGAAGAAGTAGAAGAAGAATTAGAAGAAGTAGAAGAAGAATTAGAAGAAGTAGAAGAAGTAGTAGAAGAATTAGAAGAAGTAGAAGAAGTAATAGAAGAAGTAGAAGAAGAATTAGAAGAAGTAGAAGAAGTAGTAGAAGAATTAGAAGAAGTAGAAGAAGTAGAAGATGTAGAAGTAGTAGAAGAAGTAGAAGAAGAAGTAGTAGAAGAAGTAGTAGAAGAAGTAGTAGAAGAAGAAGTAGAAGAAGTAGTAGAAGAAGTAGTAGAAGTAGTAGAAGTAGTAGAAGAAGTAGTAGAAGAAGTAGTAGAAGAAGTAGTAGAAGAAGTAGAAGAAGTAGTAGAAGTAGTAGTAGAAGTAGTAGAAGAAGTAGTAGAAGTAGTAGAAGAATTAGAAGAAGTAGAAGAAGTAGAAGATGTAGAAGTAGTAGAAGAAGAAGTAGAAGAAGTAGTAGAAGAAGTAGTAGAAGTAGTAGAAGAAGTAGAAGAAGTAGTAGAAGAAGTAGTAGAAGTAGTAGAAGAAGTAGTAGAAGTAGTAGAAGTAGTAGAAGAAGTAGTAGAAGTAGTAGAAGTAGTAGAAGTAGTAGAAGAAGTAGAAGAAGTAGTAGAAGTAGTAGAAGTAGTAGTAGAAGTAGTAGAAGTAGTAGAAGTAGTAGAAGTAGTAGAAGAAGTAGTAGACGTAGTAGAAGAAGTAGTAGAAGAAGTAGTAGAAGAAGTAGTAGAAGAAGTAGTAGAAGTAGTAGAAGAAGTAGTAGAAGAAGTAGTAGAAGAAGTAGTAGAAGTAGTACAAGAAGTAGTAGAAGTAGTAGAAGAAGTAGTAGAAGTAGTAGAAGAAGTAGTAGAAGAAGTAGTAGAAGTAGTAGAAGAAGTAGTAGAAGTAGTAGAAGAAGTAGTAGAAGTAGTAGAAGAAGTAGTAGAAGTAGTAGAAATAGTAGAAGAAGTAGTAGAAGAAGTAGTAGAAGTAGTAGAAGAAGTAGTAGAAGAAGTAGTAGAAGAAGTAGAAGAAGTAGTAGAAGTAGTAGAAGTAGTAGAAGAAGTAGTAGAAGTAGTAGAAGAAGTAGTAGAAGTAGTAGAAGTAGTAGAAGTAGTAGTAGAAGAAGTAGTAGAAGAAGTAGTAGAAGTAGTAGAAGAAGTAGTAGAAGTAGTAGAAGAAGTAGTAGAAGTAGTAGAAGAAGTAGTAGAAGTAGTAGAAGAAGTAGTAGAAGAAGTAGTAGAAGTAGTAGAAGAAGTAGTAGAAGTAGTAGAAGAAGTAGTAGAAGTAGTAGAAGAAGTAGTAGAAGTAGTAGAAGAAGTAGTAGAAGTAGTAGAAGAAGTAGTAGAAGTAGTAGAAGAAGTAGTAGAAGTAGTAGAAGAAGTAGTAGAAGTAGTAGAAGTAGTAGAAGAAGTAGTAGAAGTAGTAGAAGAAGTAGTAGAAGTAGTAGAAGTAGTAGAAGTAGTAGTAGAAGAAGTAGTAGAAGAAGTAGTAGAAGTAGTAGAAGAAGTAGTAGAAGAAGTAGAAGTAGTAGAAGAAGTAGTAGAAGTAGTAGAAGAAGTAGTAGAAGTAGTAGAAGAAGTAGTAGAAGTAGTAGAAGAAGTAGTAGAAGTAGTAGAAGAAGTAGAAGAAGTAGTAGAAGTAGTAGAAGAAGTAGTAGAAGAAGTAGTAGAAGTAGTAGAAGAAGTAGTAGAAGTAGTAGTAGAAGTAGTAGAAGAAGTAGTAGAAGAAGTAGAAGAAGTAGTAGAAGAAGTAGTAGAAGAAGTAGAAGAAGTAGTAGAAGAAGTAGAAGAAGTAGTAGAAGTAGTAGAAGTAGTAGAAGAAGTAGTAGAAGAAGTAGTAGAAGTAGTAGAAGAAGTAGTAGAAGTAGTAGAAGTAGTAGAAGAAGTAGTAGAAGAAGTAGAAGAAGTAGTAGAAGAAGTAGTAGAAGTAGTAGAAGAAGTAGTAGAAGTAGTAGAAGAAGTAGTAGAAGAAGTAGAAGAAGTAGTAGAAGAAGTAGTAGAAGTAGTAGAAGAAGTAGTAGAAGTAGTAGAAGTAGTAGAAGTAGTAGTAGAAGAAGTAGTAGAAGAAGTAGTAGAAGTAGTAGAAGTAGTAGAAGTAGTAGTAGAAGAAGTAGTAGAAGAAGTAGAAGAAGTAGTAGTAGAAGTAGTAGAAGTAGTAGAAGTAGTAGAAGAAGTAGTAGAAGAAGTAGAAGAAGTAGTAGAAGAAGTAGTAGAAGTAGTAGAAGAAGTAGTAGAAGTAGTAGAAGAAGTAGTAGAAGAAGTAGAAGAAGTAGTAGAGAAGTAGTAGAAGAAGTAGTAGAAGTAGTAGAAGAAGTAGTAGAAGTAGTAGAAGTAGAAGTAGTTGAAGAAGTAGAAGTAGTAGAAGAAGTAGAAGAAGTAGTAGTAGTAGAAGTAGTAGAAGAAGTAGAAGTAGTAGAAGAAGTAGAAGAAGTAGTAGAAGTAGTAGAAGTAGTAGAAGTAGTAGAAGTAGTAGAAGAAGTAGAAGAAGTAGTAGAAGTAGTAGAAGTAGTAGAAGAAGTAGTAGAAGTAGTAGAAGAAGTAGTAGAAGTAGAAGAAGTAGTAGAAGAAGTAGTAGAAGAAGTAGTAGAAGAAGTAGTAGAAGAAGTAGTAGAAGAAGTAGTAGAAGAAGTAGTAGAAGAAGTAGTAGAAGTAGTAGAAGAAGTAGTAGAAGTAGTAGAAGAAGTAGTAGAAGTAGTAGAAGAAGTAGTAGAAGAAGTAGTAGAAGAAGTAGAAGAAGTAGTAGAAGAAGTAGTAGAAGTAGTAGTAGTAGTAGAAAGTAGTAGAAGTAGTAGTAGAAGTAGTAGAAGTAGTAGAAGAAGTAGTAGAAGTAGTAGAAGAAGTAGTAGAAGAAGTAGTAGAAGTAGTAGAAGTAGTAGAAGTAGAAGAAGTAGTAGTAGAAGTAGTAGAAGAAGTAGTAGAAGTAGTAGAAGAAGTAGTAGAAGTAGTAGAAGAAGTAGTAGAAGTAGTAGAAGTAGTAGAAGAAGTAGTAGAAGAAGTAGTAGAAGTAGTAGAAGAAGTAGTAGAAGAAGTAGTAGAAGTAGTAGAAGTAGTAGAAGAAGTAGTAGAAGAAGTAGTAGAAGTAGTAGAAGAAGTAGTAGAAGTAGTAGAAGAAGTAGTAGAAGAAGTAGTAGAAGAAGTAGTAGAAGAAGTAGTAGAAGAAGTAGTAGAAGAAGTAGTAGAAGAAGTAGTAGAAGTAGTAGAAGAAGTAGTAGAAGTAGTAGAAGAAGTAGTAGAAGTAGTAGAAGAAGTAGTAGAAGAAGTAGTAGAAGAAGTAGAAGAAGTAGTAGAAGAAGTAGTAGAAGTAGTAGTAGAAGTAGTAGAAGAAGTAGTAGAAGAAGTAGTAGAAGAAGTAGAAGAAGTAGTAGAAGAAGTAGTAGAAGAAGTAGTAGAAGAAGTAGAAGAAGTAGTAGAAGAAGTAGTAGAAGAAGTAGTAAAAGAAGTAGTAGAAGAAGTAGAAGAAGTAGTAGAAGAAGTAGTAGAAGAAGTAGAAGAAGTAGTAGAAGTAGTAGAAGAAGTAGTAGAAGTAGTAGAAGTAGTAGAAGAAGTAGTAGAAGAAGTAATAGAAGTAGTAGAAGAAGTAGTAGAAGAAGTAGTAGAAGTAGTAGAAGTAGTAGAAGAAGTAGTAGAAGAAGTAGTAGAAGTAGTAGAAGAAGTAGTAGAAGTAGTAGAAGAAGTAGTAGAAGAAGTAGTAGAAGTAGTAGAAGTAGTAGAAGAAGTAGTAGAAGAAGTAGAAGAAGTAGTAGAAGAAGTAGTAGAAGTAGTAGAAGAAGTAGTAGAAGTAGTAGAAGTAGTAGAAGTAGTAGTAGAAGAAGTAGTAGAAGAAGTAGTAGAAGTAGTAGAAGTAGTAGAAGTAGTAGTAGAAGAAGTAGTAGAAGAAGTAGAAGAAGTAGTAGTAGAAGTAGTAGAAGTAGTAGAAGTAGTAGAAGAAGTAGTAGAAGAAGTAGAAGAAGTAGTAGAAGAAGTAGTAGAAGTAGTAGAAGAAGTAGTAGAAGTAGTAGAAGAAGTAGTAGAAGAAGTAGAAGAAGTAGTAGAGAAGTAGTAGAAGAAGTAGTAGAAGTAGTAGAAGAAGTAGTAGAAGTAGTAGAAGTAGTAGAAGTAGTAGAAGAAGTAGAAGTAGTAGAAGAAGTAGAAGAAGTAGTAGAAGTAGTAGAAGTAGTAGAAGAAGTAGAAGTAGTAGAAGAAGTAGAAGAAGTAGTAGAAGTAGTAGAAGTAGTAGAAGTAGTAGAAGTAGTAGAAGAAGTAGAAGAAGTAGTAGAAGTAGTAGAAGTAGTAGAAGAAGTAGTAGAAGTAGTAGAAGAAGTAGTAGAAGTAGAAGAAGTAGTAGAAGAAGTAGTAGAAGAAGTAGTAGAAGAAGTAGTAGAAGAAGTAGTAGAAGAAGTAGTAGAAGAAGTAGTAGAAGAAGTAGTAGAAGTAGTAGAAGAAGTAGTAGAAGTAGTAGAAGAAGTAGTAGAAGTAGTAGAAGAAGTAGTAGAAGAAGTAGTAGAAGAAGTAGAAGAAGTAGTAGAAGAAGTAGTAGAAGTAGTAGTAGAAGTAGTAGAAGAAGTAGTAGAAGTAGTAGTAGAAGTAGTAGAAGTAGTAGAAGAAGTAGTAGAAGTAGTAGAAGAAGTAGTAGAAGAAGTAGTAGAAGTAGTAGAAGAAGTAGTAGAAGTAGAAGAAGTAGTAGTAGAAGTAGTAGAAGAAGTAGTAGAAGTAGTAGAAGAAGTAGTAGAAGTAGTAGAAGAAGTAGTAGAAGTAGTAGAAGTAGTAGAAGAAGTAGTAGAAGAAGTAGTAGAAGTAGTAGAAGAAGTAGTAGAAGAAGTAGTAGAAGTAGTAGAAGTAGTAGAAGAAGTAGTAGAAGAAGTAGTAGAAGTAGTAGAAGAAGTAGTAGAAGTAGTAGAAGAAGTAGTAGAAGAAGTAGTAGAAGAAGTAGTAGAAGAAGTAGTAGAAGAAGTAGTAGAAGAAGTAGTAGAAGAAGTAGTAGAAGAAGTAGTAGAAGTAGTAGAAGAAGTAGTAGAAGTAGTAGAAGAAGTAGTAGAAGTAGTAGAAGAAGTAGTAGAAGAAGTAGTAGAAGAAGTAGAAGAAGTAGTAGAAGAAGTAGTAGAAGTAGTAGTAGAAGTAGTAGAAGAAGTAGTAGAAGAAGTAGTAGAAGAAGTAGAAGAAGTAGTAGAAGAAGTAGTAGAAGAAGTAGTAGAAGAAGTAGAAGAAGTAGTAGAAGAAGTAGTAGAAGAAGTAGTAAAAGAAGTAGTAGAAGAAGTAGAAGAAGTAGTAGAAGAAGTAGTAGAAGAAGTAGAAGAAGTAGTAGAAGTAGTAGAAGAAGTAGTAGAAGTAGTAGAAGTAGTAGAAGAAGTAGTAGAAGAAGTAATAGAAGTAGTAGAAGAAGTAGTAGAAGAAGTAGTAGAAGTAGTAGAAGTAGTAGAAGAAGTAGTAGAAGAAGTAGTAGAAGTAGTAGAAGAAGTAGTAGAAGTAGTAGAAGAAGTAGTAGAAGAAGTAGTAGAAGTAGTAGAAGAAGTAGTAGAAGAAGTAGTAGAAGTAGTAGAAGAAGTAGTAGAAGAAGTAGTAGAAGTAGTAGAAGAAGTAGAAGAAGTAGTAGAAGAAGTAGAAGAAGAATTAGAAGAAGAATTAGAAGAAGTAGAAGAAGTAGTAGAAGAATTAGAAGAAGTAGAAGAAGTAGTAGAAGAAGAAGAAGTAGTAGAAGAAGTAGAAGAAGAATTAGAAGAAGTAGAAGAAGTAGTAGAAGAATTAGAAGAAGTAGAAGAAGTAGAAGATGTAGAAGTAGTAGAAGAAGAAGTAGAAGAAGTAGTAGAAGAAGTAGTAGAAGTAGTAGAAGTAGTAGAAGAAGTAGTAGAAGTAGTAGTAGAAGTAGTAGAAGAAGTAGTAGAAGAAGTAGAAGAAGTAGTAGAAGAAGTAGTAGAAGAAGTAGTAGAAGTAGTAGAAGTAGTAGAAGAAGTAGTAGAAGAAGTAGTAGAAGTAGTAGAAGAAGTAGTAGAAGAAGTAGTAGAAGAAGTAGTAGAAGTAGTAGAAGAAGTAGTAGAAGTAGTAGAAGAAGTAGTAGAAGAAGTAGAAGAAGTAGTAGAAGAAGTAGTAGAAGTAGTAGAAGTAGTAGAAGAAGTAGTAGAAGTAGTAGAAGAAGTAGTAGAAGAAGTAGAAGAAGTAGTAGAAGAAGTAGTAGAAGTAGTAGAAGAAGTAGTAGAAGTAGTAGAAGTAGTAGAAGTAGTAGTAGAAGAAGTAGTAGAAGAAGTAGTAGAAGTAGTAGAAGTAGTAGAAGTAGTAGTAGAAGAAGTAGTAGAAGAAGTAGAAGAAGTAGTAGTAGAAGTAGTAGAAGTAGTAGAAGAAGTAGAAGAAGTAGTAGAAGAAGTAGTAGAAGTAGTAGAAGAAGTAGCAGAAGTAGTAGTAGTAGAAGAAGTAGTAGAAGAAGTAGAAGAAGTAGTAGAGAAGTAGTAGAAGAAGTAGTAGAAGTAGTAGAAGAAGTAGTAGTAGTAGAAGTAGTAGAAGTAGTAGAAGAAGTAGAAGTAGTAGAAGAAGTAGAAGAAGTAGTAGAAGTAGTAGAAGTAGTAGAAGAAGTAGAAGTAGTAGAAGAAGTAGAAGAAGTAGTAGAAGTAGTAGAAGTAGTAGAAGTAGTAGAAGAAGTAGAAGAAGTAGTAGAAGTAGTAGAAGTAGTAGAAGAAGTAGTAGAAGTAGTAGAAGAAGTAGTAGAAGTAGTAGAAGTAGTAGAAGAAGTAGTAGAAGAAGTAGTAGAAGAAGTAGTAGAAGAAGTAGTAGAAGAAGTAGTAGAAGAAGTAGTAGAAGTAGTAGAAGAAGTAGTAGAAGTAGTAGAAGAAGTAGTAGAAGTAGTAGAAGAAGTAGTAGAAGAAGTAGTAGAAGAAGTAGAAGAAGTAGTAGAAGAAGTAGTAGAAGTAGTAGTAGAAGTAGTAGAAGAAGTAGTAGAGGTAGTAGTAGAAGTAGTAGAAGTAGTAGAAGAAGTAGTAGAAGTAGTAGAAGAAGTAGTAGAAGAAGTAGTAGAAGTAGTAGAAGAAGTAGTAGAAGTAGAAGAAGTAGTAGTAGAAGTAGTAGAAGAAGTAGTAGAAGTAGTAGAAGAAGTAGTAGAAGTAGTAGAAGAAGTAGTAGAAGTAGTAGAAGAAGTAGTAGAAGAAGTAGTAGAAGTAGTAGAAGAAGTAGTAGAAGAAGTAGTAGAAGAAGTAGTAGAAGTAGTAGAAGTAGTAGAAGAAGTAGTAGAAGTAGTAGAAGAAGTAGTAGAAGTAGTAGAAGAAGTAGTAGAAGTAGTAGAAGAAGTAGTAGAAGAAGTAGTAGAAGTAGTAGAAGAAGTAGTAGAAGTAGTAGAAGAAGTAGTAGAAGAAGTAGTAGAAGAAGTAGAAGAAGTAGTAGAAGAAGTAGTAGAAGAAGTAGTAGAAGAAGTAGTAGAAGAAGTAGTAGAAGAAGTAGTAGAAGAAGTAGTAGAAGAAGTAGAAGAAGTAGTAGAAGAAGTAGTAGAAGAAGTAGAAGAAGTAGTAGAAGTAGTAGAAGAAGTAGTAGAAGTAGTAGAAGTAGTAGAAGAAGTAGTAGAAGAAGTAGTAGAAGTAGTAGAAGAAGTAGTAGAAGAAGTAGTAGAAGTAGTAGAAGTAGTAGAAGAAGTAGTAGAAGAAGTAGTAGAAGTAGTAGAAGAAGTAGTAGAAGTAGTAGAAGAAGTAGTAGAAGTAGTAGAAAAAGTAGTAGAAGAAGTAGTAGAAGTAGTAGAATAAGTAGTAGAAGAAGTAGTAGAAGTAGTAGAAGAAGTAGTAGAAGTAGTAGAAGAAGTAGAAGAAGAATTAGAAGAAGAATTAGAAGAGGTAGAAGAAGTAGTAGAAGAATTAGAAGAAGTAGAAGAAGTAGTAGAAGAAGAAGAAGTAGTAGAAGAAGTAGAAGAAGAATTAGAAGAAGTAGAAGAAGTAGTAGAAGAATTAGAAGAAGTAGAAGAAGTAGAAGATGTAGAAGTAGTAGAAGAAGAAGTAGAAGAAGTAGTAGAAGAAGTAGTAGAAGTAGTAGAAGAAGTAGTAGAAGTAGTAGAAGTAGTAGAAGAAGTAGTAGAAGTAGTAGAAATAGTAGAAGTAGTAGAAGAAGTAGTAGAAGTAGTAGAAGTAGTAGAAGTAGTAGAAGTAGTAGAAGAAGTAGTAGAAGTAGTAGAAGTAGTAGAAGTAGTAGTAGAAGTAGTAGAAGAAGTAGTAGAAGAAGTAGTAGAAGTAGTAGAAGAAGTAGTAGAAGTAGTAGAAGAAGTAGTAGAAGAAGTAGTAGAAGTAGTAGAAGAAGTAGTAGAAGAAGTAGTAGAAGTAGTAGAAGAAGTAGTAGAAGAAGTAGTAGAAGTAGTAGAAGAAGTAGTAGAAGTAGTAGAAGAAGTAGTAGAAGAAGTAGTAGAAGTAGTAGAAGAAGTAGTAGAAGAAGTAGTAGAAGTAGTAGAAGAAGTAGTAGAAGTAGTAGAAGAAGTAGTAGAAGAAGTAGTAGAAGAAGTAGTAGAAGTAGTAGAAGAAGTAGTAGAAGTAGTAGAAGAAGTAGTAGAAGTAGTAGAAGAAGTAGTAGAAGTAGTAGAAGAAGTAGTAGAAGTAGTAGAAGAAGTAGTAGAAGTAGTAGAAGAAGTAGTAGAAGTAGTAGAAGAAGTAGTAGAAGAAGTAGTAGAAGAAGTAGAAGAAGTAGTAGAAGTAGTAGAAGAAGTAGTAGAAGAAGTAGTAGAAGTAGTAGAAGAAGTAGTAGAAGTAGTAGTAGAAGTAGTAGAAGAAGTAGTACAAGAAGTAGAAGAAGTAGTAGAAGAAGTAGAAGAAGTAGTAGAAGTAGTAGAAGAAGTAGTAGAAGTAGTAGAAGTAGTAGAAGAAGTAGTAGAAGAAGTAGTAGAAGTAGTAGAAGAAGTAGTAGAAGAAGTAGTGGAAGAAGTAGAAGAAGTAGTAGAAGTAGTAGAAGAAGTAGTAGAAGTAGTAGAAGAAGTAGTAGAAGAAGTAGTAGAAGAAGTAGAAGAAGTAGAAGAAGTAGTAGAAGAAGTAGTAGAAGAAGTAGTAGAAGTAGTAGAAGTAGTAGAAGAAGTAGTAGAAGTAGTAGAAGAAGTAGTAGAAGAAGTAGAAGAAGTAGTAGAAGAAGTAGTAGAAGTAGTAGAAGTAGTAGAAGTAGTAGTAGAAGAAGTAGTAGAAGAAGTAGTAGAAGTAGTAGAAGTAGTAGAAGTAGTAGTAGAAGTAGTAGAAGTAGTAGAAGTAGTAGTAGAAGAAGTGGTAGAAGAAGTAGTAGAAGTAGTAGAAGTAGTAGAAGTAGTAGTAGAAGAAGTAGTAGAAGAAGTAGAAGAAGTAGTAGTAGAAGTAGTAGAAGTAGTAGAAGTAGTAGAAGAAGTAGTAGAAGAAGTAGAAGAAGTAGTAGAAGAAGTAGTAGAAGTAGTAGAAGTAGTAGAAGAAGTAGTAGAAGAAGTAGAAGAAGTAGTAGAAGAAGTAGTAGAAGAAGTAGTAGAAGTAGTAGAAGAAGTAGTAGAAGTAGTAGAAGTAGTAGAAGTAGTAGAAGAAGTAGAAGTAGTAGAAGAAGTAGAAGAAGTAGTAGAAGTAGTAGAAGTAGTAGAAGAAGTAGAAGTAGTAGAAGAAGTAGAAGAAGTAGTAGAAGTAGTAGAAGTAGTAGAAGTAGTAGAAGAAGTAGAAGAAGTAGTAGAAGTAGTAGAAGTAGTAGAAGAAGTAGTAGAAGTAGTAGAAGAAGTAGTAGAAGTAGTAGAAGTAGTAGAAGAAGTAGTAGAAGAAGTAGTAGAAGAAGTAGTAGAAGAAGTAGTAGAAGAAGTAGTAGAAGAAGTAGAAGTAGTAGAAGAAGTAGTAGAAGAAGTAGTAGAAGTAGTAGAAGAAGTAGTAGAAGTAGTAGAAGAAGTATAAGAAGTAGTAGAAGTAGTAGAAGAAGTAGTAGAAGTAGTAGAAGAAGTAGTAGAAGAAGTAGTAGAAGAAGTAGAAGAAGTAGTAGAAGTAGTAGAAGAAGTAGAAGAAGTAGTAGAAGAAGTAGTAGAAGTAGTAGAAGTAGTAGAAGAAGTAGTAGAAGTAGTAGAAGAAGTAGTAGAAAAAGTAGAAGAAGTAGTAGAAGAAGTAGTAGAAGTAGTAGAAGTAGTAGAAGTAGTAGTAGAAGAAGTAGTAGAAGAAGTAGTAGAAGTAGTAGAAGTAGTAGAAGTAGTAGTAGAAGTAGTAGAAGTAGTAGAAGTAGTAGTAGAAGAAGTAGTAGAAGAAGTAGTAGAAGTAGTAGAAGTAGTAGAAGTAGTAGTAGAAGAAGTAGTAGAAGAAGTAGAAGAAGTAGTAGTAGAAGTAGTAGAAGTCGTAGAAGTAGTAGAAGAAGTAGTAGAAGAAGTAGAAGAAGTAGTAGAAGAAGTAGTAGAAGTAGTAGAAGTAGTAGAAGAAGTAGTAGAAGAAGTAGAAGAAGTAGTAGAAGAAGTAGTAGAAGAAGTAGTAGAAGTAGTAGAAGAAGTAGTAGAAGTAGTAGAAGTAGAAGAAGTAGTAGAAGAAGTAGAAGTAGTAGAAGAAGTAGAAGAAGTAGTAGAAGTAGTAGAAGTAGTAGAAGAAGTAGAAGTAGTAGAAGAAGTAGAAGAAGAAGTAGAAGTAGTAGAAGTAGTAGAAGTAGTAGAAGTAGTAGAAGAAGTAGAAGAAGTAGTAGAAGTAGTAGAAGTAGTAGAAGAAGTAGTAGAAGTAGTAGAAGAAGTAGTAGAAGTAGTAGAAGAAGTAGTAGAAGAAGTAGTAGAAGAAGTAGTAGAAGAAGTAGTAGAAGAAGTAGTAGAAGAAGTAGTAGAAGAAGTAGTAGAAGAAGTAGTAGAAGAAGTAGTAGAAGTAGTAGAAGAAGTAGTAGAAGTAGTAGAAGAAGTAGTAGAAGTAGAAGAAGAAGTAGTAGAAGTAGTAGTAGTAGTAGAAGTAGTAGAAGAAGTAGTAGAAGTAGTAGAAGAAGTAGTAGAAGTAGTAGAAGAAGTAGTAGAAGTAGTAGAAGTAGTAGAAGAAGTAGTAGAAGTAGTAGAAGAAGTAGAAGAAGTAGTAGAAGTAGTAGTAGAAGTAGTAGAAGTAGTAGAAGTAGTAGAAGTAGTAGTAGAAGTAGTAGAAGAAGTAGTAGAAGTAGTAGAAGATGTAGTAGAAGTAGTAGTAGAAATAGTAGAAGTAGTAGAAGAAGTAGTAGAAGTAGTAGAAGAAGTAGTAGAAGAAGTAGTAGAAGTAGTAGAAGAAGTAGTAGAAGTAGAAGAAGTAGTAGTAGAAGTAGTAGAAGAAGTAGTAGAAGTAGTAGAAGAAGTAGTAGAAGTAGTAGAAGAAGTAGTAGAAGTAGTAGAAGTAGTAGAAGTAGTAGAAGAAGTAGTAGAAGAAGTAGTAGAAGTAGTAGAAGTAGTAGAAGTAGTAGAAGAAGTAGTAGAAGTAGTAGAAGTAGTAGAAGTAGTAGAAGAAGTAGTAGAAGTAGTAGAAGAAGTAGTAGAAGTAGTAGAAGAAGTAGAAGAAGAAGTAGTAGAAGAAGTAGTAGAAGTAGTAGAAGTAGTAGAAGAAGTAGTAGAAGAAGTAGTAGAAGAAGTAGTAGAAGTAGTAGAAGAAGTAGTAGAAGAAGTAGTAGAAGAAGTAGTAGAAGAAGTGGTAGAAGAAGTAGTAGAAGTAGTAGAAGTAGTAGAAGAAGTAGTAGAAGAAGTAGTAGAAGAAGTAGTAGAAGTAGTAGAAGTAGTAGAAGAAGTAGTAGAAGTAGTAGAAGTAGTAGAAGAAGTAGTAGAAGAAGTAGTAGAAGAAGTAGTAGAAGAAGTAGTAGAAGAAGTAGTAGAAGAAGTAGTAGAAGAAGTAGTAGAAGTAGTAGAAGAAGTAGTAGAAGAAGTATTAGAAGAAGTAGTAGAAGAAGTAGTAGAAGTAGTAGAAGAAGTAGTAGAAGAAGTAGTAGAAGAAGTAGAAGAAGTAGTAGAAGAAGTAGTAGAAGAAGTAGTAGAAGAAG
The DNA here is from genome assembly GCA_032433765.1 of Megaustenia siamemsis. Taxonomy (NCBI): domain Eukaryota; kingdom Metazoa; phylum Mollusca; class Gastropoda; order Stylommatophora; family Ariophantidae; genus Megaustenia; species Megaustenia siamemsis. The sequence goes on along the minus strand of JAVIAB010000160.1, from coordinate 71,101,597 downwards.
TAGTAGAAGAAGTAGAAGAAGTAGTAGAAGAAGTAGTAGAAGAAGTAGAAGAAGAAGTAGAAGAAGAAGTAGTTGAAGTAGTAGAAGAAGTAGTAGAAGAAGTAGAGATAGTAGTAGAAGAAGTAGTAGAAGAAGTAGTAGTAGAAGTAGTAGAAGAAGTAGTAGAAGAAGTAGTAGAAGAAGTAGTAGAAGAAGTAGTAGAAGTAGTAGAAGAAGTAGTAGAAGTAGAAGAAGTAGTAGAAGAAGTAGAAGAAGTAGTAGAAGAAGTAGTAGAAGTAGTAGAAGAAGTAGTAGAAGAAGTAGTAGAAGTAGTAGAAGAAGTAGTAGAAGAAGTAGTAGAAGTAGTAGAAGAAGTAGTAGAAGAAGTAGTAGAAGAAGTAGAAGAAGTAGTAGAAGAAGTAGAAGTAGAAGAAGAAGTAGAAGAAGAAGTAGTAGAAGAAGTAGTAGAAGAAGTAGTAGAAGAAGTAGTAGAAGAAGTAGTAGAAGAAGAAGAAGAAATTGAAGAAGAAGAAAAAGAGGAAGAAGAAGACCAAGAGGTAGAAGTAGTTGAAGAAGATTATTGGTATTGTGACACATATAGGAATATAGGTATTGTGTCACATACTATTCATGCCTTTTGTTGTATTACTATTGCTAATCTTTTTTTTTATCTCTTTCTGGCAGTCTCCATTGTTAGTTACTACATCATCATCATGGGAGCCGCGATAGCTCAGTGGTTAGTGAACTGGACTACAAAGGACAAGAGGTAGGGTTTGATCCCAACGGCTCCGGTTCACCCAGCCTTTAATGGGTACCGGATTTTTTCTGGAAAGTAAAGCGGCACGGGCGTAATACCGACCACATTACCCCAACAAATCATGTGCCGAAGGTCTGTAAAATGTATGGTCACTAACACCATATTGCCTATACGCCACTTGGCGTGACGGGGGTACTTTACCTTTTTTTACATCATCATCATCATGTACCATAGCGGTTGGCGTCGGCGATCATGTCCCTCCACAATCTTCGATCTACAGTGAATCGTATCAGTTCTGTTGTTGATTGTTTTCCATGCCATGACACCAAGCTATCCAGTATTTTCTCTCTTTGTCGTCCGCGATCTCTCTTTCCATTTAACTTGCCAGTTGGAACCAAGTATTCCAACTTTCCTCTTCTCATGATGCGCCCGAAAAATGTAGATTGATTCTTTCTGATGTTTTTTAGGAGTTCCCTTTTCTGTTGGCCTCTTTGAGAACTTCCTCATTGGTCTTTTTCGCTTTCCAGGGAACTTTCAACATTCTTCTGAGAAATCCCATCTCTGTGGCCTCTAATCGTCTTTTCATTTGCTTGTCTGATGTCCATGATCGCTTCCATAGGTCAGAATTGGTTCTATATATGTTAGTTACTACAGATCCCAGATAGTTATAGTTTGTTACAATTTCAAGTTCACTGTTGATGATGATTTTGGGTTTACTTTTTGTTTTGTCGATGTCTATTGTCTTAGTTTTCTATATGTTGAGATTGAGCTTTTATTCTTGATTGTTTTTTTCTTCTTTAGCCCATTCAATTTTCTCTTGTTATGCTTGCGCACTGTTTGAGAGTAGAAATGTCTTCAACACACAATGAACCAATCGTGAGACACGGTGGCCGAAATGAACACGCGTCGTACTACAACCCAGGAGAAAGCTGGTTCCAATCTCAGAAGGGTCCCAAGTTGAATCTATCGAGAGTAATAGAAGAAAAGGTCTACCCGAACGACTACCTACCGACTGCACTGTACAAACGGGTTCCAACCACTGAACCCCATTATTATTTGTATAATATTAGAAACTAACTCTCTCTTTGCTTTGGCCTCTTTCAGAACGTTTTCATTACTCTTCTTAACTGTCCGTGGTATTCTCAACATTCTTCTGTAAAACTACATTTCTACAAGCTCCAGTAATTTTCTTGTCTGTTGTCATATTGTCCATGATTCGCATTTATATGTTAAGACTGACTCTACATTACATTTAATAACTATTTTTCTTGTTTCTATTGTAAAAAATGGAATGCATAGTATCTTCCTCAATTTTTGGAAAGCTGCTTTTGCCTGAGCTATTCTGCATCTCGCCTCTGTTGTACATCTACCATCTGAGGTTAACATTGTTCCCATATATTCTTTCTTTCCATCTATTTAAGCAAAAAAAAATTGATCAAGTTTGTATTAATCAAGAACCGCAGCTGTATAATATTGATTCCTCGAATGAGGTAACAGTAATGAATCCATGATATCTTTACTAATAAAAAAAAAATAACTATACGACACATCGTACCATTGCTGGTGTATGTCGGGGGGACTCACGATAGAACCAGAGGGATAAAGGCCGCTTGGTCAAAGCAGTCACCACGACGTGTGAGATTCAGGATTTTTATTTCACCTCCGATAGAAAAAAATCCTTTCTGTCTACCGCGGGCTTCGAACACCGTACGCCTGCTTTTCAGCCAGCGAAACAGTGGTTTTAGCCGCACGGCCACCCTCACCTTATTAATAAATGCTACGAATTATTCGGAGTTGAACTAAGGCGCCATTATAACATTAAAGCAAGCAGCTGTGAAGAGTGAGACGCGTCAAGATCTGAATTGATTTGTGCTGGGCACGTTTCTGGACGAGTGAGTTCATACAGCTGCCATGGCTAACGTGTTCGACCAGTCCTGGGGGGATATTGTACGAGTGGGATAATGCAATATGATTTGAGATGACTGTTAGATCAGTTGCCAATTTCACTCTCTTCGTTTCGATTAATCTATAGAGTCTATGAATAAGTCCATTTCTCATTGTTAGAATGAGCTAGGCGATCCGCCGTCCTCACGGCGGAGTCAATGACTCACGGATTATCAAGACTCACTTTGCTTCCAAGTTTGGGTTCATGACAACATTCATCATCGTAATTGACCAGTTAACCGAGACAATGACCAATACAGTTCAAGCAGTCGGGAATTAAATAACATCCGATGGCGGATGCACTGGAGAAATTAGAAGCAGAATAGGACGAGCAAAGACATAATTCTAGCGGATTAAAAACATCCTATGCGACAAATCATTGTCATTTAATGTTAGAAAACGTGTCCTAAAGTGCTACATCAAACCTATTCAACTATATGGAAGCGAGTCGTGGACAATAAATAAGACAACACAAAGAACATTATAGACAGCTGAGATGTGGTTTATCAGAAGAATGATACAACTTCCAAAGATAGCAAAGCAACAAATGAAGAATGTTTAAATGAGTTGGAGAAAATTGAAATATCATCAGAATCACAAGGAAGAAACAATCTACATTTATTGGACATATGTAAAACGAAGGCATTGAGAATACTATAACAACAGGCAGAATGAATGGAAAGAAGAGCAGAGGAAAAACCAAGAGCAAAATATATTGAACAGCTTATCCAGATGACATAGCAAAAGGTCACCGACTGAAATTATGAAATGTATGAAGGACCGACAAAAGGAAAATCACTAATTCAGACAATTCGAGCAGCACAAGAACGACAAATAATATAAACCACGACACCTTTTAGGTATCAGTGAAAAGAGAAAAGAGGAAGAAGAAGAAGATGAAGGACCGAGTGATGTGGAGAGAGATGATCGCCAATGCCAGCATGGCGCCTGATGTTGATGATAGTGGTGAAGCCTTGTGATATAGAAAACCAAGTCTCCAACTAACAAGATCTAAGTTCTTCAACATAATCCAGAAAATAAAGTCACCGCAGCCTGCTGCAAAACATCGCTAATACCGCGGGTCCACATGCACATATTTAGATAGTCATCAATGTTATTAGACATGGCATTCTTGTTCTTCAAACACCCACATAGGTGCTCACTCTCATTTTAGCACGTGACAGAATGTATCATTTCAATAACATTTCTTGTTATTTTATTTATTTATTTTTGCGTTGGCCAGCTTTCACCTCTGACAAAGTCCATAGAGTGCCCAGGAACTGAATTCTACGTGTTAATCCTCCCCCCCCCCCCCCCCCCCCCCCCCTGGCAGCCGTGTGCACAAGGGTTCATCGTCTCAAAAGTAGATAACTCCGTCTTCAGAGGTGCTCATTTTTTTTGTTCGTCAATAAACGAATGGACGTTTCAAGCCTTTCAGTGGATTAGGCGAACGTCATTAAAGCGCTCGGAGTATAGGGAAAGAGACAGGACTTCGGCAAGCATTAGCGGGAAAAATACAGGACTTCGGCAAACATTAGCGGGAAAAATACAGGACTTCGGCAAGCATTAGCGGGAAAAATACAGGACTTCGGCAAGCATTAGCGGGAAAGATACAGGACTTCGGCAAACATTAGCGGGAAAAATACAGGACTTCGGCAAGCATTAGCGGGAAAAATACAGGACTTCGGCAAACATTAGCGGGAAAAATACAGGACTTCGGCAAGCATTAGCGGGAAAAATACAGGACTTCGGCAAACATTAGCGGGAAAAATACAGGACTTCGGCAAGCATTAGCGGGAAAAATACAGGACTTCGGCAAGCATTAGCGGGAAGGACACAGGACTTCGACAACCATTAGCGGGAAAGATACAGGACTTCGGCAAACATTAGCGGGAAAAATACAGGACTTCGGCAAACATTAGCGGGAAGGACACAGGACTTCGACAACCATTAGCGGGAAAGATACAGGACTTCGGCAAACATTAGCGGGAAAGATACAGGACTTCGGCAACCATAAGTCCATGTCTCTCCTTCGGATGAAAGAGATGGGAGTTAAGATTGGTACATCCAGAAACGAGAAACATAGTTGGCGTGTAAGAAGACCTATCAACCAACACAGTACCTGGTTCGTCAGTCGCTGGACACTGTGGGACTTTGCTGAGGAGGGTATCTGAGCACCTATGGGCATGTCTGGAGTGCAGTGATGATAGCCCACAAATAACTCAATAATAAAAAAAGAAGAATTACAAAATGCGTCATATTTAGAGTGTGATTTTTTAGCTCATAATTTCTGGGCATAACTACGCCAGCACTGCCTTTTTAAAAACCAGAATAATAGCTCAGCAAATTACAGTGTAGCTACAACCTGGTCGATCCGAGAATCGAACCTAAGCTCTTTATTTTGGCTCAATAACTGCTGCTCTAAAACAGCGCCGCACGTAAGGCAAAAGTTGAATGTCAAAAATGTCCTGAGTTTAATTTGCGAAACAAAAATTAATAAATAGGCTTTTGTTATTTTGAATTTACTCGAATAATTAAGGAACACACTCCTTTTTTTTTTATTTCCTTCAATTGTTTCCTGTTTGATTAGTAAGATGCTAAATTAAGCAAATAATCTACTGTTTTTTTAACAAGATAATATATTAAGTAATAATCTACTATTAGTTAGCACGATAATATATTGATCATAAATCTACTATTCGGTTAACAAGATTATGTATTGTTCAAATAATCTACAATTATGGAAAAGTAGCAATCAAATAGCAATACTAAAAAAAGAGAAGAAAAAAGTGGTATGGTGACAACTTTACGTGGTAATGGACAAAACAAAAGTCGACGTTTCGGCCAAGTAGGCCTTCAGCTGGAACAACAAGCACAAAAAATATATATAAGGATATGTAAACAAATCTAACTACATGGCGATAATATACTAATCCTTATCCTTATACATATCCTTATGTATATATTTTGTGTTTGTTGTTTGTTGTTCCAGCTGAAGGCCTACTTGGCCGAAACGTCGACTTTTGTTTTGTCCATTACCACGTAAAGCTGTCACCATACCACTTTTTTTCTTCTTTTTTTTAGAATTGCTATTATCATCGGCTTTACAGCAGCTTCGCATCTCTACTCATCTAGGTGCATTTTGGTGCATCTTGGTGTATCTCGGTGCATCTTGGTGCATCTTCGTGTATCTTGGTACATCTTGGTGCATCTTCGTGTATCTTGGTGCATCTTGCTGCAATTTGATGCATCTTGGTGCACCTTTGTGCATCTTGATGCCTTTACCTCTAGCAATCAAATACCAATGGATAAAGGGATACAGCGAAGACGATGTCGCTGGATAGAACACACACTGCGAAAGCCAATTGAGAGTATTACACAACATGCCCCTGTTTGGAATCCCCAAGGAAAAAAACAAAGAGGAAGAGCAAATTATTCTTAGAGAAGACAGATGGGAGCAGAGATGAAAATGATGGCGAAGACATGGAATAATCTTAAAAGAATGGCAAGAAACAGAACGGCTTGGAAAGTGTTTGTTGACGACTGATGCTCCACAGGGAGCTGAAAGGTAGAAGAGGAAGAAATAATCTACTGTTGGGTTAACAAGCTTATATATTTATAAATACTTAACTGTGTTATGAAGATGATATTTTAATAATCATTAACTAATGACAAAACTATCTTTAAGCCATTTCCCACTTACTGGGGTCTGCTTGGTATAACTCTAGGATGTGAGAATAAAGGTCGCATGCCCAGCTCAGTCGCAGCGAGGTATTCGGGTATGAGTTTTATTTCACCCCCGATAGAAAAAAAAAACCTTTGACCCTACCGAGATTTGAACCAACGTTCTCCTGGTTTGGAGCTCGGCAAGTTATCATTTCGACAACCCGCTCTATGAACTGGTTGGCAGGATAAATATTGATCTGTGTGGTTAACACGATCCTAAACTAGTCGGGTTCGATCCTGCTTCGAACCATCTTTTGTTCTTTGTTTTTTTTCTTCTGTTGTTGATTATGTATAATTTTTTTTTTTCCGAGTGTTGTAAACATACTCTTCCTCTGAAATGATTCACTTAAATAACCGGCTACGTGATTAACAAATTACCACACAGATAAATAACCGGCTATGTGATTAGCAAATTACCACACTGATAAATAACCGGCTATGTGATTAACAAATTACCACATTAATAAACAATCAGCTGTTTGGGTCAATACTATATCGATAAATGAATGCTCTTTCAATTGATATGTACTTGTAGCTCTCTTTAATTTGGAGAAAAGAAAGGTCCGTTGTAACCCACTTTAGTAGCGCTATTTTCGTCATTATCAAATCAATGAGGTCACGTGTTCCAAGAAACGAGATTCCAGGAAAATGCAATTTGGCGTTGTGATCAGTAGTTTCCCCTTATCCAACATGTCACAGGTCGGCTTGATCTGCGTCCAAGTTAATTACTGGAAGCAACGAATTGATTATTTGTTGTGATCGATGGTATAATAGGTCAGTCAGTAGTAGGTAAAAAGCCAGTAGTTGAGAAACAGCAGGTAGTAAATCAACAGCCAATAGTTGAGAAACAGCAGGTAGTAAATCAACAGCCAATAGTAGATAAACAGCCAGTAGTAGATAAACACCATTACCAGAGAAACAGTCAATTCTAGATAAACAGCCAGCAATAGATAAAGAGTCAAGTAGATACACAGCCAGTAGTAGATAAAGAGTCAAGTAGATACACAGCCAGTAGTAGATAAAGAGTCAAGTAGATACACAGCCAGTAGTAGATAAAGAGTCAAGTAGATACACAGCCAGTAGTAGATAAAGAGTCAAGTAGATACACAGCCAGTAGTAGATAAAGAGTCAAGTAGATACACAGCCAGTAGTAGATAAAGAGTCAAGTAGATACACAGCCAGTAGTAGATAAAGAGTCAAGTAGATACACAGCCAGCAGTAGATAAAGAGTCAAGTAGATACACAGCCAGTAGTAGATAAAGAGTCAAGTAGATACACAGCCAGTAGTAGATAAAGAGTCAAGTAGATACACAACCAGTAGTAGATAAAGAGTCAAGTAGATACACAACCAGTAGTAGATAAAGAGTCAAGTAGATACACAGCCAGCAGTAGATAAAGAGTCAAGTAGATACACAGCCAGTAGTAGATAAATAGCTGGTAGTTGATAAACAGCTAGTAATAGAAAAACAGCTAATAGTCGATAAGCAGCCAGTAATAGATATAAAGTCTGTAGTAGATGAACAGTCATTAGTTGATAAACATCCAACAGTAAGTAAACAGCGAACAGTAGATGAACAGTCAGCAGTAAACAAACAGCAAACAGTAGATGAAGAGTTAGCAGTAAATAAACAGACAACAGTAAGTAAATAGCGAACGGTAGATGAACAGCCAGACGTAAATAAACAGACAACAGTAGATGACCAGCTGATAGTAGATAAACAACCAGTATTAGATAAACAGGGAGCCGCAATAGCTCAGTGGTTAGTGAACTGGACTACAAAGGACAAGGGATAGGGTTCGATCCCAACCGACGGCTTCCGGGTTCACCCAGCCTTTAATGGGTACCGGATTTTTTTCTGGGAAAGTGAAGCGGCACGGGCGTAATACCGACCACATTACCCCAAAAATCATGTGCCGAAGGTCTGTAAAATGTATGGTCACTAACACCATATTCCCTATATGTCACTTGGCGTGACGGGGGTACTTTACTACTTTGTTTTACTGACCTCATGTGGCGATTCATGATTGTAAAAAGAAGTTACGACTGTGGTTTGGGGAAAAATGAGGGACGAAGAGATAGAGTAAAATTAAAGAGAAAAGATACAAGACAGCTTAAGAGACTGGCTTGGCAGAAGGTCAACAACAGAAATGATAAATAACTGTCGAGATCGAAAATTGTGGAGAGACATAAAACCCTACGCCAGCAGGCCCGGTACTTGATGATGATGACTGACCTCATATTTAGCTGTCTTTAACTTTGCAACAAGGCAAAGGTTGTTTGTAGGCAGAGGTGTTTCTTCTAGGAGATGACTTTTATTCACCAAACTAGCAAGACATTTAGCTTTGTATCAAGTTTTCCTTCACTTCTATGGAATGTCCGCCAAACTAACATGCTCCTTCTACATGGATTTGTGACTAGATTTTCTCCTTTGTCTATTCTTTGCAAAAGTATGAATATTTGGTGTAGTCTTCATGTGAGGCTTGATCTCTGGGTCGGGAGACTGGGTGGTGTAGAGGCAGCACGTACGCCTCCGGACAAGAAGATCGATCCAAGGTTTTAATCCCGGCACAGCCGGAAGGTATTTTTCACTGAGAACCCGGGGCTTTCTTTATCGTTTTACCTACATCGATCATTGGGTTGTGAGATCCGTTGTCTAGCCCTATCGGATAGCGGCGAAAAACAGGAGATCCCGTGTGTATTCTGCGCACGTTAAAGAAACCTTGACAGTTTGAAATCGAAAAGAGTAGGCAAAAAGTAGCGGTTCGTCAGACAAAGATGATTAAGAAATAAATCTGCAGAAAACATCAAAACCTTCGATAATGAACACAGCCAACTATAGAATTACTACATTACCCCACCAATCATGTGCCGAAGGTCTGTAAAATGTATGGTCGCTAACACCATATTCCCTATACGCCACTTGGCGTGACGGGGGACGCCACTTGGCGTGACGGGGGTACTTTATTTTTTATTATAGGTTAAGTAAGGCCTGCCAGCAGAAAATAAAATCGGAAAAACAGTCTAACTGGCGTGATGTTATCAACTACAGGAGTAATAGATGGATGACGTCACACTAGTTACAACCACCCCTGTCCGCAAAGTTGAAAACGTCACGTTAGTTGGAGGTTTTCCGGGAATTTCTTCTCAACATGTAGGCCGTTTAAATCTATAAATAGACATGGTCTGACCCACAGCCAGCTATAGGTTAACTAAAGCCCCGGCGCAGAAAAATAAACTGGAAACCCTCAAACTAGCATGAGTTTATGAACTAAATGAGTTGTGGACGCGTGACGTCACTCTACCCACAACCACCACTGCTCGGAAAGCTGAAAACATCACGTTTGTTGGAGGTTTGCCAGTAATTACCTCTCAGCCCGCAGGCCTAAGTATAAATGTAGTTGGCGATGGTTTGGCCAAGAATTCTCAAAAACATAAGTTAAAGAAATGTACGCATCTGAAACTTTTACACTTGACTCAATGTGTGAGAAAGAATTAAATAATTCTCCATATTGTGCTGCCTTCGAGAAATAATGAATACCACATGACAGTCGGGGAGCCGCGATAGCTCAGTGGTTAGTGAACTGGACTACAAAGGACAAGAGGTAGGGTTCGATTCCAACCGACGGCTTCCGGGTTCACCCAGCCTTTAATGGGTACCGGATTTTTTTTCTGTGAAAGTGAAGCGGCACGGGCGTAATACCGACCACATTACCCCAAAAATCATGTGCCGAAGGTCTGTAAAATATATGGTCCCTAACACCATATTCCCTATACGCCACTTGGCGTGATGGGGGTACTTTACTTACTTTTTACATGACAGTCGACTACATAGGTCAGGACCGATGAACAACAGAGCTGACCAAGACCTTACTCCACCTCTCGGTGGTACTAATGGAAACAGACTAATCAGTCTGACCAGAACGAGTAGTGATCGATGAGGGAAGGCAACACCGTACTTGAAAAAAAATGTGTTGAAGTCGGAGGTATTGAAAAAAAATATGGATTTATCACTTTCTCGATGTCAGCGAAAACAGAACACTCTTCGCCCACTTAATGTCCTTTAAAGGGCGGACGTTGAGGTTGGTGTAATCTTTTAGTTGTTTTATGAACGTCAGAAAGAAAGAAAGAAAAAAAGAGGAAGAAAGAATAAAAGAAGAACAAAAGAAGAAAAAAAAAGAAAAAAAATGAAAGAAAGAAAGGAAGAAAAAAGAGAGGAAGAAAGACGAAAAAGAAAGAAAGAACAAATGTAACCAACTCGTATGAACAGCGGCGTTCTTGTTATCTTCTACTGTTTCAAAAATCAAATAAAGAAGACTAAATGTGCATGGACATAATAGACACAAATGTCTTACGATCGAATTCTCACTGAAATCTTGCATGGAGAACTTACAGAAGGCAAGTGACTATGAGTAATCTAAATTATGGCAAAAAGTAAGGTGATCAGGCGTCCCGATTTTTCCGGGACAATCCCGATTTTTTACTGTTTTATCAACCTTTGTCCCGGATTTCTTACTGTCCTTAATTTGTCCCGATTTTGGCCGATTTTTATAGCTTTTGTCCCTGATTTGTTAAAATACATTAATGACACAAACGTTTACCAATTTTGCCAATATGGTAAACGTCTCTTCGACATTAAAATAGACATTATTTCTTTGTTGTGTAGAAAATATTTTAAAATTTGAACTGGCTGTTCATGTGGCGAAACAGTAGCAGTAAAATGGGCCCCAAGTTTGAAATCTTGTATACTGAAACTGAAATACTGATCAGAAAAGTACAGCAACTCTGCTTCACCTTCCATTTAAGTGAGTATCACTAATGTTTTATAATTTCATGATAACATTTTGTAAGCCTATATTGTTATGTGTTTTAATTAGTTTTAAAATATATGTATTATTGACTTGAAACATACAGAAGAAATGTCATTTTATTGATGGAGAGTTTATGTCAAATTAATTCGTCCCGGATTAGGGTTTCAAAGATATGGTCACCTTATAAAACGATGCCTGCAAGGCGTCCTTTAAAGAATTCTCTAAGGGTGAAGAAGATCAGGAAAATATGACAAGATTGTAGCACTATGGAAATAACAAGCTAAGAAATGATATTATTACAATCGAACAGTGAAACGAAATATAAATTAGAAAAGAAATGATGCAAGAGAAAAGACGTAAGGTCCTTCGAAACAAAATTGTCTGTTTTATTTTGCAGCCATACCTATAGTTTCAAACACTGGCAAAATTAGATATGAGTACTGGAAAGAACTTCATCGCTGAAACGGGTCTGTGTGCATGACCTCATGACCTAAAGACAAAATCGAAGGCTTTCCATACCAGGACTGGGTGAGTACAAAAGGTGAAACTTCTGCATCAGTTAAAAAACGCCCCGTATGTCCAACGACAAGGCAGGCAATGCGAGTAAAAGCCAGAGACATCAAGAGAAATCAATCCACTGCTGCCTAGCAGTTACCATCGAGAGAAGGAAAGGCTATGGGAGAACAGCCAGACAGAGACCACGGACATGGTGGGCCCAACAGCCTTGGTCGGCATCTACCCTACGAGGAGAACTCCTACGTCAAACCAAGATCAAGCCTGCTGAAGACGGAGTGTGTCAGCCACGGCGTTGATTTAAGGGGAAAAATAAAGACGTACAGGAATATACGAGCACCGACCTTGCGACAAACTAATTCTTCTTTTTCTTCTTTCCTTCCTCATCTGCCTTTCAGCGTCGAGGGGAGACATAATTTGCGGTATTTTGCTCTTCTGTTCGCCTCTGCTGCTGCTATGTTTCCTAGTGCTTGTAATATTCCATCGACCCATCTTTTTCGTGGTCGACCCTTGGGTCTGGTGTTCTCACAACGTTTGTTGAAGGCTCGTTATGTAATGTTGTGTTCTTTCTGCCTTGTAACGTGGCCAAACCATTTTATCTGTTGTTTCCTTATATATTCTATGGCGGGGGCTATTCCTAGCTTTTTTCTCAGTTCTTCGTTTCTGATCTTATCTCTGAGACTGTTTCCTGTCATTCGTCCAACACATTTCATCTCTGTAGAGGTTATTTTTCTTATTGTTCTTGCATCTAGGGTCCAGGTCTGGCATTGGTAGCACAACGTTGGGATGAAGATTGTATTGTATAGTGCTCGTTTTGCCTCCAGATTTATTTCCTTGTTGGACAATAGTGGTGATAACTGTCCGATGATTTGACAAGCTTTGTTGCATCTTGATTCTATCTCTGCTGTTTGAGAATTATCGTTTGTCATTTGACTTTCTAGGTATTTGAATTCCTCTACTTGTTTTAGACAAACTAATTGTTTATCGTAAAGCTGTTCCTACCCAACCATCATGAAACAGGACAAAGAATGAAGCACGCATGTTCACAAGACTAGAACGCTGAAGAAAACATGAGTAAACTAATACAATATTTACAATAAACCAACTTGTAGCAAAAGCAGGAGAGAAAACACAGATCTAAACGTAGAAATTAAAGAAAAAGAAAGAAAAAATCGACAGATTAATAAATTTACTGTAGCAAACAATGAAAATACACGGAGTAAAATAACACAAAATTAAAATATGTAAAGTTTTCTATGACGTCATTTTCACTTTAAGAGTGGTAGCTGTACACACAGAACACTTCAAGGCATGAGTGATATTTATTAACCCTCCTATATATATACATACCCCGTGTGTTACCAGGGCCTCATTATGTGGGAAGTAAAGAATAGTGACACGGTGACCTTCCAAGCATGTCATAAGAGACGACTAAGGAGGTTGATCGATGGCTTGACAAGCTGTCATTGTAAAAAGTATTGTTATGGAAACAGAGACATATATTTTAGAGTAGTGATCTCTGCAATATGTGCCACTTTGGCATGCAAGGTTTCTGTTTTTTAGATTGTGGTTCTGCCCTTTGTGCCGTCTTCGGCTCGAAAGGACAATAGATAGATAGATAGATACATACACAAGCCACACAAACAACACGACGAACATAACCGATAAGGAAGACACAGACGACATAAGTTATTAATCAAGCATTTAATAGCGAGAACAGAAAAGTGACAGGAAACATGGACAAATTAGAATGTGTCAACAATTCGCCGTGAGAATCAAGATTAATAAAACGGAAACAACGAACATCTCCAGAGAACACTAGAACTTTACAATAAGGATAAGTGAGAACCCGCTAAAGTAAACATATAAATACAGAGAACGCCAGAACGTAAAGATAAATTATACGCGACTAAAAGTTAACAGACAAATACAGAGAACGCCAGAACTTCAAGATAAAGATAAGTGATAACCAACTAAAGTAAACAGATAAATAGAGAGAACGCCAGAACGTAAGAATAAATAATAACGGACTAAAGTAAACAAATAAATACAAATATCTGGTTAGTGTGTTGCCATAGCAACAAGCAAACAGACGAAATAGGTTAAAGGTGTCGTAAAAGCTGTCAGACTATTGGTCAAATGGAACAATTATTGACCAATAAAAAATCACAATAGCAGTACAATGAGCGCTCTCCAACACCTTTCTTTCACCACAACATTTTACAATCAATCTGAAATTACAAACTTTATGTTCTAGAACAATCAATACGATAAATGTGTCCACGGAAATAAAAGGTGTCGTCACGCATGATGGGAATCAGATTGAGTCACGAAATTAAATGCGAAGGACTAGTGCTTTTTATTAAAGAAGGAAAGAATGAATGAATGAAAGAAAGTAAGAAAGAAAGAAAGTAAGAAAGAAAGAAAGAAAGAAAGAAAGAAAGAAAGAAACCAATTCGAACGACCTGCGGTGTTCTTTTCATCTACTACAAAAAAGAAAGAAAGAAAGAAAGGTAAAGGAAGAAAGAAAGAAAGAAAGAAAGAAAGAAAGGAAAAAGGGATGAAGGAATGAAGGAAAGAAGGAAGGAAGGAATGAATGAAGAAAGAAAGAAGGAAGGAAAGAAGGAAGGAAGGAAGGAAGGAAGGAAGGAAGGAAGGAAGGAAGGAAGGAAGGAAGGAAGGAAGGAAGGAAGGAAGGAAGGAAGGAAGGAAGGAAGGAAGGAAGGAAGGAAGGAAGGAAGGAAGGAAGGAAGGAAGGAAGGAAGGAAGGAAGGAAGGAAGGAAGGAAGGAAGGAAGGAAGGAAGGAAGGAAGGAAGGAAGGAAGGAAGGAAGGAAGGAAGGAAGGAAGGAAGGAAGGAAGGAAGGAAGGAAGGAAGGAAGGAAGGAAGGAAAAGGGGCGGGAGTTTCAGTCACAAATTAAATTGGAAGAACTAGTGCTTATTTGTGATAGAAAGAAATAAAGAAATAAATGATTATAGACTGGCAATGAATACCGTCGAAAATTCAAAAGATTTCAAGCTTTTACACCGCATATGTCTTGTGACCACTAAGTACTAAAAGTTTATCGGAAAGCGTACCAGACCATTCTGGCTGAATAAAAGCCACGGGGCAAAACTAAGACATAGTCGGGATCACTGATCTATCTTGTAGAACGCATCAAGAGACAACATATTAAATCGACACGTGATGGTCACGTGATAAAATAACCGACCAATCACAATCCAGGCAGTTATCAAGAAATCTTGACTGAGACGAGATGTGTGTGTGTGCATGTATGTGTGGGCCCTAAGATACTTATGGACATCGTGAGTGTCTTTGTAGTCGAGGTAACGTAGACAGTGTTTCCCCCACTCACATATTTTTAGAACCCTTTACACGGTTTTGACCCTCCGACTAGCAGGGTATTTACAGCGCACACACGTGACTCTCTCTTTCTCATTCCGGCCACGGTCCACGACACAGGGAAGACATTTCTCTTTTCTTAAACCAGTTTTGATTATTTTGTTTTGGATGTTTTATTACTAGTTAGCTATGTAGGATTAGTTTTATTTACTTACATATCTGTGTGTGTGTGTGTGTGTGTGTGCGGTTTGTTTGTTCCTGCTGAAGGTCTATAGAGCCGAAACGTCGTTCAAAATTTGTGTCGTTTATCAATCACGTAGAGATTTTACCATACTAGTTTGTCTATTTTTATTTCAATTCTCCCTGAGACGGGATGTCCTCGACAGCGATGGATAGAATTTGCTAGAAAGATTCGGAAACTTGACAGAAGAAGATCAAGCAGAAAGACCAAGATTGAAAGCTGAAGCTCCCTTCGAGGCTGAGACTGAAATGATGAAGGCGTAGAGTAAGAAAGGCGCTATGGGAATGAATAGTCGCTCAGCTTAAAATATAAGTGTAATTCTCACTACCCACGATCCTCAAAAGGCAACTTCCAACAGGGGGCTGGGTAGTCTAGACGTACGACGTGGACCTCAAAAAGGCAACTTCCAACAGGGCGCTGGGTAGTCTAGACGTGGACCTCAGAAAGGCAACTTCCAACAGGGGGCTGGGTAGTCTAGACGTAGACCTCAGAAAGGCAACTTCCAACAGGGGGCTGGGTAGTCTACACGTGGACATCAGAAAGGCAACTTCCAACAAGGGGCTGGGTAGTCTAGACGTGGACCTCTGAAAGGAATGGGGTTCAAAGCCCAGCTGAAGAGGGTGACGATTTTTTTTTCAAAAATTGACACACAAAAACCATTATTCCGTGGTTTCTTTATGATGTTACCCTCCCCTGATCTCTTGGGTAGTGAGATCACCTGTTTAGCCCTCTCGGATAACGGTAATAAAGAGGAGGTTCTGTCTGCACTAGCGCAAGTTAAATAACTCTTGTCGGTTTAAAATTGAAAAGAGCACGCCGTAAATATGGTCGCTGCCCGGGCAACGCGTCAACAGAAACCTACCCACACCGTAATTCAAAGACTGTGCTTTGGAGTGGATGCGTGTGGGTCAGGATTCTCCTCGGATCTCTTAGAGAGAGAGAAAGTGGAACCCATGGGATTGTCCGGTGTGCAGTGACGATGATCCTAACAAGAAACACCAGTTGACGACATTTTGTCTTCTCTTCTTAACGTCCATTCTTGAAGTGAGGATGGCTGCGTGTGTGTCGTTAGTTTACGGCACATCTGCCATATTTGCGTCTTTAGGTCCGACACATCCGACTCCGTAATGGGTAGATTCGTATATCATCATCATCATCGAGTGCCATCTCCGCAATGAAGGTTGGCTACCATGGAGCGCCATTCTGCTCTGTCTCTTGCTTTGATGGTGCAGGTTGTCATAGGCTGATTTGTCCATCTTTTTTATGTTACTCATCCATGTTAGTCCTGGTCTGCCTCTGTCTCTTTTACCTTGTATTTTCCCCTCCAGGATTACTGTTAGTAGGCTGTTGTGTCTTTTAACATGGTCCAAAAATCGCATCCGTATTTTTTTAATTGTGTTTAGTAGTTCTCTCTTCATTTTTAGTTGTTTTAAGACTTCATCGTTTGTTTTCTTTTCTTTCCATCCAATTCTACGAGTACCTATTCTTCTATATATCCACATTTTAAAGGCTTCGATTTTCTGTTCTGTTTTCTTATCTAATGTCCAGGTTTCTGCACCATATGGGAATGTTGAGAAGACATAACATTTTGCTATTCTTAGTTTTAGCCCTGGTGATAAGATAAGTATATTTTCGTATATACATGTATAAAAGTATTACCTTCCCTGAAATTAGGAGTCACGAGGAAATGTCACGAGGAAATGTCACGAGGAAATGCCACGAGGAAATGTCACGAGGAAATGTCACGAGGAAATGTCACGAGGAAATGCCACGAGGAAATGCCACGAGGAAATGCCACGAGGAAATGTCACGAGGAAATGCCACGAGGAAATGCCACGAGGAAATGTCACGAGGAAATGTCACGAGGAGGTCTATGCCATGCCCCAGGTAAGACGTACACAAACGATGCCGTAGAAACCATTTTTTTTTTAAATCCAACATTAGCATTTTTTTTTTAAACCCAACATTAGCATTTTTTTTTAAATCCAACATTAGCATTTTTTTTAAATCCAACATTAGCATTTTTTTTTTAAATCCAACATTAGAATTTTTTTTTAAATCCAACATTAGCATTTTTTTTTTAAATCCAACATTAGCATTTTTTTTTTTTAAATCCAACATTAGCATTTTTTTTAAAAAACCAACATTAGCATTTTTTTTTTTAAATCCAACATTAGCATTTTTTTTTTTAAAAGTAGTTCCTGACTCAGTGTTAACAGCAAAAAGACAGAAGTAATGGTAGCAACAAAGAAAAAGACATCACTTCAATGCACAATAAACACAAATGCAACGATATTTAAACAGGTAAATGAATTTAAATATCTGGGAACTTTGTTAACTTCAGATGGTAGATGTACAACAGAGGTCAGATGCAGAATGGCTCAGGCAAAAGCAGCTTTAAAAGAAATGAGGAAGATACTGTGCAATCCATTTTTGACAATAGAAACAAGAAAAATATTGCTTAAACGTTTTGTAGTACCAGTATTAATAATATATGGGTGAAAATTTGTGGACAATAGGACAACAGACAAGAAAATCACTGCAGGCTGTCGAAAAGTGGTTTTACAGAAGAATGTTGAGAATACCATGAGCATCTAAGAAGAGCAATGAAAACGTTTTGAAAAATACCAAAGCAAGAAGAGAGCTAATTTCAAATATTAGGAAGAAACAATCATAATTTTTTTGGTCATGTAATGAGAAGAGAACAGCTGGAGTATATTGTAACAACTGGGAAAATTGAGGGACGAAGAGATAGAGGCCAAAGAGAGACAAGATACCAGACAGCTTAAGAGAATGACTTGACAGAAGATCAACAACAATAGTGATAGATAACTGTCGAGGTCTAAAGTATTGGGGAGACTTGATAACCCACGTTAGCAGAGATAAGCACTTGATGATTACGAGTAGTAGCAGCCTCTGTCAGCCATAGTTGACCGTAGTAGCCTCTGTCAGCCATAGTTGACTGTAGTCGCCTCCATCAGCCATAGTTGACTGTAGTAGCCTCCGTCAGTCATAGTTGACTGTAGTAGCCTCCGTCAGTCATAGTTGACTGTAGTAGCCTCCGTCAGTCATAGTTGACTGTAGTAGCCTCCGTCAGTCATAGTTGACTATGGATTTTGCAGCGCCCCCTAGGAAATGTTATTTTTTTTTCTTTCGCCGCGTGTTCTCTTTTTCTATAAATCTGTCTACTTCTTGTTTGAGTTGAAACTTTAGTGTATGTTTCCAAACATTGCGGTCTGCAGCTATATCTTCCCAGGCTACAGGGTTTATGTCCAGTCTTCAAGTCACGTTTACACACGTCTATAAATTGAAAGTTTTGTGCGCCCCCAGATCTATTGCCATCTGCTAGTTGTCCATCAAATATATCTTTTGGTATGTGGTCATCTTTCATACGGTGTAATTGGCCAAGCCAGCGTAACACACGTTATTTGAGCAGCGTGCGTATATTAAAGAGGTCTGTGATTGTCCACTATGCACATCTCTTTATAAAATATTTATATTTGAAACAAGACATTAATTTTTTGTAAGGGAGAAAAGAGGCATGGTAAATGCTTTACGTAGACGAGGAACAAAAACAAGTAAAACGACGTTTCGTCTCGGTCGGCCTTCAGCTGGTGCAATAAATAAATAAATAAATAAACATATATATATATATATATATATATATATATATATATATATATATATTATATACGGCATTTTCCAAATGCTGGCGTCAGTTCGGGGGGGGGGGGGGGATTTGTAGGACAATTGTAGGTACAATGGACACACCGCAACATTATATAGATGCTATATAATATTGCTATATATATATAACAGATATAGATATCCCCAGGCAAATACTATAAGATGAACTAATACACGGAAAAAGATAAATCGGCATACCTAAACGATATATATATATATTTTTTTTTTGCGTTCGCCAGGTTTCATCTCTGACGAGGTCCCTAGAGATTAGGAACTGAATTTGAGTGTTAATCCATTTTACCATGGCAGCCGTGTGCACAGGGGTCCCTCGCCGCACAGGCAGATAACTCCGCATTCGGAGGCACTCATATTTTTTCCGTCCATGAGTAATTGACGTTTCAAGCTGGGCCTCGCTGCTGAGACCAGGGGTGGTTGCCGCAGAGAGAAATCATAAGTAAAAATCCCAACCGGTGCAGCCGGGATTTGAACCCACAACCTCTCTGTCTCGATGCTGGGTTCTTGCCTCGAGGCCAAGCAGTCTTCGACATTACGATGACTTCTCCATATGTGAAAATGACTGGGAACATCTGGCAAGTGATCGCACATCATGGAGAGCATGTATAAGGAATGGTATAACATCATTTGAGACTGTGATGAGGCAAAGCTTAGAAGAGAAAAGACTCATGAAAAAGAATTGAAAACCCTGCGGATCAGTGGGCCTGACCTGTTCATTCTGATGCCGTGTGTGTTTGTCAAACATTGCTAGAATTAGCCACGAAAGAAGCTGCTCGACAAAACCAAAACCTCAAAACAAAACAAAAAACACAATAGCCTCTACTAGACGGTCTGACAAGACGAAAAGGGCCATATATATATATAGACAGACAGACAGACAGACAGACAGACAAACAGGCAGGCAGGCAGGCAGGCAGGACAGACAGACAGACAGACAGACAGACAGACAGACAGACAGACAGACAGACAGACAGACAGACAGACAGACAGATAGATAGATAGATGCTCATGAAAAGATAACTACTGGACAGTAACATGTTAGACTACCTCTGAGGGTTAAAATGCTTTGTTAAGGACCAGTATCTCGTGGCGTGGATGTGACTTATTTATCTGTTTTCTCTCAGATTGTCTAACATATAGATATGTGTGCCAATAAAGGTAAGTTTAAACGTAACCGTAAAATAAAAACATACATTATATTCAGTAGGCTAACATAAAGTAATACTTTCTAATGACTTCACTACATTTTAAATTACTTACTTATTTATATGTAAACTATATCCGTCTTGTTTGGGACGAAAATGTCTTGATGACTTTGTCATTGAAAGTACTGTTGGGTTGGTTTCTAAGTTTCTGAGGGAATGATTTCTCAATGGACATTACTGCCAAACCAGATAAGCGTTCTTGTGTCTGAGTTGAGCAACAATAAGATTTGATTCTCTTGAGAGCAGAAAAAGTTCTTTCTACAGATGCAGATGCGCATAACGTAGTTATAAATAGCTAAAGAAGTTCCGGTAATGAGACATAGTTTCACTTTCACTTTGTGACGATTCTGATTGGCTAGAGCTAAAAATAACGCATGAAAACGCATTCATCTAGCGGTAACACCCTTTAAATAAATTTTCATTCCCATTTTTGAATGTCAAGGTCGGTAATACGTGGTCCGGATAGAGGAAAAATGTACCACTGGCTCCTAGAGGTTTCAATGTAGAATAGTTATAACATTCACAAACGTTATAGTGGCCAGAGGAAAACCTTGCTTTAAAAATGCAAATCAAAGCAAATAAATCATATTGACCGAAATGAGTAATAGAATATTCGAAAATTTGTAATATAATTATTTAAAAAAAATATAATAAACTATCATTTCCTTTTGTATTTCGTTAATATGTTCAGGCTATCGGCGGTAGCTGTGGTATCATAGAGAATACGCCACTGGCATATATATATATATATATATATATATATATATATATATATATATATATATATATTTGTGTATTGTGCCTACTGTTTCAGCTGAAGGTCTACTAGGCCGCAACGTCACGTCGTGTTGCTTTTCGTTTGCCTAGTAACTTGTTTAATATGATGTACTGTTGGTAGAGAATTGTGGAAGGACATGATTGATTACGTCAAACTCGTATGACACATGATAATGATGATACGTGAGGATACGTAAGAAAATATAACTTCAGAAAAACATCACTTTGGATGACGCTACTTTCAGTATACAGAGATAGTTATGAGAATTCTGTACTTACGAAAGATGAAGAAAGGGAAGTAATCCATAGAAAAATTATAATCTATAGGGTTAATTCCCTTGTTAAAAGAAAATTGGTATGCGAGTACTATTCATGAATCACACCGCGATGACAGGCAGGGAATCTCATGTATAGAGACAATGGCTGTGATCTCCGACTTGTACAGTCACTGCCAAGAAGGATAGGAATGGCAAACTACCTTCTTATATTGCCTGGAATAATCATGACAAATCACAACTTTATATTTACAGCTAACGACGTTAATGGGGACTTCACAGCCACCTCGTCCGATAGGGAGCGTCATGTGCTACAGGTGACACCCGATCGTCATCAAGCTACTGTATGCAAGATCAAAAATAAAGAGACACTAGCAATAGGAACTTGGAACATTAGATCAGCATTTCAGGTTGGAAAACTAGAAAACATCAGTCAAGAAATAAAGAGAATGAAATTGAACATCTTGGGACTATGTGAAATGAGATGGAAATGAGCAGGATTATTACAACGGGACAGCGGAAATGTAATTTACTCTGGGGGAACAACACACGAAAGAGGAGTAGGCATCATGTTAGATAAAGAAAGAAGCAAAACAGTGAAAGGATTTTGGCCAGTATCAGACAGAATTCTGCTAGTAAAATTGAGAGGTAGACCAATGGATATCAACATAATTCAGGTTTATGCACTAACAAGTAATAGCGAAAAAGAAGACATTGACACTTTTTATGAGGAGCTAGAGGCAGCCATGGAACAGTGTAAATCCCAAGAAATAACTATTATATCAGTGGATTTCAATGCAAAGGTAGGAACAGCTAAAGTGCAAAATGTGACTGTGGTGCATGGCCTTGGAGAGACGAATGACAGAGGGGATAGATTGATAGATTGGACAAAGACACGTGAAATGGTTATAGGTAACACCTGGTTCAAACAACACCCTAGGCGACTATGGACATGGCAAAGCCCAGACAAAAAAGTACACAATCAAATTGATTTTATACTGGTACAGAGAAGATTCAGGAATGGGCCAACATCTGTTAAAACAAGGCCAGGAGCAGATTGCAATAGTGTCCATGTACCAGTAGTTGGAAAGATAAGAAAAAAACTGCGGAAGGCACAGAAATAACCATGAAATATAAAATTAGAACTAGATATGCTAAGAGTAGATAAACAGATGAGTGATAAGTACAGCATGATAGTACAAAATAGATATAATGCTATTGAGAAAATACAGGACATCCAGGAGCAGTGGGAAATGCTCAAACAATCGATTCAACAAACATCAAAAGAAGTAATACCAGTGACTAAAAGAAGCAACAAAAAATAAATGGATGACAGAAAACTATTACAACTAATGGACGAAAGAAGAAAACATAAGAAAGAAGAACGAGCATACAAAATATTGCACAAAGAGATCCAGAACAAATGCAGAGAAGCAAAGGAAGGATGGTTAAAACAGAAATGTGAAGAAATGGAAAAACAACAAATGAAAGACTCAAAATGTATGCACAATCAGTTAAATGAATTAACAGGAAGAAAAGAAGTCAAAGTTTCAGGATGTGCTAAATCAAAGGAAGGAAATATAATAACGGGACAGGAGAAGACAATGGAAAGATGGACAGAATATATCAGTCAACTCTATGATGATGAAAGACCAGAATTAAACAGTTCAAATGAAGACACAGGACCACCAATAATGCAGAGTGAAGTGGAGGACGCAAATCAACACATGAAAAGAGGCAAAGCTCCAGGTCCCGACAATATAACAATCAAAGAGATAAATGCATTAGGAGAGCTGGGAGTACAAGTCATAACAAAATTACTCAATGACATATATAACACAGGACACATACCCGAGGATCTACTAAAATATATCTTTGTAGCCATACCGAAGAAGTCAGGCGCCACTGATTGTGAAGACCATCGCACTATTAGTCTCATGAGCCATATTACTAAAATATTACTAAGAATCATCATGAGACGTGTAAGGAACAAGATAAAACCAGAAATAAGTGAGGAACAATGTGGATTTGTGGAAGAAAAGGGCACCTATAATGCAATAAACATCTTAAGAACATTGATAGAAAGATCTATAGAGGTAAAGAAAAATCTATATATGTGCTTTATAGACTACACAAAAGCATTTGACAAAGTAAAGCACGTGGAAATAATAAATATGCTGGAGAAATTAAACATTGATGGCAAGGATCTGCGAATCATAAAAATATGTACTGGCAACAAACAGCAGCTATACGAATTAACAACCAAACAGGACAATTTCAACTTATAAAACAAGGAGTCAGACAAGGCTGTGTTCTGTCGCCGGATTTGTTTTCACTTTACAGCGAATATATTATGAGATCAATAGTAGACAAAAAAAGGAATTGAAGTCAACGGTCACAACATAAATAATTTGCGATATGCGGATGACACAGTCTTAATAGATGAGGCAGAGAATGAGCTACAAGAAATGATAGACATAATAGTAAAAGAAAACAACAAGAAAGGTCTCAGTATGAATAGTAAGAAAACAGAAGTAATGGTTATATCGAAGAAATAATCATCACCATCATGCAACATAAAATTAAACGAGACAAATCTAAAACAAGTACAACATTTGAACTACTTGTACACAATAATAACATCAGATGGGAGATGCACCACAGAAATAAAAAGCAGAATAGCTCAGGCCAAAATAGCATTTCAGAAAATGAAAAATATCTTATGCAACAAATCTATGTCAATAGAAATGAGAAAGAGAGTTCATTGATGCTATATAGAACCAATTCTGATCTAAGGAAGCGAATCATGGACAATAGACAAACAATTGAAAAGACGATTAGAGGCCGCAGAGATGGGATTTCTGAGAAGAATGTTGAAAGTTCCCTGGACAGCTAAAAAGACCAATGAGGAAGTTCTCAAAGAGGCCAACATATAAATGGAGCTGTTAAAAAACATCAGAAAGAAGCAATCAACATTTTTCTGGCACATCATGAGAAGAGGACAGTTGGAATACTTGGTTACAACTGGCAAAATAGAAGGAAAGAGAGATCGCGGAAGACAAAGTGAGAAAATACTGGATAGCTTGGTGTCATGGCATGGAAAACAGTCAACAACAGAACTCATACGATACACTGTAGATAGAAGATTGTGGAAGGACATAATCGCCAACCGGTACGGCACATGATGCTGATGAAAGTCTGGGTGAATTTCCATTAATGCATTACAATTTAAAAACCAAACAAGCTCCAATGTAACCTAGATAATTGACTCTGCGAGTTTGACAATAAGTAAGTACAAATCTGATAAGTAATTATTTCAGAATGATTGAAAAATATAAAACAAACAGAAGCAGGAACGATAACCCGTTCACGAGTTGAGCATTACAAAAAAAAATTAATACATTATGTCCCCTGACAAAGAAAGTAATGTCCACTTCGTAGTGTGCTAGGTCAAGGACAGAACTTGAAGGAGAATGGATCAGCGACTATTCTCGCTGTTAACGCCGTACTGATTCCGTGTACAGCCGAGAGCTTTGCGACTTCCAAGCAACGACAAAATATTCGAGTCGACGGAATATTAGAAGCACTAGGAAACATAACAGCAGCAGAGGCGAACAGAAGAACAAAAGACCGCAAATTATATCTCCCCTCGACGCTGAAAGGAAAATGAGGAAGGAAAGAAGAGGAAGAAGAAGCAACGACAGACGTAAAAGCCGATTCTAATTATTGAGTGTCGTCTCCATACAAAAGGTTGGCTACCATGGTCAGCCATTTTACTATATTCAAATTGTGCAAAATAGCTCATTCTTTAATTCTCTGTTCGTTAATTTCTTCCTTGTTTTGTATTCTTTTAATTAGTCAAATAATGGTGTGAGTCGTGGACAATAGGACAACAGACAAGAAAATCACTGGAGGCTGAAGAATTGTGGTTTTAAAGAAGAATGTTGAGAATACCATGGACAGCTAGGAAGAGCAATGAAAACGTTCTGAAAGAGGCCAAAGCAAAAAGAGAGCTAATTTCCAATATTAGGAATAAACAATCGTCATTTTTTGGGGCCATGTATTGAGAAGGGAACAACTTGAGTATATTGTAAAAAATTGTAAAATTGAGGGACGAAGAAATAGAGGAAAGCAAAGAGAAAAGATTCCAGACAGCTTAAGAGAATGGCTTGACAGAAGGTCAACAACAGAAATGATAAATACCTGTCGAGATGGAAAGTTGTGGAGAGACATACCTACGCCAGCAGGTATGGTACTTGATGATGATGTAATTTTCCATTCTCGTATATCACCATCATCGTGAGCCATACGAGCTGGCGTAGGCGATCATGTCCTTCCACAATTTTCTATAAAAAATACATCGTATCAATTCTGTTGTTGACTGTTTTCCATGCCATGACACCAAGCTATCTAATATCTTCTCTCTTTGTCGTCCGCGATCTCTCTTTCCCTCTGTTTTCCAGTTGTAACCAAGTATTCCAACTTTCCTCTTCTCATGATGTGCCAGAAAAATGTTGATTGTTTCTTTCTGAAGTTTTTCAGGAGCTCCCTTTTTGTGTTGGCCTCTTTGAGAATTTCCTCATTGATCATTTTAGCTGTCCAGGGAACTTTCAACATTCTTCTGAGAAATCTCATCTCTGTGGCCTCTAACCGTCTTTTCGTTTGTTTGCCTACTGTCCATGATTCACTTCCATAGATTATAGTTGGCTCTATTTAGCACTGGTGAATTGTCTTGTTCAATTCTATTTCCATAAACTTGTTGCACAAGTCATTTTTAATTTTCTGAAATGCTATTTTAACCTGAGCTATTCTGCTTTTTATTTCCGTAGTGTAGCTTTCATGTGTAGCAAAATAGAGAACTCTAAAATAGAAACTCGTCACAGACCAACGTTGATCAGCCACCGACAAAGCAATCATTATCCGACACACTCCTTACACGTCTCTGACGCTCTGACACAGCGTCATACAACACACTGCCACCCACACCTCCTTCTCCTTTGTATGACTAACATTAATAACGCATATCCCTTTACTACACCTGTACACAGGTGTTTTCAAGCAGTATATCCGTCTATAAACAGGACAATCCTTAGGTAACTATCCAGGTGTGACTTTCCTGTGGATATACACATGTGAAATCGACATTCAATCAATGATTGATACAAAAGTGGTGTGATAAAAAAAATTACTTCATTTTATGAAGAGGTAGTGTGCATTTTCTTTTAATTATTAGAAGATCGGTAAAAGGAACAAATATATAATTCCTTGGTAGTTTGTAAATGGGTAGTGGGTCTCTAAGTTATTTTTTGGTGAAGTTTTTCTGTCGCTTTGTTAATTTGATCAAGTCTTTGTTTTGTCTGCTTAGTTTAGTGAAGTTAATGGATCTCCATTTTAGTTTGGTGAAGTTTATGGACCTTCTTTTAAGTTTAGTGAAGTTTATGGGTCTCCTTTTTAGTTTAGTCAAGATTATGGATCTCTTTGTTAGTTTAGCGAAGTTTGTGGGTTTATTTGTTAGTATTGAGGAGTTAATAGATATCTTTGATAGTTTGGTGAAGTTTAGGGATCTCCTTGTTAGTTTAATGAAGTTTATGTGATTCATTGTTACTTTAGTGAAGTTTATGGGTCTCCCTGTTAGTTTAGTGAAGATCATGGATCTCCTTGTCAGTGTAGTGATGTTTATGTGATTCATTGTTACTTTAGTGAAGTTTATGGGTCTCCTTGCTAGTTTAGTGAAGTTTATGAATCTCCTTGTCAGTGTAGTGATGTTTATGTGATTCATTGTTACTTTAGTGAAGTTTATGAGTCTCCCTGTTAGTTTAGTGAAGATCATGGATCTCCTTGTCAGTGTAGTGATGTTTATGTGATTCATTGTTACTTTAGTGAAGTTTATGGGTCTCCTTGCTAGTTTAGTGAAGTTTATGAATCTCCTTGTCAGTGTAGTGATGTTTATGTGATTCATTGTTACTTTAGTGAAGTTTATGGGTCTCCCTGTTAGTTTAGTGAAGATCATGGATCTCCTTGTTAGCTTAGTGAAGTGTCTGGGTCTCATTGTTAGTTTAATGAATTTCATAGGTTTCCTAGGTAGTTTAGTGAAGTTTATGGGTCTCCTTGTCAATTTAGTGAAGTTTATGGGTCTCCTTGTTAATTTAGTGAAGTTTATGGGTCTCCTTGTTAGTTTAGTGCAGTTCATGGGTGTCTGGGTTAGTTTAGTGAAGTTCATGGGTCTCCTTGTTAGTTTAGTGAAGTTCATGAGTCTCCTTGTTAGTTTAGTGAAGTTTATGGGTCTTCTTCTTAGTTTAGTGAAGTTTATGGGTCTCCTTATTAGTTTAGTGTAGTTCGTTGGTGTCTGGGTTAGTTTAGTGAAGTTTATGGGTCTCCTTGTTAGTTTAGTGAAGTTCATGGGTCTCCTTGTTAGTTTAGTGAAGTTTATGGGTCTCGTTGTTAGTTTAGTGAAGTTTATGTGTCTCCTTGTTAGTTTAGTGAAGTTTATGTGTCTCCTTGTTAGTTTAGTGAAGTTTATGTGTCACCTTGTTAGTTTAATGAAGTTTATGTGTCTCCTTGTTAGTTTAGTGAAGTTTATGTGTCCCCTTGTTAGTTTAGTGAAGTTCATGGGTCTCTTTGTTAGTTTAGTGAAGTTTCTGGGTCTCATTTTTAGTTTAGTGAAGTTTATGGGTCTTCTTCTTAGTTTAGTGAAATTTATGTGTCTCCTTGTTAGTTTAGTGAAGTTCATGGGTCTCTTTGTCAGTTTTATGAAGTTTAAGAATTCTGGTTAGTTTCGTGAAGATTATGTTTTTCTTAATTTTAATAGATTATGTTTTTTTGCTTTTATTAATGAGCAAAAAGCAGCCCGGGGAAAATGATGACCTCTAGTGACAGTCTAAGCTCATTTTCATTAATAACGTATCATCATCATCATCGAGTGCCGTCTCCGCAACGAAGGTTGGCTACCATGGATCGCCATTTCATTCTGTTTCTTTCTTTGATGGTGCAGGTTGTCATAGATTGACTTGTTCATCTTTTGATGTTACTCGTCCATGTTAGTCTTGGTCTGCCTCTGAGGTACCTTATTTACCTTGTATTTTCCCTTTCAATATTACTTTCAGCAGGCTGTTGTGTCTTTTAACGTGTCCCATTTCATTTGTTGCACCATCTCCGTATAAAAGGTTAGCTAGTGCGAAACAACCTTTTACTCTGCTTCTTGTTTACACTTCGTGACTTATTCCTCTACCCATCTTTCGTTATTATAAATCCATCTGATTTTTTACATTCTGCCTGCTTTATCCTGCGTGATTTTCTATTCCAATATTACTGTTTTTATACTTTCGTCGAAATGTCTCATTGTTCATTTCAATGGTTGTATTTTATATTGCTTTTTTTTCTTTCTCTTTATTTCTTACCTGTTTGAAAACATCTATTTTTTCCTCTCAACCACTCACATCTTTATATACGTCTATAATTCTATTTTACTAAAAATATAAATATCATATGTTGTTTTAATTTTAATAGTATATACTATCTCCCGTGTGTTACCGGGGCCTCATTATGTGGGAAGTAAAAAATAGTGACACTGATACCTTCCATGCATGTTGTAAGAGGCGACTGAGGAGGTTGATCGATGGCTTGACAAGCTGTTATTGTAAAAAGCATTGTTATGGAAACAGAACCATAGATTTTAGAAGCAGTGATCTCTGCAATATGTGCCATTTTGGCACGCAAGGTTTCTGTTTTTGAGATTGTAGTTCTGCCCTATGTGCCGTCCGTCTTCGGCTCGAAAAGACGATAGATAGATAGATAGATAGATAGATAGATAGATAGATAGATAGATAGATAGATAGATAGATAGATAGATAGATAGATAGATAGATAGATAGATAGATAGATAGACAGATAGATAGATAGATAGATAGACAGATAGACAGACATAGATAGATAGATAGATAGATAGATAGATAGATAGATAGATAGATAGATAGATAGATAGATAGATAGATAGATAGATAGATAGATAGATAGATAGATAGATAGATAGATAGATAGATAGATAGATAGATAGATAGATAGATAGATAGATAGATAGATAGATAGATAGATAGATAGATAGATAGATAGATAGATAGATAGATAGATAGATAGATAGATAGATAGATAGATAGATAGATAGATAGATCGATCGATCGATCGATCGATCGATAGATAGATCGATAGATAGATAGATAGATAGATAGATAGATAGATAGATAGATAGATAGATAGATAGATAGATAGATAGATAGATAGATAGATCGATAGATAGATAGATAGATAGATAGATAGATAGATAGATAGATAGATAGATAGATAGATAGATAGATAGATAGATAGATAGATAGATAGATAGATAGATAGATAGATAGATAGATAGATAGATAGATAGATAGATAGATAGATAGATAGATAGATAGATAGATAGATAGATAGATAGATAGATAGATAGATAGACGGATAGATAGATAGACGGATAGATAGATAGACGGATAGATAGATAGACGGATAGATAGACGGATAGATAGACGGATAGACGGACGGACGGACAGGACAGACAGACAGAAGACAGACAGATAGATAGACGGATAGATAGACGGATAGATAGACGGATAGACGGACGGACGGACAGGACAGACAGACAGAAGACAGACAGACAGACAGACAGATAGATAGACGGATAGACGGACGGACAGGACAGACAGACAGACAGATAGATAGATAGTATATAATATAATATAATTTTAACATTCTTTTTCCTCTTCTTTTATCTTTTCACTGATACCTAAAAGGTGTCGTGGTTTATATCATTTGTCGTTCTTGAGCAGCTCGAACTGTCTGAATTAGTGATTTTCCTTTGTTGTTACATGTCTCTGTCACTGCACCTATCCATATTCTTCTGGGTCTTCCTCTTGGTCTTTTTCCATGCATTCTCGAGAAGAACGCCCTTGATGATGATTGATAAGGATTCATTCTGACCAGGTGGCCAAACCATTTAAGTTGTTGTTGCTCTATATATTCTTGGCAGGGTTTTGTTCCTACTATTTTCTTATGGTTTCATTTGGTATTCTATCTCTTCTTGTGTTGTTTGTTACTTTTCTCAAGCAACGCATCTCACATGTATTGATCTTTCTTAAATGTGATTTAGAAAGGGTCCATGTTTGACTTTCATAGCACAAAGTTGGTATAAAAATGTTATTTATCATTTGTTGTTTAGCTGGCATAGAAATGTTTGAATGTCTTAGCAGTGGTGAAAGCTGGTATGTGACAGCATTTGCTTTTTGTATTCTCATGTCAATTTCTCTGTCTAGTTTTCCATCTTCTGTGAACATTGTGCCTAAATACTTGAATTGCTCTACTTGTTTTATTTCTTTATCTTTGATCTTAATGTTTAATGGGTGTCTTAATTTGCTTATTCTTATAGCCTCTGTTTTTGCTGTGTTAATTTTCATACTGTAGTTTGTGCAGCTTTTATCTAGAGATGTTAAATGCTGTTATAGCAGGTTTTCATCCTCATATATTAGGCATTGGTCATCTGCGAAGAGTAGCTCGTTGATGTTGGAATATTTAATTTTAACATTATAAATAATATATACAAATTATCTGTTTATTGAAATTTATTCTCAATTTTTTTTTCACTTTGAAAGTCAATATTTCTGCTCCATAATATAGGGCAGAATAGGAATACCAATTCCTTTTATGTTTGCAGGTTTTTTTATTTCATGCACGGACCCGATACACTAATTACTGAATGGACTGTGTAATGCGTCCACAGAGATTTCTCAGAAGAACGTTGTAAGATCCCTGGACAGTTAAAAAGGCCAACGAGAAAATTCTCAAAAAAGTCAACACAAAAAAGGAAGCTCCTTGAAAACATCAGAAGTAAACAATCATTTTTTTTTTTGGTGCGCACATCATGAGAAGAGGAAAGTTGGAATACTTGGTGACAACTGGCAAAATACAGGGAAAGAGAGATCGCGGACGACAAAGTGAGAAGATACTGGATAGTTTGGTTATGAATTTAAATGCATGGAAACAATGTTAACCTCAGATGGTAGATGTACACCTGAGGTGAGATGGTAGATGTACAACAGAGGTGAGATGGTAGATGTACAACAGAGGTGAGATGGTAGATGTACAAAAGAGGTGAGATGGTAGATGTACACCTGAGGTGAGATGGTAGATGTACAACAGAGGTGAGATGGTAGATGTACACCTGAGGTGAGATGGTAGATGTACAACAGAGGTGAGATGGTAGATGTACAACAGAGGTGAGATGGTAGATGTACAACAGAGGTGAGATGGTAGATGTACACCTGAGGTGAGATGCGGAATGGCTTGGGAGAAAGTAGCTTTCCAAAAAATGCAAACGTTACTGTGCAATCCACTTTTGACAATGGAAACAAGAAAAAGAGTTCTTAAATGTTATGCAGAGCCAGTCTTAACATATGGATGTGAATCATGGACAATATAACAGCAGACAAGAAAATCGATTGAGGCTGTAGAACTTTGGTTTTACAGAAGAATGTTGAGAATACCATGGACAGCTAAGAAGAGTAATGAAAACGTTCTGAAAGAGGTCAAAACAAAAATAGAGGTAATTTCCAATATTCGTCTTCATCGAGTGTCGTTTCCGCAATGAAAGTTGGCTACCATGGAGCGAAAATTTCTCTCTGTCTCTTGCTGTGATAGTGGAGGTTATCATAGCCTGCCTTATACATCTTTTGATGTTACTCGTCCATGTTAGTCTTGGTCTGCCTTTGCCTCTTTTACCTGTATTTTCCCTCCCAAGATTGCTTTTAGTAGCTGTTGTGTCTTTTAACATGCCCCAAAAATGTCATTTGTCTTGTTTGAATTGTGTTTATTAGCTCTCATTTTATTTTTAGTTGTTTTAAGACTTCATCTTTTGTTTTCTTTTCTTTCCATCCAATTTCACCTATTCTTCTATATATTCACATTTCAAAGGCTTCAATTTTCTGCTCTGTTTTCTTGTCTAATGTCCATGTTTCTGCACCATATATGAATATTGAGAAGATATAACATTTTGCTATTCTTAGTTTTAGCGCTGGTCTTATTTGTTTTGATGTTAGTATATTTTTCATGACATTAAAATGACTTTTTGCCATTCACATTCTTTTTTTCAGTTTTGCACTTTCCATCACAGGTTATAGTATGTCCAAGGTAGCTGTAGCTCCAGGTATTTCCAATATTAGGAAGAAACCATCACACTTTGTTGGCCATATAATGAGAAGAGATCAGTTGGAATATATTGTGATAACTGGGAAAGTTGAGGGACGAAGAAATAGAGGGAATCAAAGAGAAATGATACCAGACAGTTTAAGAGAATGGCTTGGCGGAAGGTCAACAACAGAAATGATAAATAACTGTCGAGATCGAAAGTTGTTGTGAGACATGATCACCGACGCCAGCAGGCATATTACTTTATGATAATGATTAACAAATATTGATAAAAAACAGATAGGAATAATTCCCGAAATAGAATACATAAAGAGACTACATATAAATGGTTCGGTCACGTTATAAGACAGAAAGACTAAAGTACAACACAACGAGCCTTCAGTAAACTTTCTAATAACACTAGACGTAAGAGCCGACCACGAAAAAGATGATATTGACGGAATGTTAGAAACATTTGGAAACATAACAGCAGTAGAGACCAACAGAAGTGCAATAGAGCGCATATTATAGCTCCCCTCGACGCTGAAAGATGACATAGGCCGACACGTCTAAGTTTGTCTCTTCTTTCTATGTATGTTTAATTGCTTAATATATGGTATATATATATATATATATATATATATATATATATATATATATATATATATATATATATATATATATTAATATAATTTTCCATTTTACCATAATTTAATTATCAGCAGTTATATGTCTTCTTCTTCTTCGACCTTTTTAGCTCCCAGTGGAGCATAGGTCTTCAACAAACACTTTCCAAGTCGTTCTATTTCTTGCCATTCTTTTAAGATCATTCCATGTCTTCATCATCATCTTCATCTCTGCTTCTATCTGTCTTCTCCAAGAATTCCTTGGTCTTCCTCTTTGTCTTTTCCCCTGGGGATTCCAAAAAGGGCCTGTTGTGTAATACTCTCAGTTGGCTTCCTCAGTGTGTGTCCTATTCAGCGCCATCGTCTGCGCTGTATCTCTTTATCCACTGGTATTTGACTAGTACATTTCCATAATTCTATGTTAGTGATTTTGTCCTGCCATTTCCATCCTTTTATTCCGCGTAAGCATCCATTAATGAGAGTCTGTATCTTCATGATTATCAATTTTGTTCTCCATGTTCCACAGCCATATAATAGGACCGACCTAACATTTGAGTTGACAATTTTTAGTTTTGTATTTAACCTAATTTCTTTTGACTTTTTCTCTCTTTGACATGTCCATGTTTGTGAAGTTTTTTCGACTTATTTTTTTTTACAGTATGGGATAGCCAGTCCCATGACCAATCCTCCTTTCTCGCCTCTTACGAACATGCCTGGTAGGGTACAGCGCCGCTATTCTTTACTCCCCTTTCGGGCCCCGGCAGCGCACGGGAGAAAATAATAATTGTCAGAAGTTATATATAGTGCATGAAAAATATTCTTGGGAACCAAGAATTCTAGAATGAGAACCATCGTTGAGACAGTCCACGCAACGCTCTGTCGCTATTTAAAAGGCGCTAGAGGTATATAAAAGACTGACATTGATCATAGGTACAGTGCATAGTTCATGTTTTTGTAATGACAACATATATTGAAGTTGGTACTGATATTCGATTCTGTCGTGTTGCCAGAATGGACTTGGAAGGCCAAATATATACAGTGTGTTTCCATTGGAAGCGGGTTTGTTTGACAACATTTTAGAATGAGTTCCTTGGCCTGTTCCTGTTATTGTCGCTGTTAAGATTTACTGGATAAATATTGTGTAATTAGCTGGTAAGTAATTCAACAAAAGATAAATATTGTGTAATTAGCTGGTAAGTAATTCAACAAAAGTTAAATATTGTGTAATTAGCTGGTAAGTAATTCAACAAAAGATAAACATTGTGTAATTAGCTGGTAAGTAATTCAACAAAAAATAAATATTGTGTAATTAACTGGTAAGTAATGCAACAAAAGATAAATATTGTGTAATTAGCTGGTAAGTAATTCAACAAAAAGATAAATATTGTGTAATTAGCTGGTAAGTAATTCAAAAAGATAAATATTGTGTAATTAGCTGGTAAGTAATTCAACAAAATATAAATATTGTGTAATTAGCTGGTAAGTAATTAAAAAAAATATAAATATTGTGTAATTAGCTGGTAAGTAATTCAACAAAAAATAAATATTGTGTAATTAGCTGGTAAGTAATTCAACAAAAATATAAATATTGTGTAATTAGCTGGTAAGTAATTCAACAAAAAATAAATATTGTGTAATTAGCTGGTAAGTAATTCAACAAAAATATAAATATTGTGTAATTAGCTGGTAAGTAATTCAAAAAGATAAATATTGTGTAATTAGCTGGTAAGTAATTCAACAAAATATAAATATTGTGTAATTAGCTGGTAAGTAATTCAACAAAAATATAAATATTGTGTAATTAGCTGGTAAGTAATTCAACAAAAGATAAATATTGTGTAATTAGCTGGTAAGTAATTCAACAAAAAATAAATATTGTGTAATTAACAGGTAAGTAATGCAACAAAAGATAAATATTGTGTAATTAGCTGGTAAGTAATTCAACAAAAGATAAATATTGTGTAATTAACAGGTAAGTAATTCAACAGAAGATAAATATTGTGTAATTAGCTGGTAAGTAATTCAACAAAAGATAAATATTGTGTAATTAGCTGGTCAGTAATGCAACAAAAGATAAATGTTGTGTAATTAACTGGTAAGTAATTCAACAAAAGATAAATATTGTGTAATTAACAGGTAAGTAATTCAACAGAAGATACATATTGTGTAATTAGCTGGTAAGTAATTCAACAAAAAATAAATATTGTGTAATTAACAGGTAAGTAATGCAACAAAAGATAAATATTGTGTAATTAGCTGGTAAGTAATTTAACAAAAGATAAATATTGTGTACTTAACAGGTAAGTAATTCAACAAAAGATAAATATTGAGTAATTAGCTGGTAAGTAATTCAACAAAAGATAAATATTGTGTAATT
Organism: Megaustenia siamemsis; assembly: GCA_032433765.1. Taxonomy (NCBI): domain Eukaryota; kingdom Metazoa; phylum Mollusca; class Gastropoda; order Stylommatophora; family Ariophantidae; genus Megaustenia; species Megaustenia siamemsis. Next base: position 71,066,124 of record JAVIAB010000160.1, on the reverse strand, counting down.
AGCTGGTCAGTAATGCAACAAAAGATAAATATTGTGTAATTAACTGGTAAGTAATGCAACAAAAGAATATGTGTAATTTATTAACCGATAAATATTGCAATAAAATATACATATTTTGTAATTAACTTGTTAGTATTGGAACAACAGATTAACTTTAATTGTTATATGTTTTTATACTTTTGCATTACATTTTCGCTACTCTAATGAAATTCTTTATCCTACACCTCATCATTTCTTATCATATCATATCCTATGGTTTCTGAGATAGAGGGAAGCAAGGAGAAAAGATACCAGACAGCTTAAGAGAATGGCTTGGCAGAAGGTCAACAACAGAAATGATAATTAACTGTCGAGATCGAAAGTTGTGGAGAGACATGATCACCTACGCAGGCCTGGTACTTGATGATGATGATGAACAAAACTTTATGAAGTTATTTTATCTGATTTCAAATGCAATGTTTCTGATCTTACAATACTTTACATTGTCTTGTCTTGTTGTATCTTATTTTTTCTGTCTTACTCATCTGTTCTCAAAGTTTAATTATGTTTTTTTCCCTCACTTTTTTCTTTTTTGTTTCTTTCTCTTTCTTTCGTTGCTTCCATCGGGCTTCTATTTTTTTTAATTTTAGTATTTTTTGTTCTATTTAGTTCAATTTACTGCTTTCCTTCTTTTCTTTTATTTTTCTCATTTACTTTCTTTTTTCTTTTTCTTTGTTAGAATGTCTGTCCTCATTTTATACTTCTTTTCGGTTTCTTTTCATACTCAATCACCGTGCATGTGTTTTTCTCTATTGATAGTCTCTCCCTCCTCCTCTGTGTGTGTATGTATTTGTGTTTCATGATGTCAGTCTCGCACATTATTCCATTCATTGTTTCTCCTCCTATCATTTTCTCTTGCTCTTTCATATGTACCTCAGTTTAACCCTAGATTTAAAATCATCTATTAATTAAATTTCTTTCTCTCACTCTTTCTCTCTCTACCTTTTTCTCTCTCCCCCTCTTTCTCTCACTTTCTCTCTCACTTTATGTCTCTCATTCTCTTTCTTTCTCTCTCTCTCTCTTTTTCTCTCTCTCTTTCTCTTTTTGTTTCTCTCTTTCTCTCGCTCTCTTTCTTTCTCTCTCTCCTCCTTCTCTCTGTTTCTTTCTCTTTCTCTCTGTCATTCCCTCTCTTCTTCATTCCCTTTCTCTTTTTCTCTCTCTTTCTCTCGCTCTTTTTATTTCTCTCTCTCTTTCTTTCTCACGCTCTCTTTCACTCTCTCTCATTCTCTCTCTCATAAGACTTGTAGAAATGAAAAAGTAACTCATCTTCAATCAACTCTTGTGACTCAAATTCTCAATCACTTAACCCTCAACACTCCTACTAAATCAACAATGCACATAACAACATTCCAATCGACTAACCATCATCGTGTTCCCAATACACACCACGTTCTTAGGAACTTAATTTTATAACGTCACACGATCAAACGATAGTTCCGCCTCCGCCTCAATGCTTTATATTAATAATGTCCCATGAATTATAAATACCCAACGCCTGACTACGCCCTTGACTGTATACATATGTTGTGAAATGTGTTTCCTTAAAAGTGCTTTTTTATGTAAACGTGATCTATGGTTCACTTTCTTTGACTGTTTACGACACAACTGTTTACACACACACAAAATGGAAGCTTTTATTTCTTTGTGATTTACAAGTTGGAAAAAATATTATGGGGGCTGGAATGTGAGAGCGAAGATTTCCAGTTTGATTTAGTTCTATCCTACGTTTCGACGCATTGTGCGTCACTGTCAATTTGATTAGTGTGAACCGTCATTAAACCATATTTTTTATTACATGTGTTCTATCATGATAATTTTGGTGAAATCTAATACCTTGTTCTATTATCTAAACATTTATATAATACGTTATATGTTTGATAAGTATGTAGATTGATTCTTAAAAGCATGAAAAATATTGCCTATGAAAACTCTTCAGTTGGGTTGATAAAATACTTCCATACTGAAAGAGTTAAAGAACAGTAAAGAACAATAAAGAACTTGAAATTGTAAGAAATTATGAAAATATGGGATCTGTAGTAAATAACAATGAAGACTGCCACAAAGAGATCAAAAGAAGATTAACAATAGGAACCCCAAAAAATTAATGTCATGAAGAACACGTGGAACAATACCAGCAATGCAGCACATTTTAAATTACTGAGGGCATATATATACATGCTATTTTTTAGTATTTATCCAGTTCGACTTCTTTTCTTTTACGCTCTGGTTCCCATTTGAGGGCCTTCTTTGAGATTCTCTTGTTATCTCTTCTCATCACATGATCAACCTATGGCCAAGAATCTTGTCTTGGTTATAGATGAAATAGTTGAAAGTTTTGTCATTTCTCTTATTTCTGAACAAGCCTTAAACTCATCCCATGGTATACAAAATATTTTCCTCAGATATTTGTGTTCAATCGCATCTAATTTTATTTTGTATTTCTTTATTTGTTTTTCATAAATCCATCAACAAATATCAAAGGATGTCATCAAAAATGTAAACAAGAACACCCAAAGTATATTGATAAGGACGGATACCCCCAACTATCAAGGAGGGATCAAGTCATCATACTTCACCTACGCACTGGCCACAATAGAATGAGAAACCACATGTTCACCAAACTTAAAATAGGTACAACCAGTCTATGCCACTGTACACTGGACAATATGACAACAAAACATGTTCTACAGGATTGCCCCCAGTACACAGACCTGAGAAGGACATTGTGACCCACACCCACCTCAGTGGAAGAGAGATTATACGAGGCAAGCAAATTACAGAAACAGACAGCTGCCTTCATGAGAGAGTCCGGAGTCCTAGTCTGAATGACGTCATGATCTCATAAGAAGAATCAAGTGTCTCCTAGCTCCTGCGGGAATGTAGTCAAGGGAGATAACACATTTGATTTGATAATGCTGAGCTTTCTATTTGAGCTTAGTATTATTTATTGTATACTATGTGATCTATTTTTGATAATGGAAACAAGAGACAGAGTTCTTAAATATTATGTAGAGCCAGTCTTAACATATGGATGTGAATCATGGACAGTAGGACAACAGACAATGGTTTTACAGAAGAATGTTAAGAATACCATGGACAGCTTAAGAAGAGTAATGGAAATGTTCTGAAAGAGGTCAAAGCAAAAAGAGAGCTAATTTCCAATAATAGGAAGAAACAATCATCATTTTGACCATGTAATGAAAAGAGAACAACTGGAATATATTGCAACAACTGGGAAAATTGAGGGGCGAAGAGATAGAGGGAAGCAACGAGAAAAAATACCAGACAGCTTAAGAGAATGGCTTAGCAGAAATTGACTTTTTGCCATTCACATTCTTTTATTTTTTCAGTTTTCCACTTCCCATCCCTGGTTATAGTATGTCCAAGGTAGGTGTAGCTCTGAACTGTCTCCAGGTATTTCCAATATTAGGAAGAAACCATCATACTTTGTTGGCCATATAATGGGAAGGGAACAGTTGGAATATATTGTAATAACTACGAAAGTTGAGGGACGAAGAAATAGAGGGAAGCAAAGAGAAAAGATACCAGACAGCTTAAGAGAATGGCTAAGCAGAAGGTCAACAACAGAAATGATAAATACTTGTCGAGATCGAAAGTTGTGGAGAGACATGATCACCTACGTCAACAGGCCCGGTACTTGTTGATGATGATGATGTTGATGATGATGATTTCCTTTTTCCATATTTTCTCAAGATTTGTTAATGTGACTGCCGTCTTCACTACTATAATTGTAATGTCTTTCTTTGTGCCTCCCTCTTGATCTATGCAGTTTCCAAGAATACAAAATATTCTACTTCCTTCACTGCTGTTTTTGCCTTCCAGGTATATTTTGTCTAAATGGCGGATTTGATTTTTGAGTACGTTCATCATTTCTTGATTGATCTCAAATTCTATTTTACCTGCCGTTAATGACATGTCATTTGTTGTGTGCATCATGTTCACATAACTACTGGTTAAGAACTACATCGTCGTTAAATGTATACCTTTGTTGCCTGTACAGCATTTCAGTATTATGAAGTCCATGGCAATTACAAATAACAAGGGAGATAAAATACGTCAGTGTTTCACCTCAGTATCATTCTGGAACCACTTTTCATAGACGAAGAAACGAAGACAAGCATTACAAAAGGAAGACACGACGAATAAGATGAAAACGAGACGAATAAGAAGATATGACGTATATAGACGTATAATAAGAACACAAGATTATAATAAGAAGAAAAGACATATAAACGTAAAAGAAGAAAAGATTATAAGAAGACAGGACGTATAACAAACAAGACATGAAGAAGACTAGACGAATAATAAGAGGAAGAAGCCTCTTCTTATTTATTGTCTCTTATTTGAGATAATACTTACATTAACGAAATCTATACCCCCATACAAATGCCTCACTCTTCTTTTTTCTTCTTCTTCCATCTTTCAGCTCCCTGTGGAGTATATGTCTTCAACAAACTCTTTCCAAGTCTGTTTCTTGCCATTCTTTAAAGATCATTCCATATTTTCCTCGTCATCCTCATCTCTGCTTCTATCTGTCTTCTCCAAGAATTCCTTGGTCTTCCTCTTGTCTTTTCCTCTGGGGATTCCAAAAAAAGGTCTGTTGTGTAATACTCTCAGTTGGCTTCCGCAGTGTGTGTCCTATCCAGCGACATCATCTTCGCTGTATCTCTTTATCCACTGGTATATGACTGGCACATTTCCATAATTCTATGTTAGTGATTTTGTAGTGCCATTTCCAACCCTTTATTCTACATAAGCATCCATTAATGAAAGTCTGTATCTTCATGATTGTCAATTTTTTTTTTCTACATGTTTCACAGCCATATAATAAAATGCCTGACTCACCATACAAATATAAACGCTATCCCTTCTTCTAACCGTCATGCGGCTTGCACACGTAAGGGAAAGTAAAAGAGTGGCAGTCACACTTTATGATTTATCGAGAGTGTTTTTATGTTCGTGAACCCTCGTACACGCCTCGAGTAATGCAGGTAGAGAATATGGCGGTGGAGATAATAAATTTACACCTGTAGTTTACAGGTAGGACGTTGGCATTGGGACAGGAGCGGCACGAGTTCAAAGTCCACCACAAGCGATAGCGATTTTTTTTTTAAAATCATCATCATCAAGTGCCATGCCTGCTGGCGTAGGTGATCATATCTCTCCACAACTTTCGATCTCGACAGTTATTTATCATTTCTGTTGTTGACCTTCTGCCAAGCCATTCTCTTAAGCTGTCTGTTATTTTTTCTCTTTGCTTCCCTCTATCTCTTCGCCCCTCAATTTTCCCAGTTGTTACAATATATTCCAGTTGTTCTCTTCTCATTATATGACCAAAAAAAAATGAATGATGATTGTTTCTTCCTAATATTGGAAATTAGCTCTCTCTTTGCTTTGACCTCGTTCAGAACATTTTCATTACTCTTCTTAGCTGTCCATGGTATTCTCAACATTCTTCTGTAAAACCATATTTCTATAACTTCCAATGATTTTCTTGTCGGTTGTCCTATTGTCGATGATTCACATCCATATGTTTAGACAGACTCTACATAACATTTAAGAACCCTTTTTCTTGTATCTATTGTCAAAAATGGATTGCACCGTAACAATTGCATTTTTTGGAACGCTGCTTTTGCCTGAGCCATTCAGAATCTCACCTCTGTTGTACATCTACCATCGAAGGTTACAATTGTTTCCAAATATTTAAATTCATTTACCTGTTTTACTATTGTTCAACGTGTCTTTAATGTGCATTGCGATGATGTCTTTTTCTTTGTTGTTATCATCGCCTCCGTCTTTTTGCTATTAAGGCTGAGTCCTTTATTTGTGTTTCACTTCACTAAAATATCTAACATTTCTTGTAACTCATTTTCACTTTTAGCAATTATGACTGTATAATCAGCATATCTTAGATTATTTATGGTTTAATCACAGAACTAAAAAATAACAAAAACTGTGAAAAAAATGAACATAAAATTGTGTTGAGCAGCGAAAATTAGACAGTCAAAACAAACTGCGGCGTTTCGGCCAAGGATTTCATCATATACAAGACAACACATCCTAATATAAATTCACAATTATTACGAATCATAACAACATGGCGATGTCTGTCGGTAGACTGAACGAAGTCCTAATGTGAGAAATAGAAAGAACTGCAGTAAGTAGAAGGAAACATGTGGAGATCTATGACTCACTCCCCATGTGCTGTCTTTCGGCCCGAGTGCCGCTAATTGTTATAGTAAACGTCTAAGCAATAAAATCAAACTGTACACAGGCAAGTAATGTGGCAAGTATTTATTATCTTCAAGTGAAAATAATATGCACATATTTCTACTTTTTTTCTTGTTAAATGTTCGTTATTTAAATGTTAATTATTCTATTTCTTGTTAATTGTCCGTTATTTAAATGTTAATTATTCTATTTCTTGTTAATTGGCCGTTATTTAAGTGTTAATTATATTATTTCTGGTTAAATGTCCGTTATTTAAATGTTAATTATATTATTTGTTTGTTAAATGTCCGTTATTTAAATGTTAATTACCTCAGTGGTTAGTGAACTGGACTACAAAGGACAAGAGGTAGGGTTCGATCCCAACCGACGGCTTCCGGGTTCACCCAGCCTTAAATGGGTACCGGATTTTTTCTGGGAGGGTAAAGCGGTACGGGCGTAATACCAACCACATTACCCCAAAAATCATGTGCTGAAGGTCTGTAAAATTTATGGTCACTAACACCATATTCCCTAAACGCCACTTGACGTGATGGGGGCTCTTTACTTTTTTTTATGCTAATTATAATATTTTTTTGTTAAGTATCCGTCATTTAAATGTTAAATATATTAATTTTTGTCCGTCTTCTTCTTCTTCTTTCCTTCCTCATTTGTCTTTCAGTGCCGAGGGGAGATATAATTTGCGATATTTTTCTCGTTCGTTCGCCCCTCCTGCTGTTATGTTTCCTAGTGTTTCTTATATTTCGCCAATCCATCTTTTTCGTGGTCAACCCTTGGGCCTGGTGTTCTCGCAACGTTTATTGAAGGCTTGTTGTGTTGTGTTTTCATCTTTCTGCCTTATCACGTTGCTAAACCATTCATTTTATCTGTTGTTTCTGTATATATTCTATAAAAAAATAAAGAGCCCCCGTCACGCCAAGTGGCCATATATTTTACAGACCTTCAGCAAATGATTTTTGGGGTAATGTGGTCGGTATTACGCCCGTGCCGCTTTGCTTTTCAGGAAAAATCTGTTACCCATTAAAGGTTGGGTGAACCCGGAAGCCGTGGGTTGGGATCGAACCCTAACTCTTGTCCTTTGTAGTCCAGTTCACTAAAACTGAGCTTATATATTCTATGGCGGGGGTTATTCCTAGCTTTTTTTTCCCCCTTAGTTCTTCATTTCTGATCTTACCTCTCACGCTGTTTCCTGTCATTCGTCTGACGCATTTCATCTCAGTAGAGGTTATTTGTCTTATTGTTCTTGCATCTAGGGTCCAGAACTGGCATTGGTAGCACAACGTTAGGATAAAGATTGTATTGTAAAGTGCCTATTTTGTCTATACATATATTTCCTTGTTCGACAATAGTCGAGATAGTTATCTGATGTTTTGACAAGCTTGAGTTGTTGTGGTATCTATTTGAATTAAAGTCTCTTTGATCCCAACTATCCATCTTGTTCTCCGTTTCCTTTTTGCTCTGTAACCGGATGTTTTCATCGGATACGCTCGAGCTGCAGGTCGGTTAGGTTACAACCTGTTCAGTTGTCCAAACCAATCTATCCTTTGTGTATCAACTGAGTCAGTAACTAATGTTACACCCACCATTTTATTGAGGTTACGTTTCTTATCTTTTCTCTTCTTTTGTTTACAACTTTTAAAAAATATCTCTTTCCACATTTTGTTGTTTTACACTTGTCATCATCAGCATATGCCATACCGGTTGGCGTAGGCGATCATGTTCTTCCACAATCTTCCATCTATCGTACATCGTATCAATTCTGTTGTTGACTGTTTTCCATGCTCTGACACCTTGCTATCCAGTATTCTCTCTCATTGTTGTCCGCGATCTCTTTTTCCCTCTATTTTGCCAAGTTGAGTTGTAACCAAGTATTCCAACTTTCCCCTTCTCATGATGTACCCGAAAAAAGTTGATTGTTTTTTTTTCTGATGTTTATTAGGGGCTCACTTTTTGTTTTGGCTTCTGAGAAATTCTTCGTTGGTTTCTTTAGCTGTTCAGGGTTTAGGTGTTTACACTTCTTCGTCTTCTTCTACCTTTTCAACTACCTGTGAAGGATAGGTCTTTAACAAACACTTTCTAAACCGTTCCGTTTCTTGCCATTCTTTTAAGATCATTCCATGTCTACCCCATCATACTCATCTCTGCTTCTATCTGACCTCTGCAAGAATTCCTTGGTCTTCCTCTTTGTCTTTTCCCATGGGGATTCCAAAAAAGGGCCTGTTGTGTAATGCTCTCAATTGGTTTCCGCAGTTTGTGTCCTATCCAGCGCCATCGTCTTCGCAGTATCTCTTTATGCACTGGTATTTGACTGGTACATTTCCATAATTCTATGTTAGTGAATTTGTCCTGCCATTTCCATCCTTTTATTCTGCATAAGCATCCATTAATGAAAATCTGTATCTTCATGATTGTCAATTTTGTTGTTCTCCATGTTTTACAGCCATATAATAGGACTGATTTAACATTGGAGTTGAACATTTTTTTTTTTTATTTAACCTAATTTCTTTTGACTTCCATATGTTCTGGCCGTCATACTGACAGAAACACCTTGAAGGACAAAGGGGGAGGTTTACTTTTTGTTGTCTCTTAGTTCCAGAGAAGTTAGAAGCGAAGCGAGCTATTTATAAGACTTATCTTTATTCAAGAAATGTGGTTTTACAGAAGAATGTTGAGAATACCATGGACAGCTAAGAAGAATAATTAAAACGTGCTGAAAGAGGTCAAAGCAAAAAGAGAGCTAATTTCCAATATTAGGAAGAAACAATCATCATTTTTTATTCATGCAATGAGAAGAGATCAACTGGAATATATTGTAACAACTGGGAAAATTGAGGGACGAAGAGATAGAGGGAAGCAAAGAGAAAAAATGCCAGACAGCTTACGAGAATGGCTTGGCAGAAGGTCAATTACAGAAGTGATAATTAACTGTCGAAATCGAAAGTTGTGGAGAGACATGATCACCTACGCCAGCAGGCCCGGTACTTGACGATGATGATTATTTTCCATTTCTCCTCACTGTTAGCATCACTCCAGCTTTGTACTTTGATGCATATATATTCGTTTCTATACCTTGACCCTATCGATGTGTTTCCTGTAATGGTGGCTCTTACTGAGATGAAAGACCTAGTGTTGCAGTACCTCAAGGCAGGACAAGTCACAGTTTCCCTGCCAGAGTCTGGAACTAGACAATTCTAACGTCTCCAGTATAAGCTGGGAATGGCGATAACGATCCGCCACTTTTATTCTTGGGGGCCAAAGCTTTTGCTCGTGTCATGAACACAACAACAAGAAGGGAAAAAAAAGCATAATTAACTATAGAGACAATAAGTTATGTAGAGACGATGTCACTTTTGCAGGTGAGTTATCGTAATGATGATGAGTTTGCATAATTGTTGAAGATTCTCCTGATATTGTTTTGTTATTTTTTTTATTAGTAAATAATTATTTCTTCTTGTTTTTATTTCGCCAGAACTGCCAGTATGACTTCAGCTGGTAAAGTTGCGAATAGAGTCCAGAACGAGGCGGATTTCGCTGTAATCAGACGTCATCCAAACGGAAGAGGCGTGGCCAGATCTGAAAGCATTCAAAAACAGATAACACCCTATAGAGGGCACAGCAATGGCGCTACCTCTCCTGGACAACTTGCGGCCGAGGCAGAACCAGCCGCAGGGAAGGACGTCCACAGCAACAGCCACCGAGCCCACCAAAATGCTGAAGCTATTACCCGGTACAATAAAGACGCCAAAGGAAGAGTCAGCGAGGGTAGGGTCGCTGCTTCTGTCGATCAGATTTACCAAAATGATCTTCACAATATCGAGAAAGTCAGCCACATGCCTCAGTCTAGCGATAAATATGCACCGGGCAACGGCATTGTGCCTGCGCTTCCAGACACGTTGAAGAAAAACGCAAAAGGAAAATCTGTCAAATCTGAGCAAATAATGGGCGTGAAACCTCAAACTGTATACAGTCATGATTCGGAGCTGACTACCGCGTTTGATCCGATGAAAGACAGGCACACATGGACAATGTGGAGAACAGCCGTCAACGGTCGTATCGTTGATGAAGTTCGACGATTGGAGAGAGTTAAACACAAAAAAGGACCGGCAAGTGCAGACTCTGAGAACGCAGCTGGGTACGGTTCATCGCTGGTTACTCCCCCATTGAGGCAGTTTATCAAAATAGAGAATGATGACAGTAAAGCCATTGCTGCCCAGATGTCCAGTATTGGTGGCTGGAGCTTGCAGTTGCCTCAGTTTGTTTATTTTGGAATTCCACGAGTGCGCATGTCTCAACCAAGAAAATAGCACCTTAGATGACAAGACGCTTGACAATGATACTTTAGTTGTTTGCACTGTTTCTCTTTTGGAAAAATAAACAGTTGTCTTTCCAAGTGGATTGACTAGTTTCCTCCTCATTCTTGTCCCTTGTTAATGGATATAAGTAGGCAAATCTTGATCTTGATACTTCCAGCGTCGATAGAGGTCGTATAGAGGTCGTACAGAGCTCGTAGTATTTTGCGTTATCCATCTCTATTCTGGGCGAGATGTTCGATCTTATCTACTGAGTCTATGCCTGCCAACTTTTCATCTCTTATAAGTGTTCTTTTCAGTGTTTTTCTTTGTCTTCCTCTTTTCCTGTATCCTGATGTTTCCCATAGAAGAGCTTGTATTGGAAATCTCTTGTTGTCTCTTCTCAACACATGTCCGACACATTTTCTATTCCTAATTGTAGATGTGATCGTTGGTTACAGGGCCATTTCTCTTATCTCTATATTAATCTTGAATTTCTTCCATTGTACACAGAGTATTCTTCTTAGGCATTTGTCTTCAAAAGTGTTATTTGTCTCTCAATCTCTTTTCTTGTTTTACAGCTTTCATATACGTAGGTAAGTGTTGACAATACGCCTGAGTGAACATCCTAATTTTGTTTTTTGTGTTTAGTATTTTTTTTTATTTCCATATTTATCCAAGTTTTTTTTTTAAATTCGCTCCTGCTTTTGCTATCCTGCTTCTGATCTCTGTCTGTGTTTTGCTTTCTTGATCTATATTACTACCAAGATATACATAGTGGTCTGCTCTTTCCAACGTCTGGTGATTGAGATATATATACATTGCCATCTGGGAGCGTTGTTACTTTTCAGTATATGAAATAAACAAAATATGAAATAAAATGCGGGTCCGAATGTATAGCTGCAGAGAAAATGTACAAACATTTTGTGTTGCTGCATTAACATGAAGATTCAAAATAAAGCTTGAAATCCGTATCACCCGCGACTGTGATTGAAGCAATGTCTGAATGTTGGGTAGTATCAGTTTGGGGATGGTGATAGTGGCAGAACGGGGGGCGAGCGCCACGCGCGACAAACGGTACTTAACACTGGACCTGACTCGTCATTTTCCATCAACGCTGAAAGGCATACAAGTTATAAAATAGAAAATAAAGACAGAAGTAATCTAAATTATTTAAATTGGCACAAGCAACGGCATGCTATCTTCTCTTGTCGCTTATCAATTGTCAAGTTAATTGTGAGTGCGTGACTCTAACAAGGGACCGATGTTTTATCATCTGTCTCCGATAGGATTAATCACCAAGTCTCACCTGCCAATCATTTCTCCACCACAGACAGAGACAACTAGAGCCGCGATAGCTCAGTGGTTAGTGAACTGGACTACAAAGGACAAGACGTAGGGTTCCATCCCAAACCGACGGATCCGGTTCACCCGGCCTTTAATGGGTACCGGATTTTTTTTTCTGGGAAAGTAAAGAGGTACGGGCGTAATTCCGACCACATTACCCCAAAAATCATGTGCTGAAGGTCTGTAAAATTTATGGTCACTAACACCATATTTCCTATACGCCACTTGACGTGACGGGGGTACTTTACTTTTTTTTTTATAGAGAGATACAACAAATGGTTCACTCATCTGGAAATAATACCAAAAGATTCTATAGCACAGATTACACAACATATTAAAAGAGGAGAAGAAAGAAGAGCCTGTGGTAGACCCAGAGTAAGATGGACTGACAACATTCGAGAACGGCTAGAACATCAATTGAGATGAGACTGGCAGAAGGTCAAGAATTTGACCTTTGTATTTCCCTCAACATCTGGAAAGATTTAAGAGAAAGAAGAGAGAGAGAAAGAGAGAGAAGTGTGAGAGAGAGCGAGAGAAAGAATGAGAGAGAAAGAGAAAGAGAGAGAGTGAACGAAAGAGAGAGAAAGAGAGAAATAATGAGAGAGAAAGAGAAAGAGAGACAGAGCGAGAGAGAGAAAGAGAGAAAGAAAGAGAGAGAAAGAGAAAGAGAGAGAAAGAGAAAGAGAGAGAGTGAACGAAAGAGAGAGAAAGAGAGAAAAAGAAAGAGAGAGAGTGAACGAAAGAGAGAGAAAGAGAGAAAGAATGAGAGAGAAAGAGAAAGAGAGAACGAGAGAGAGAAAGAGAGAACGAGAGAGAGAAAGAGAGAAAGAGAGAGAGAGAAAGAGAGAGAGAGAGAGAGAAAGAAAGAGAAAGAGAAAAAAGAATGAGAGAGAAACAGAGAGAGAGAAAGAGAGAGAGAGAAAGAATGAGAGATAAAAATAATGGGACATAATGAGACATAAAGAAAGCACTAAGAATGATTAAATGATGATGCTAAATGATAAATCTCACTGATCACTGTTGGATCAAAGACAAGACTAACCAGGTCTAAGGGAATGTTGCCTTCAGTGTCATCTCTAAATGGCACCAACATTAGTGTCTGTGTAACAGAACTGGTTCAAATGTTTAGGAAAAACATGGACATGAAGAAAGAAGAACAATATGAGCGTCTGAAAAAAGAAAGAAATATTTTTTAAATAGCTGTCTTTGTATCACAACTGTAGCTTTGTATTCGCGCCATTTGGTTAGTACTTGCCTATTGAATAAATCAGCTTTCCAAACAATGAGGAAGATACTATGCAATCCATTTTTGACAATAGAAACAAGAAAAAGAGTTCTTAAATGTTATGTAGAGCCAGTCTTAACATATGGATGCGAATAATGGACAATAGGACAACAGACAAGAAAATCACTGGAGTCTGTAGAAATGTGGTTTTACAGAAGAATGTTGAGAATACCATGGACAGCTAAGAAGAGTAATGAAAATGTTCTGTGAGAGGTCAAAGCAAAAAGATAACTAATTTCCAATATTAGGAAGAAACAATCATCTTTTTTGGCCATGTAATGAGAAGAGAACAACTGGAATATATTGTAACAGCTGGAAAAATTGAGGGACGAAGAGATAGAGGGAAGCAAAGAGAAAAAATACCAGACAGCTTAAGAGAATGGCTTGGCAGAAGGTCAACAACAGAAATGATAAATAGCTGCAGAGATCGAAAATTGTGGAGAGACATGATCACCCACGCCAGTAGGCACGGTACTTGATGATGATGTTGATGATTGAATGATAACAATAAGAGCTTGTCGGTATATTTGGTTATTCTATTATTATAAAATAAATATTGTTATGTGATAACATTTTAAATATAACTTCATCATCATCATGTGCCACACCGATTGGGGAAGACGATCAATCTCTTCTACAATTCTCTGTTTTCAATGCATAATATTAATTCCGTTTTTGGTGGACTGATTAATGCGTCACGACACAAAGTATTCAAGGTTCTTCTCTCTTTGTTGTTCGTGATATCTCTTTTTCTAATTGTTTTTTCCAGTTGTAACCATGTACACCAACTTTCATCGTCTCATGATATGTCCGAAAAATATTGATTGTTTCTTTCTGATGTCTTTTAGGGGCTGTCTTTTTGTGTTGACCTCTTGAGAATGTCCTCGTTGATCTTTTTAGCTGTCCAAGGAATTTTCACAATTTTTCTGACAAATCCCACCTGTGTGACTTCTAATTATATTATCATTTTTGTGTCTACTGTCCATGATTCGCTTCCATTGATAAGAATTTGTTCTATATATGTAACTTGAGTTTGCGTTAAAATGTAAACGTGTTGTATGAAGATTAATGTGTAATTTATATTGCGAATTAATGTTGTAGTAATTTAAACCGGAGATGTTATCACTAGTAAGACAACAAAAAACATCAAACATAGAACAATGAGTTATAAAACAAGTAACAAACTTGAAATATTTGAGAACAACATTCTCTGAAGATGGTGACATCGATCAAGAAGTAGACATCCGATGCAACAAGACAAACCAAATATTGGAACATCGATCCTCTATACTTCAACACAAACCAAATATTGGAACATCGATCCTCTATACTTCAACACAAACCAAATATTGGGACATCGATCCTCTATACTTCAACACAAACCAAATACTGGGACATCGATCCCCTATACTTCAACACAAACCAAATACTGGGACATCGATCCTCTATACTTCAACACAAACCAAATATTGGGACATCGATCCCCTATACTTCAACACAAACCAAATACTGGGACATCGATCCCCTATACTTCAACACAAACCAAATATTGGGACATCGATCCCCTATACTTCAACACAAACCAAATATTGAGACATCGATCCCCTATACTTCAAAACAAACCAAATATTGGGACATCGATCCCCTATACTTCAACACAAACCAAATATTGGGACATCGATCCCCTATACTTCAACGCAAAGCGATACCAATTACCACCAAGAAACATCTTATACAGAGTATATTTATTCCCACATTGTGCTATCAATGCCAAACATGGTCACTTACGTCTAAGCATAAAAGAAAGCTCGTCACCACAGAGATAAGATGTCTGAGAAAAGCGCTTGGAGTAACCAGAAAAGACAATCAGAAATGATATTATAAGAGAAATAGTAGGCATTAAACTAATCCTAAACTACATACGGAGACAACAACTAACTAATCTGCCCATCTAGAAAGAAAGTCATATCACTCCTAACCATCATCATTATCATTAAGTACCAAGTCTATAACAAACAACACAAGAAGAGATAGAATACCAAATGAAACCATAAGAAAAATAGTAGGAACAAAACCCTGCCAAGAATATATAGAACAACAACAATTTAAATGGTCTGGCCACTTGGTCAGAATGAATCCTCATCAATTACCATCAAGGGCGTTCTTCTCGAGAATGCATGGAAAAAGACCAAGAGGAAGATCCAGAAGAAGATGGATAGATGCAGTGACAGAGACATGTAACAACAAAGGAAAATCACTAATTCAGACAGTTCGAGCAGCTCAAGAACGACAAATGATATAAACCACGACACCTTTTAGGTATCAGTGACAAGAGAAAAGAAGAAGCAGAAGACCAAGCCTGCTGGCGTAGGTGATCATGTCTCTCCACAACTTTCGATCTCGACAGTTATTTATCATTTCTGTTGTTGACCTTCTGCCAAGCCATTCTCTTAAGCTGTCTGGTATCTTTTCTCTTTGTATCTCCAAATCTCTTCGTCCCTTAATTTTCCCAGTTGTTGCAATATATTCCAGTTGTTCTCTTCTTATTACATGGCCAAAAAATGATGATTGTTACTTCCTAATATTGGAAATTAGCTCTCTTTTTGCTTTGACCTCTTTTAGAACATTTTCATTACTCTTCTTAGCTGTCCATGGTATTCCCAACATTCTTCTGTAAAACCACATTTCTACAGACTCCAGTGATTTTCTTATCTGTTGTCCTATTGTTATGTTCCTAGCCACACAAAGCATATATTAAAAGAGGAGAAGGGAGAAGAGCAAGAGACAGACCCAGAATAAGATGGACAGATAACGTCAAAGAAGCGCTGCAACAGCATCAATTAACAATGAGTGAGGTCATGGAAGTAGCGAGAATGAGTACATTGTGTCTCAATCAACACTGGAACAGATACAAGAGGAAGCGGAAAAACAAATTCTTTCATATTTATTTGTTTACGATGAATGTTATAATAGTTGTATAATTATTGATGTATAATTAATGTTGTATACTTAGTGTTGTATAATTAGTGTTGTATAATAATTGTTGTATTATAATTAATGTTGTATGCTTCATGTTGTATAATTAATGTTGTATGCTTCATGTTGTATAATTAATGGTGTATACTTAGTGTTGTATAATTAATGTTATATACGTAGTGTTGTATAATTAATGTTGCATAATTAATGTTGTATTCTTAATGTTGTATAATTAATGTTTTATAATTAATGTTGCATACTTAACGCTGTATAATTAATGTTGCATACTTAACGCTGTATAATTAATGTTGTATACTTAATGTTGTATAATAAGTTATGTTACAAACAGAAATACAGCATAATGTTTGCTCTATGATTTTTAAACATTCATGGACCTTTTTTCATCTTGTATCTCTGTTTGTTGTTCTTCAGCTTAAAGACTCTCGTTGTCTTTATATTATCGTTAGCTCCGAATTAATTGTGTATTTTAAATACGGGTGTATCACTACTGTTGTATCATTACTGTTGTATCATTGAAATTCTATCATTATTGCCGTATAATAATTTGTTTTAAATTACAGTTTATAATTACGGAGGGGTCATAATCTTTACTTTGCCTTCATATGATTGTTAAAATACTACGCTACTAGTATTATCAAAACTGTTTGCTGTTTTATCAATATTATATATAAGATGGACACAGCTTGAGAGGTAAGATCAGAAATGAAGAACCTAGGAAACAGAACAAGGAATGGTAATTTCCGGAATAGATCACATGAAGAAGCAACACACAAAAAATTGATTTGATTCCGCGTGATAAGACAGAAAGACCAAAATACAAAGTAACGAGTATTTCATAAACTTTTCGCGAACATCAGACTCAAAGGTCGACCACGAAGAAAGATGGATTGACGGAATATTAGATACACTAGGAGAAATAACCGCAGGAGAAGCTAAAAGGGCTTAAAGACGGCGTTAGTGACTATATTTTTAATAGATCTTCAACGAACAATTTTTGAAGTAACGAGGTCCGAACTACGCCAGAGTCGCTTTACTCTCTCAGAAAAAAAATCACGTAACTATTTTAGGTTTGGGGAAATATTAAACCATCGACCAGGATCGATCCTTGCCCACTTGGCAACATTAACAGTCCAGTTTACTAACCGCAGACAGATAATAATAAATAAACATCTTTATAGATAGAGACGCGATAGCTCAGTGGTTAGTGAACTGAACTACAAAGGACAAAAGGTAGGGTTCGATCCCGACCGACGGCTTCCAGTTCACCCAGCCTTTAATGGGTACCGGATTTTTTCAGGGAAAGCAAAGCTGCACGGGCGTAATACCGACCACATTACCCCAAAAACCATGTGCGGAAGGTCTGTAAAAATTATGGTCACTAACACCATATTCCCTTATACGCCACTTGGCGTGACAGGGGCACTTCACTTTATGTTTTTAAAAAAAAATATATATATAGAGGGAAACTTCCGAGGTGATAGATCAGGGAAACTTCCGAGGTGATAGATCAGGGAAACTTCCGAGGTGATAGATCAGGGAAACTTCCGAGGTGATAGATCAGGGAAACTTCCGAGGTGATAGATCAGGGAAACTTCCGAGGTGATAGATCAGGGAAACTTCCGAGGTGATAGATCAGGGAAACTTCCGAGGTGATAGATCAGGGAAACTTCCGAGGTGATAGATCAGGGAAACTTCCGAGGTGATAGATCAGGGAAACTTCCGAGGTGATAGATCAGGGAAACTTCCGAGGTGATAGATCAGGGAAACTTCCGAGGTGATAGATCAGGGAAACTTCCGAGGTGATAGATCAGGGAAACTTCCGAGGTGATAGATCAGGGAAACTTCCGAGGTGATAGATCAGGGAATAATCTGTGGGGAAGAATAATGTTTACAACACTGGTAAAAAAAAATCACAAATAATCAACAGAAAGTAACAAAGAACGATGAGATGATCCAACGCTGAAACCTTGCGTTTCAGACAAACAGTTACAGGACGAGACAGCACGAATAGTAGATTCCAGTGGTTTAGATTGGAGACAAATAATAATAAATGATTATTTTTATTGAAGGAAACTTCAATTGCTTCGAACCATCTACTGTTCTTTGTGACTTCCTGTCAATATTGCGGATATGCAGCATAAACCATTGAGGCTCTGTCTGAAAAGTGTCCTTATATTGCAAGTCCAGCTTGCTGCGGGAGCTACTAAGTTTAAGGCTCTGTGCACACCATGAGCTGTGTTTTTCATCCGGATCATGTTTCGATATTCCGATTGCTTACGATGAATGATGATATCGTATGACGAAGGACAGTTCAGCTGCGTTCACTTTCAGTGCCGCTTAGCCGTGAGTCTTTTGGTGTAAATGTTGCTGCTATGATGGGGACTGCAGCTGCCTTTCTCAATTTGGATTCTTCAATGAGATGAGTTTTAATTAGGATGATGGGGGACTGGTTGGTCACGAGGCAACACGCCGGCCACGAGATAGGGAGGTTGTGGGTTCAAATCCCGGCTGCACAAGATGGGCGTTTTTATTTATGATTTCTCTCTGCGGCAACCACCCCTGGTCTCAGCAGCTTGGCCCGGCTTAAAACGTTAATTACTCATGGACAGGAAAAGAATTATGAGTACCTCCGAAGGCAGAGTTATCTGCCTGTGCGGCGAGGGCCCCCTGTGCACACGGCTGCCATGGAAAAACTGATTAACACGCAAAATTCAGTTCCTTAGTCTCGAGAGACTTTGTCAGAGGTCAAAAGTGGCGGTCGGAAAAATTACAAAAATAAAAAAAAAAACAGGATGATTCCACTGACATGGGCGGTTGAGCAACTGTGGATTTTACTTCGTTTGCAGTGATATCGACTAACCATAACCTTTGTTCTTTCTTATTTTATCGGTTGATCATTTGTGAATTGTTTTGTTTTTTTCCGAGTGTTGTAAACATACCCCTTCCCCCCAGAAATTATTCACAGTTCACTAAACCACAAAGCCATCGCTACTGCCAACAAAGGCAGGTGAGAGTGAGAACAAAACGGACGGGACGCTGTGAGCAACATTTTAAGATTTAAGCTATTTTTTTCCAAATATGAGAGCAGTAGAAGTAAACTTGTAATGCCATAAACTCCACTAGCTACCGACGTTTGGACAACCTGTGTTCGGTTTCCGCAGGAAGCAGTTTGTGAACTGTACTCGTGGTTGTGGGGGGTGAGATACCCTTGCGGTCGACCCCAGCCGCTGGCAGAAATGGAGGCCAGGGTTCTTACTATGGGAAGGAGAGGAATGGCTGGAATGCTCGTGAGTTACGATGCATCAGGTGTCACTAGACAGGAGTCTCTCCAAACACTTCTGGATAGGCAACCGAATATGCTGGGGTTGTCTTTAGTTTGCAAAGAAAGAGACCTATTTCAAAGTCCAACATATACGGCTTATAGAGTGCATTTGTGTCCGTAGTGGAATAGGACATAACGGCAATGAGGGGTTGTTGTAAAGTTGTTGTAGGCATGAAGATCACTTAGAGTTGTAGTAAAGTTGTTGTAGGCATGAAGATCACTTAGAGTTGTAGTAAAGTTGTTGTAGGCATGAAGATCACTTAGAGTTGTAGTAAAGTTGTTGTAGGCATGAAGATCACTTAGAGTTGTAGTAAAGTTGTTGTAGGCATGAAGATCACTTAGAGTTGTAGTAAAGTTGTTGTAGGCATGAAGATCACTTAGAGTTGTAGTTAAGTTGGTGTAGGTATGGGAATCATTTAGAGTTGTAGTAAAGTTGGTGTAGGTATGGGAATCATTTAGAGTTGTAGTAAAGTTGGTGTAGGTATGGGAATCATTTAGAGTTGTAGTAAAGTTGGTGTAGGTATGGGAATCATTTAGAGTTGTAGTAAAGTTGGTGTAGGTATGGGAATCATTTAGAGTTGTAGTAAAGTTGGTGTAGGTATGGGAATCATTTAGAGTTGTAGTAAAGTTGGTGTAGGTATGGGAATCATTTAGAGTTGTAGTAAAGTTGGTGTAGGTATGGGAATCATTTAGAGTTGTAGTAAAGTTGGTGTAGGTATGGGAATCATTTAGAGTTGTAGTAAAGTTGGTGTAGGTATGGGAATCACTTAGAGTTGTAGTAAAGTTGGTGTAGGTATGGGAATCATTTAGAGTTGTAGTAAAGTTGGTGTATGTATGGGGATCACTTAGAGTTGTAGTAATGTTGGTGTAGGTATGGAGATCATTTAGAGTTGTAGTAAAGTTGGTGTAGGTATGGAGATCACTTAGAGTTGTAGTAAAGTTGGTGTAGACATGGAGATCACTTAGAGTTGTGTTAAAGTTGGTGTAGACATGGAGATCACTTAGATTTGTGTAGACATGGAGATCACTTAGAGTTGTGTTAAAGTTGGTGCAGACATGGAGATCACTTAGATTTGTGTAGACATGGAGATCACTTAGAGTTGTGTTAAAGTTGGTGTAGACATGGAGATCACTTAGATTTGTGTAGACATGGAGATCACTTAGAGTTGTGTTAAAGTTGGTGCAGACATGGAGATCACTTAGATTTGTGTAGACATGGAGATCACTTAGAGTTGTGTTAAAGTTGGTGCAGACATGGAGATCACTTAGATTTGTGTTAAAGTTAGTGTAGACATGGAGATCACTTAGATTTGTGTTAAAGTTAGTGTAGACATGGAGATTACTTAGATTTGTGTAGACATGGAGATCACTTAGAGTTGTGTTAAAGTTGGTGTTGACATGGAGATCACTTAGAGTTGTGTTAAAGTTGGTGTAGACATGGAGATCACTTAGAGTTGTGTTAAAGTTGGTGTAGACATGGAGATCACTTAGAGTTGTGTTAAAGTTAGTGTAGACATAAAGATCGCTTAGAGTTGTGTTAAAGTTAGTGTAGACATGGAGATCGCTTAGAGTTGTGTTAAAGTTGGTGTAGACATGGAGATCACTTAGATTTGTGTAGACATAGAGATCGCTTAGAGTTGTGTTAAAGTTGGTGTAGACATGGAGATCACTTAGATTTGTGTAGACATGGAGATCACTTAGAGTTGTGTTAAAGTTGGTGTAGACATGGAGATCACTTAGATTTGTGTAGACATGGAGATCACTTAGAGTTGTGTTAAAGTTGGTGTAGACATGGAGATCACTTAGATTTGTGTAGACATGGAGATCACTTAGATTTGTGTAGACATGGAGATCACTTAGAGTTGTGTTAAAGTTAGTGTAGGCATAGAGATCACTTAGAGTTGTGTTAAAGTTTGTACAGACATGGAGATCACTTAGAGTGATGTTAAAGTTGATGGAAACGTAAATCAAGCAATAAACTTGAAATATATGGGGACAACATTAGTTTGGACATTAAATCCATGCACAGAAGCAGCACATATCTACATGATATTTCATTTTTTGTCAATTCCCTAATGTTTTCACAAAGGAGTATCTGTAGATGAATTAACATTACAACGAGACCCACTACTTCAATAGTTTGATAACCACTACAATTTTTTATTTATTTTCCCCCGCATACATCAAGTAGTAGCCACTTCCCACGACCCTTCTTATCACCGAGCGATCCTAACCCAAATCTGTCACCCTTTCCATGTCTTTCTCAAATTCTCAAACCCTGATTCGTATTCTTACAGTAGTAGCACCCCTTTTCTCTATGTTGACAATCCGACACTGTTCAACAAATATTTCCCCACAAAACAGGCCTTTCAATACCATATTTGGGGATGACGTGTACACTATTCCCTTTTATTATATCACAAAATGAGAAAAAAATATACCCGCATTGAAAACGTCAATACTGACCGTGAATAATTCCCTTCCTCTTATTTAACATTTGATTTGAAAAGGCGCATTTAAAATGACGGCTACGACTCTTGCATATAAAATTACACAAAAACCTCTTTGTGTTGGCACGGTCGAAGTTTATTTTCCAGTGAACGGGAAAGTCAAGAGAGTAATAGTACATGAAGTTTATATAGAATTACTTGTTGCTTGATTTTGATTTGTTGAGACTTTCTTATGGTTTTTTCTATATTCATGTGTTAGTCATATGTCATATCTTTGTGTTTGGGCTAGTGATATCTCATATCTCTGTGTGTATGTTTATGTGAGTCATCTCATACCTTTGTGTGTGCATGTCTGTGTATGTCACATCTCATATCCTTGTGTTTGCACGGCTATGCTAGTCACATCTCATATCATTGTGTGTGCCTATCTATGTTGGTCATATCTCATATCTTTGTGTGCATGTCCATGTTAGACATGTGTAATTTCTTTGTGGGTGCATGTCTATGTCAGTCATATCTCATATCTTTATGTGTATGTTTATGTTAGTCATGTGTCATATATCTTGATGTATGTCAGTGTTAGTCATGCCTCGTATCGCTATGTGCATGTATGTGTTTGTCACATCTCATATTTTTGTGTGTGCATGTCTGTGTTAGTCACCTCTAGTGACTCGGGCAGATGGTGCTCGTAAACCTGGGAGGGCCGACCATCTAAGGGCAGAATCCCCCTACAGAAAAGATCACCTGCTGCCTTGCAGGAAGATTGGGGACAATCAAAGGCTAGGGAAAGCAAACCTGAATAAAATGCTGGCTGAAATCGGATGCACTGGGCCACTGGCGCAGAACACAGTGCAACGTTTTTAACGGGTGTTCAATCAGAGTGGATCTGGCAGACTCTAATTGTGATGTTCTGTTTGTAACACACCTAACCTGACAGCTGAGTTCATGTGAGGAGCTGGAATCCTACTCTGATTGGGTCCTGATCGCAGAGAGAGAGAGAGATATTCATTTTTACTTTAATTTATGTAAATCTTATTATTTTGTTTTGCACTTAATTTAGGTTATTACTCCTAAGTTTGGTTGAGTACAACACGGAATGATCATGAAAGTTGTGGTTATGGTTAGTCGAAGGTCCCGGTATCACTATCTATATATCTATTGTCCGTTCGAGCCGAAGACGGCACATAGGGCAGAACCACAATCTCAAAAACAGAAACCTTGCGTGCCAAAATGGCACATATTGCAGAGATGACTGCTCTAAAATCTATGGCGCTGTTTCCATAACAACACTTTTTACAATGACAACTTGTCAAGCCATCGATCAACCTCCTGGTATCACCGCAAACTGATTAAAATCCATAATTGCTCAACCGTCCGTGCCAGTGGAATCATCCGAATTAAAACTCATCTCATTGAAGGATTCAAACAAAGAAAGTTAGATGCAGTCCCCATCATAGCAGATACAGTACATGCCAAAAGACATAAGGCCAGGCGACACCGAAAGTGAACGCAGCTGAACTGTCAATCGTCATACGATAACATCATTCATCGTAAGCAATCGGAATATCGAAACACAATCCGGATGAAGCACAGAGCACACGGTGTGCACAGAACACTAAACTCAGTAGCTCCGGTAGCAAGCTGGATTTGGAATATGATGAAACGGCAACAAGGAACACGTTTCAGGCTATGCTTCAACGGTTCTTGCCGCCTATCCGCCACATTGACAGGTATTTCAATGATGGCGTATATTTCAATCAATACATAACACAATATTGCGCACACGGTAGAGGATTTCAGATCACACGCACGTAATCTGCTTCACCGGGGAAAATCCCAAATGTGGAACTTCCTATCTATATACTTATCTGCATTGGAAAGATAGAATTAACCATCTTTCCGGCAAAAATCGTAACACTGAACGTTGACGCAAACATGACCGCGCCATCTTGAAACCGGAAGTCCCAAGGACAACATATGTTCTTGAAGTTCTGTTTCTTTGAAAGCAATTTACAAAGCTATAGT
>JAVIAB010000160.1:70964621-71037121 GCA_032433765.1 Megaustenia siamemsis | reverse complement strand
CAATCCATCTTTTGCTCTTCTGTTCGCCACTGCTACTGTTATGTTTCATAGTGTTTCTAATATTCCATCAATCCATCTTTTGCTCTTCTGTTCGCCACTGCTACTGTTATGTTTCATAGTGTTTCTAATATTCCATCAATCCATCTTTTGCTCTTCTGTTCGCCACTGCTGCTGTTATGTTTCATAGTGTTTCTAATATTCCATCAATCCATCTTTTGCTCTTCTGTTCGCCACTGCTGCTGTTATGTTTCATAGTGTTTCTAATATTCACTCGATCCATGCTTTTCATGGTTGATCCCTGCGTCTGTTGTTCTCGCAACGTTTATTCAGGCTCGTTGTGTTGTGTTTTGGTCACTCTGCCTTGTCAAGTGGCCAAACCATTTCATCTGTTGTTTCTTTATATATTCTATGGCGGGGCTATTCCTAGGTTTTTTCTCAGTTCTGCATTTCTGTTCTTGTCTCTTAGACTGTTTCCTGTCATTTGTCTAACACATTTCATCTCTGTAGAGGTTATTTTCTTATTGTTCTAGCATCTAGGGTCCAGGTCTGGCATTAGTAGCACATCGTTGGGATGAAGATTGTATTGTACAGTGCCCGTTTTGCCTCCAGATTTATTTCCTTGTTGGACAATAGTGGTGATAGCTGTCCAATGATTTGACAAGCTTTGTTGCATCTTGAGTCTACCTCTGCTGTTTGTGTGGTGAGACTCTCGCTGATGTAAAATTTCTTAAAATTATCTCATTACGGCATCATCAAATTACCAGGGGTCTGTCCGACCGGAAGTGAAGTGGAACATATAGTATAGGAGAATAAAGGCCGTGTGTCCCGAGCGGTCACCGCGAGGTGTTCGGGTCTGAGTTTTTATTTCAACACAGTTAAATAAAATGCAAAAAGAAAGGACTCAGCCTTAATAGCAAAAAGACAGAGGTAATGGTAACAACAAAGAAAAAGACATCACTTCAGTGCAAAATAAAGACAAGTGGAACAATATTAAAACAAGTAAATGAATTGAAATATTTGGGAACTTACTTTGTTAACCTCAGACGGAAGATGTACAAAAGAGGTGAGATGCAGAATGGCTCAGACAAAAGCAGCTTTCCAAAAAATGAGGAAGATACTATGCAATCCATTTTTAATAAATTTTGCGAATCATGGACAATAGGACAACAGACAAGAAAAACACTGGAGTCTGTGGAAATGTGGTTTTACAGAAGAATGTTGAGAGTACCATGAACAGCTAATAAGAGCAATGAAAATGTTATGAGAGAGGTCAAAGCAAAAAGATAGCTAATTTCCAATATTAGGAAGAGACAATCATCATTTTTTGGCCATGTAATGAGAAGAGAACAACTGGAACATATTGTAACAACTGGAAAAATTGAGGGACGAAGAGATAGAGGGAAGCAGAGAGACAAAATAACAGACAGCTTAAGAGAATGACTTGGCAGAAGGTCAACAACAAAAATGATAAATAGCTGCCGAGATCGAAAATTGTGGAGAGACATGATCACCTACGCCACTAGGCCCGGTACTTGATGATGATAAAATAAAATGTTTGTCCCTACGGAATTCGAAACCGCGATCTCCTGGTTTGGAGCCCGACATGCTATCGACTCGGCCACCCACTCTCGACTCTTATGAAATCCTACACGTGTAAGCAAATATGTTATTGAAACTGAATATATAACTTCATGAGTCAATGTGTGATAAAGCAGATAAAATGGACTGAACCAGTTATGTTTCTGAATTTGAAAAATGGGCAGAAGAATTTAAAGGTAGGTGGTAAATAACAGTGCCTCATCAAACAGCATCGTCTGGATGCAAGACAAACAACGAAACAGGAATACGTTTGAAAGTATGGAGTTACGAAGTGTTACATGTAAAACGTGTCTTAGAGATGTAATGCCTATGAGAGGTCATGCCATGTATGACAGAAGTAATGTCTTAGAGAGGTAATGATTTAGAGAAGTAATGTCTTAGAGAGGTAATGACTTAAAGAAGTAATGTCTTAGAGAAGTAATTTCCAAGAAATGCCATGGCATGTCCTACAGATGTAATGTCTATGAGAGGTCATGCCATGTATGACAGAAGTAATGTCTTAGAGAAGTAATGATTTAGAGAAGTAATGTCTTAGAGAGGTAATGACTTAAAGAAGTAATGTCTTAGAGAAGTAATTTCCAAGAAATGCCATGGCATGTCCTAGAGATGTAATGTCTATGAGAGGTCATGCCATGTATGACAGAAATAATGTCTTAGAGAAGTAATTTCCAAGAAATGCCATGGCATGTCCTACAGATGTAATGTCTATGAGAGGTCATGCCATGTATGACAGAAGTAATGTCTTAGAGAAGTAATGATTTAGAGAAGTAATGTCTTAGAGAGGTAATGACTTAAAGAAGTAATGTCTTAGAGAAGTAATTTCCAAGAAATGCCATGGCATGTCCTACAGATGTAATGTCTATGAGAGGTCATGCCATGTATGACAGAAGTAATGTCTTAGAGAAGTAATGATTTAGAGAAGTAATGTCTTAGAGAGGTAATGACTTAAAGAAGTAATGTCTTAGAGAAGTAATTTCCAAGAAATGCCATGGCATGTCCTAGAGATGTAATGTCTATGAGAGGTCATGCCATGTATGACAGAAATAATGTCTTAGAGAAGTAATTTCCAAGAAATGCCATGGCATGTCCTAGAGATGTAATGTCTATGAGAGGTCATGCCATGTATGACAGAAGTAATGTCTTAGAGAAGTAATGATTTAGAGAAGTAATGTCTTAGAGAAGTAATTTCCAAGAAATGCCATGGCATGTCCTAGAGATGTAATGTCCGATAGAAGTTATGACATTTGAGAGACTATATGCCTGAGATAGGTCATGTCATTCATGAGAGAAATAATGCATCAGAGTAGTAATGTTTTAGAGCGGTAATGTCCAAGAGAAGGCATGCTTTGTCTTAGAGAAGTAATGTCTAAGATAAGTGATATTATCTTTTAGAGTAGTAATGTCTTAGAGAAGTAAGGTCCAAGAAAATCCATGTCATGTCTTAGAGAAGTAAGGTCCAAGAAAAGCCGTGTCATGTCGTAGAGAAGTAATATCCAAGAGAAGTCATGTCATGTCTGAGAGAAGTTTTGTCTGAGAGAGATCATGTCATGTATGAGAGGTCATGTCATGTATGAGAGAAGTAATGTCTGAGAGTAGTAATGTCTTAAAGAAGTAATGTCCAAGAGAAGTCATGTCTGAGAGAAGGTTTGTCTGAGAGAGATCATGTCATGCATGAGAGAAGTAATGTCTGAGAGTAGTAATGTCTTAAAGAAGTAATGTCCACGAGAAGGCATGACTAAGAAAGGTAACGTCTGTGAGATGTAATGTCCCAAGGAAATAACATCTGAGAAAAGTAATGTCTGAGAGAAGTAATGTCTGAGAAAAGTAATGTCTGAGAGAAGTAATGTCTGAGAAAAGTAATGTCTGAGAGAAGCAACACCACTAAGTAGCAATATCAGAGAGATGTAATATTCAAGAGAAGTAATATCCGAAATAATTAATTTCTGCGAGAAGCAATGTTTAAGAGAAGCAATATCTGAGAGAATTAATATCTGAGAGAAATACGTCTGAGAGAAACAATGTATGAGAAAAGCATCGTCTAAGAGAAGCTATGTCTGAGTGAATCATTTATCTGACATAACAATACAAGGGAAATAATTATAGATTTGTTCAGCTAATTACGTTCATAAATCTATTATCTCCCTTTCCATTTTTGACACTTAAACTTTCGCTATATTTTAGCTTTTGTGTGTGCTCTAATCACTTAACATGTCTATAAAAGATACATTAAATCCGTCATAGGCGTAGGCAGAGAAGGCGTAGCTAGTAGCCACTAAATTATGACATTCATCATCATCATCGAGTGCCATCTCCGCAACGAAGTTTGGCTACCAGGAGCGCCATTCTGCTCTGTCTCTTGCTTTGATGGTGCAGGTTGTCATAGGCTGGTTTGTCCATCTGTTGATGTTACTCGTCCATGTTAGTCTTGGTCTGCCTCTTTTACCTTGTATTTTCCCCTCCAGGATTACTTTTAGTAAGCTGTTGTGTCTTTTAACATGGCCCAAAATCGCATTTGTCTTGTTTGAATTGTGTTAAGTAGTTCTTTTTTCGTTTTTAATTGTTTTAAGACTTCATTGTTTGTTTTCTTTTCCTTCCATCCAATTCTACATATTCTTCTATATATCCACATTTCAAAGGCTTCAATTCTCTGTTCTGTTTTCGTGTCTAATGTCCCTGTTTCTGCATCATACAGGAATGTTGAGAAGACATAACATTTTGCTAGTCTTAGATTAATCTGATAGTCACTGATAGGTTCACCATTCGCATTTTTAATGGGAATAATTTGTCAGATAACACCAGAGCTAAAACTAAGAATAGCAAAATATTACATCTTCTCAATATTCCTATATGGTGCTGAAACATGGACATTAGACAAGAAAACAGAACAGAGAATTGAAGCCTTTGAAATGTGGATATATAGAAGAATAGGTAGAATTGGATGGAAGGAAAAGAAAACAAACGAAGAATTCTTAAAACAACTAAAAATGAAAAGAGAACTTCTGAACACAATTAGAACAAGACAAATGCGATTCTTAGGACATGTTAAAAGACACAACAGCCTACTGAAAGTAATCCTGGAGGGGAAAATACAAGGTAAAAGAGGCAGAGGCAGACCAAGATTAACATGGACGAGTAACATCAAAAGATGGACAAATCAACCGATGACAACCTGCACCATCAAAGCAAGAGATAGAGCAAAATAGCACTCCATGGTAGCCAACCTTCGTTGCGGAGACGGCACTCAATGATGATGATGAATTTGTCAGGTGTCTTGGCTTAGATATACCTTTATGTTCATCATCATCATGTGCCATACCGGTTGGCGTAGGCGATCATGTCCCTCCACAATCTTCTATCTACAGTGCTTCGATTCAGTTCTGTTGTTGACTGTTTTCCATGCCATGCCACCAAGCTATCTAGTATTTTCTCTCTTTGTCGTCCGCGATCTCTCTTTCCTTTTAATTTTCCAGTTGTAACCAAGTATTCCAACTTTCCTCTTTTCATGAGTGTCCAAAAATGTTTATTGTTTCTTTCTGATGTTTTTTTAAGAGCTCCCTTTTTGTGTTGGCCTCTGAGAATTTCCATATTTGTCTTTTTAGCTGTCCAGGGAACTTTCAACATTCTTGTGAGAAATCCCATCTCT
The DNA here is from genome assembly GCA_032433765.1 of Megaustenia siamemsis. NCBI lineage: Eukaryota > Metazoa > Mollusca > Gastropoda > Stylommatophora > Ariophantidae > Megaustenia > Megaustenia siamemsis. Next base: position 71,031,879 of record JAVIAB010000160.1, on the reverse strand, counting down.
GTGGCCTCTAATGGTCTTTTCATTTGTTTGTCTACTGTCCATGATTCGCTTCCATAGGTCAGAATTGGTTCTATATAGCACCGATGAACTCTCTTTCTCACTTCTATTGACATAGATTTGTTGCATAAGATATTTTTCATTTTCTGAAATGCTATTTTGGCCTGAGCTATTCTGCTTTTTATTTCTGTAGTGCATCTTCCATCTGATGTTATTATTGTGCCCAAGTATTTGATGCGTTGCACTTGTTTCAGATTTGTCCTGTTTATTTTTATGCTGCATGATGGTTTTGATTGTTTCTTCGATATGACCATTACTTCTGTTTTCTTACTATTCAGACTGAGACCTTTATGTTATTATACATTATTCTGGAATTTCCCAACTCAGCAAGACTTCCGGTTGGTGCGGTGACCAAAATGGCCGCTTAGTCAAATAAGGTTCAGGACAAGTGGCATTGTTGCTGTAATGTGGTTTCTTCAAATGCTTCTTTCTGATTTGGATTTTTTGTTTGTGGAGACAGCGGGAGTCCGGTCACATTCACCTGACAACAAAATCAACATGGTTTTAGCGCCCGCGCGATGAGATAGTGCTGCAGGCGACTGACAGCGGGATGTAGTGAAACATTGCCAAGTCCCGACTTTGCCCGGGGATGGGATGTGTGATCTGTGTTCGACTGCAAGTTTTTCACCAGCTGGACTGTGGTCGTATCGAGTGTTTCGTCGAAGTGGAGGTCTGACGCCCCTTTGTTGGGACAGTGATACTGAGGCACGCATATTGACCATGAAGTATATACCGAGAATGGCGTGAGGCGCATGGAGATTATGCTGCCCGTAATCCGGAAGTGTCCATTTTGAGTTACGCGTCATTTATACAGAACGCGACACTTTCAATAGAACAGTATGAACGATCAGACTGAACACTTTGTTGGTCGCAGGAATGGGCTGTGAGCAGATATGACAATGCCCCGTCAGCAGTGGAGCCACGTTTTAAAGTCTATCATGATCATCATCATGAGCCACACCGTTCTAAAGTCTATCATCTTCATCGTCATGAGCCACATCGTTCTAAAGTATATCATTACCATCATGAGCCACATCGTTCTAAAATCTAACATTATCATCATCATCATCATGAGCCACACCATTCTAAAGTCTATCATCATCATCATAAGCCACACCGTTCTAAAGTTTATGCACCATTATATAGTCTATCATCATCATGTGCCACGCCGTTATAAAGTATATCATCATCGTGTGCCGCGCCGTTCTAAAGTCTATCATCATCATCATGAGTCACATCGTTCTAAAGTGTATCATTACCATCATGAGCCACATCGTTCTAAAGTCTATCATCATCATCAAGTGCCACACGGTTCTAAAGTCTATCATCATCATCGTGAGCCACACCATTCTAAAGTATATCATCATGTGCCACACCGTTATATAGTCTATCATCCTCATCATGTGTCACACCGTTCTAAAGTCTATCATCATCATCATCGTGTGCCACACCGTTCTAAAGTATATCATCATCATCATGTGTCACACCGTTCTAAAGTCTATCATCATCATCGTGTGCCACACCATTCTAAAGCCTATCATCATCACCATGTGCCACACCCTTCTAAAGTCTATAGTCCAGCTCAAAATCCAGCATCCCAGGGCACAGACTTTACTAATATTGGCTGGCACATCTCCTTGATTTTCGCAGCACTTCTGCCTTGTCTTAATTCATCGTTTGTATTCCTTCTACAACTTATTATTTAAATGTTAGAATGTCGTCTTACACTTTACGAGTTAAACACATTTTGTCGAGTTTTCCCGAGGTTTCACAAGACCGTTTCTTAACACAGAAAAAAAAACCCTGGTAAGACCTCTAAACACAATTTACGTCAAATAAAACATCATCATCATCAAGTACCGGGCCTACTGGCGTCAAATAAAACAACAAGGTATATTTGTTTATCACCGTCTCGCCATTAAAGTGCTTTCCGAAGAATGAGTTACTGTTTCTTCAGTGGAAAGATCTTCAGCACAGACTAGCGAATCCATTCAATATTGGTTGAACCAACAGTATATGTACGGTAGATGATATGATTTATTTTCAGATTACATGTACCATTATTTGATTATTCTCCTCTTCTTCTCCTTTCCTTCCTCATTTGTCTTTCAGAGGCGAGAGAGATATAATTTGCGGTTTTTTGCTCTTCTGTTCGCCTCTGCTGCTGTTGTGTTTCCTAGTGCTTCTAATATTCCATCGATCCATCTTTTTCGTGGTCGACCCTTGGGTCTGGTATTCTCGCAATGTTTATTTATTGATTGATGTATGTGTTTTCCCCCAGGGGAAAAGACAAAGAGGAAGACCAAGGAATTCTTGGAGAAGACAGATCGAAGCAGAGATGAAGATGATGGGGAAGACATGGAATGATCTTAAAAGAATTGCAAAAAAACAGAACGACTTGGAAAGTGTTTGTTGAAGATCTATGCTCCACTGGGAGCTAAAAGGTAGAAGAGATGTGTTGTGTTTTGATCACGCTACCTTGTCACGTGGACAAACCATTTTTTCTGTTGTTTCTTTATATATTTTATGGCAGGAGCTATTCCTAGCTTTTTTCTCAGTTCTTCATTTCTGATCTTGCCTCTCAAACTGTTTCCTGCCATTCGTCTAACACATTTCATCTCAGTAGAAGTTATTTTTCATATTGTTCTTGTATATAGGGTCCAGGACTGGCATTGGTAGCACAACGTTGGGATGAAGCTTGTATTGTAGAGTGCCCGTTTTGCCTCTAGAGTTATTTCCTTGTTGGATATTAGTGGTGATAGCTGTCCAATGATTTGACAAGGTTTGCCAAAAATTACACTTTTACACTGTGAATAGCGTCTGTTTAACTATTATCACAAAATGTTATCTCGTATATTTGGTTATTTGGTTATTTGGTTATTTGGTTATTTGCCAAATCTCGTATATATCAACATGTACACAAAGTAATCGAACCAAAGTAATGCAAAGAACGATAGAAACACTAAAAGAAATGGAGGAAACCAGAATTATTGATGGAAGAAAGAACTGGGCTTATTTTATTTTATTTTTCATTTTATAAAGCGAATTTTTATGAAAGGAAAGAAACGAGCATTACATGTGGAAGATGAAATGAGCGTGCTAATAAAAATAGGCAGATGGAGATGAATGTTACGTGAGAAGAAAGAAAGAAAGTATTTTGAAAAAGAAGAGAAAAGCAAGAAATAGAGAAGGAGAAGTTGAAGACGATGAGGAGGAGTAAGACAACAAGGGAGGAGGAAGACGACAAAAAGGAGGAAGAAGTAGAAAATGAGAAACAATATAGGTGATAAGGAAGAAGATGAGTTAGTGGACTAGGAAGAAAAAAAAGTAGAAAAGTAGAAGAAGGAAAATAAGAAGAAAAAGACGATTAAAAGGAAAAGAAAGGGAGATGATAAAAAAGAAGGAAAGGAAGATGAAAAGGAGAGGAAAGGGGGAAGGAGAAGAAGAAGAGGAAGAAGAAGAGGAAGAAGAAGAAGAAGCAGAAGAAGAAGAAGAAGAAGAAGAGGAAGAAGAAGAGGAGAAGAAGAAGAGGAAGAAGAAGAGGAGGAGAAAAGAGGAAGAAGAAGAGGAAGTAAAAGCAGAAGAGGAAGAGGAAGCAGAAGAGGAAGAAGAAGAGGAAAAAGAAGAGGAAGTAAAAGCAGAAGAGGAAGAGGAAGCAGAAGAGGAAGAAGAAGAGGAAAAAGAAGAGGAAGAGGAAGAGGAAGCAGAAGAGGAAGAAGAAGAGGAAGAAGAAGAGGAAGAAGAAGAGGAAGTAAAAGCAGAAGAGGAAGAGGAAGCAGAAGAGGAAGAAGAAGAGGAAAAAAGAAGAGGAAGAGGAAGAAGAAGAGGAAGAAGAAGAGGAAAAAGAAGAGGAAGAAGAAGAGGAAGAAGAAGCAGAAGCAGAAGAAGAAGAGGCAGAAGAAGAGGAAGAAGAAGCAGAAGAAGAAGAAGAAGAGGAAGAAGAAGAGGAAGAAGAAGAGGAAGAGAAGAGGAAGAGGAAGAAGTAGAGGAAGAAGAGCAGACGAGGAAGAAGAAGAAGAGGAAGAAGAGCAGACGAGGAAGAAGAAGAAGAGGAAGAAGAAGCAGAAGAAGAAGAGGAAGAAGAAGCAGAAGAAGAAGAGGAAGAAGAAGAGGAAGAAGAAGCAGAAGATGAAGAGGAAGAGGAAGAAGAAGAGGAAGAAGAAGCAGAAGAAGAAGAGGAAGAGGAAGAGGAAGAAGAAGAGGAAGAGGCAGAAGCAGAAGAAGAAGGATGCGTTGATATAAACAAAAAGAATAAAGTATTCCGTCTTCTTCAAATCAAAAAGACCAACCCTGATTTGATTTCTTTTAACCAAATAATTAACGTGAGCAGGCGATTTGTTGAGATGTGCAGACACTGGTTTCAAAACCAGAGCAGGCTGTCTGGTACAGTGAGCGCACTTCAAAGAGGGAATGGTTAGACTCCGCTTACGGTATTTATCACGATTTTCGTTTCTTTCTCACGCATGGTGTCTCTCTTTATCTCTCTATCACTGTGTGTGTGTTTACCTGTCAGTCTATCTAACAATTATAATTATCGTTTAGTTTAGACTTATGATTACATAGAAATAGAAACAAGGCTAAAACTATGATCATATGCAAAGATAATACTCAAAATCTACAAGTGGATCTACCAGTGACGGCAAATGTAAAACTGAAATACACAAAAGAATAGGAATGGCAAAAAAGTAATTTTACTACCATGAAAAATATACTAACATCAAGACAAATAACACCAGGGCTAAAATTAAGAATAGCAAAATGTTATATCTTCTCAACATTCCTGCGTGGTGCAAAAACGTGGACATTAGACAAAAAAATAGAATAGAAAATTGAAGCCTTTGAAATTTGGATTTACAAAAGAATAGTAAGAATTGGATGGAAACAAAAGAAAACAATCGATGAAGTCTTAAAAAAACAAGTAAAAATTTAAAGAAAACTACTAAACACAATTCAAACAAAACAAATGAGTTCTTTAGGCCATGTTAAAAGACACAGCAGCCTACTACTACATGTAACCTTGAAGTGAAAATACAAGGTAAAAGAGGCAGACCAAGACTAACATGGACGAGCAACATCTAAAGATGTACAAATCAGGCTATTACAACTAGCACCTTAAAAGCAAGAGACAGATCGGAATGGTGCTCCTAGGCAGCAAATGTTTGATGTGGGAACGGCACTCGATGATAATGATGATACAAAAAGAAGGCTTTGATAATACTTTATCAACGGACAGACTGAATGGAAAGAAGAGCAGAGGAAAACCAAGAGGACAAATATTGAACAGCTTATACAAGTGGTATAATAAAAGATCACCGACTGAAATGATGACAAGTGCAAAGCGTCAAATACTTGGGCACAATAATAAAAGCAGTAGGAGGATGCACCACAAAAATAAAAAGCAGAATAGCTCAGGCCAAAATAGCATTGCAGAAAATGAAAAATATCTTATGCAACAAATCTATGTCAATAGAAGTGAGAAAGAGCGTTCACCGGTGCTATATAGAACCAATTCTGACCTATGGAAGCGCATCATGGACAGTAGACAAACAAATGAAAAGACGATTAGAGGTCACAGAGATTGGATTTCTCAGAAAAATGATGAAAGTTCCATGGACACCTGAAAAGACCAATGAGAAAATTCTCAAAGAGGCCAACACAAAAAGGGAGCTCCTAAAAACCATCAGAAAAAAACAATCAACATTTTTCGGGCACATCATGAGAAGAGGAAAGTTGGAATACTTGGTTACAAATGGCAAAATAAAAAGAAAGAGAGATAGCGGGCGACAAAGAGAAAAAATAGTAGATAGCTTGGTGTCATGGCATGGAAAACAGCCAACAACATAACTGATACGATGCACGGTGGCTAGAAGATTGTGGAAGGACATGATAGCCTACGCGAGCCGGCATGGCACCTGATGATGATGATCCCTACCATTCCGCCATACTTCTGACTTCCTCACTTGGTGTTTGTACATTAAGCTTCCGTCCACATCAACTGAAGACTTCTGTAAATAAATATATGTTCACAAACACACGCACGTGCAGACACACTCACATATGTTTATATTCTTCCTTCATTTACAAGTATATACTCTTGATACATAAACATACAACATACATGCATATTTCCTTCAAATTCAATGAATTCATTCATATTTCTTCTATCTCCTATAACAATCACACATTTTTCCACTGCTTCATATTTCCACTACCTCCCATCCACAATCACATATTTCCACTACCTCCCATCCACAATCACATATTTATGCTATCTCCCATTCACAATCACATAATTCCACAACCTCCCATCCACAATCACATATTTCCACAACCTCCCACCCACAATCACATATTTCCACTACCTCCCATCCACAATCACATATCTCGACTATCTCCCATCCACAATCACATATTTCCACTACCTCCCATCTACAATCACATATTTCCACTACCTCCCATTCACAATCACATATTTTCACTACCTCCCATCCACATTCACAAATTTCCACTACCTCCCATCCACAATCACATATTTCCACTACCTCCCACCTACAATCACATATTTACACTACCTCTCATCCACAATCACATATTTCCACTACCTCCCATCGACAATCACATATTTCCACTATCTCCCACCTACAATCACATATTTCCACTACCTCCCATTCACAATCACATATTTCAACTACCTCCCATTCACAATCACATATTTCCACTACCTCCCATTCACAATCACATATTTCCACTACCTCCCATCCACAATCACATATTTCCATTACCTCCCATTCACAATCACAAATTTCCACTACCTCCCATCCACAATCACATATTTCCATTACCTCCCATTCACAATCACATATTTCCACTACCTCCCATCCACAATCACATATTTCCATTACCTCCCATTCACAATCACATATTTCCACTACCTCCCATCCACAATCACATATTTCCATTACCTCCCATTCACAATCACAAATTTCCATTACCTCCCATCTACAATCACAAATTTCCATTACCTCCCATCTACAATCACAAATTTCCACTACCTCCCATCTACAATCACAAATTTCCACTACCTCCCATCTACAATCACAAATTTCCACTACCTCCCATCTACAATCACAAATTTCCACTACCTCCCATCTACAATCACAAATTTCCACTACCTCCCATCTACAATCACATATTCCCTCCACAAATATACGTTTTTTCACAATTTTATCCACAAAATCCGAGTCCCCCCAGAAACTGATCTTTTCTGGATCGTTTCCCCATATTATCCATTTTTCATGAGCAATTTTTGTATCCCTCTAGCTCCCCTCAGTAAATTCGTATGCTCTATCCCCCCCCCCCCCACCATCCTCAACAAATTCACATACCCTCCATTATCTTCAACATATTCACATACCTTCTATTTTCTTCAACATATTCACATACCCTCTATTTTCTTCAACATATTCACATACCCTCTATTTTCTTAAACAATTTCACATACTCTCAATTTTTTTCACCAATTCACATACCCCCTGTTTTCTTCAACAATTTCACATACCCTCTATTTTCATCAACAAATTCACATACCATCTATTTTCTTAAACAAATTCACATACCCTCTATTTCCTTCAACAAATTCACATACCCTCTATTTTCTTAAACAAATTCACATACCCTCTATTTCCTTCAACAAATTCACATACCCTCTATTTTCTTAAACAAATTCACATACCCTCTATTTCCTTCAACAAATTCACATACCCTCTATTTATTTCAACACATTCACATACCCTCTATTTCCTTCAACAAATTCACATACCCTCTATTTTCTTCAACAAATTCACATAGCCTCTATTTCCTTCAACAAATTCACATACCATCTATTTTCTTCAACAAATTCACATACCCTCTATTTCCTTCAACAAATTCACATACCCTCTATTTATTTCAACAAATTAACATACCCCCTATTTCCTTCAACACATTCACATACCCTCTTCTTTCTTCAACAAATTCACATACCCTCTATTTCCTTCAACAAATTCACATACCCTCTATTTCCTTCAACAAATTCACATACCTTTAATCTCCCCCCAAGATATTCACATAACCCTGTGTCCTCCCTCAACAAATTCATATACCCTCCACAATTATATCTCCCCCCCCTCTCCTCCATTCCACAAATTCCCCTCTCTTCCACAAAAACGCCTCCACCATCCCTCCCTTTCCATCATTATATCTCCCAACGAAAACGTCCTATCCTCAACAACCGTCCTTTCTTCCAGCTCACGAGCGAGGCATCGGAAATCGGCAAAGACGCTATCAGACGAGCGCAAGACGATCACCCCCAGTTACATCAAGCCATCTCTTTCATGCATCTCTGATAATTCCCTGATACATAATAACAGACAGCCTGTCACGTGATTTATTAGCCATATCAAGGTACGTCCAATCAGAATGCACGGTTCATTAAATTCATTCTCCTTAAATTTCTCATCAGTTTTCTATGTTGTTGATTCTTAAAACTCAAATAAATAAACTGTATCCTAATATTGTTTGCATATAAGCACATTTTGAATATAAATATATATGTACTAGTATTTTGGTATTTGCTAATAATATTTACTGATAGGACATTTTATGAGAACACAGTTGTAAGTTATCATTTATAGAGAATAGGTTAATATCAGAATGTTACAGACAGCGATTATTATTTATTTTAAGTTATAAAAATATATTTTGGACATTAGCAGAAAATGTAGTTTGTAATAATTAGACAATAGAAAAATGTTACATTCCGACATTCATTCAAATCTAATCGGATATTTATAGAAGAAAAAGATTACATTCCGACATACATTCAAATCTAATCTTTATTTATAGAAGAAAAATATTACATTCCGACATACATTCAAATCTAATGGGATATTTATAGAAGAAAAAGATTACATTCCGACATACATTCAAATCTAATCGGATATTTATAGAAGAAAAAGATTTGTTTCCTGATTGAGATTTACGGAATTTAAAATGTATTCTGACAGTTTTGGATTCCTAAAGTAAATATTTATAAAAATGTATATGAAAAATTATAATAAGGTGATACGTGCATTAATAACTCCCATATCTACATTAACATGAAAAAAATATATTATGGAACAAATATATGTCAATAGAAAAGAGAAAGAGGGTTCGTCGGTGCTATAGAGAACCAATTCTTACCTATGGAAGCGAATCATGGACAGTAGATAAACGCTTGAAAAGACGATTAGAGGCCACAGAGATGGGATTTCTCAGAAGAATGTTGAAAGTTCCCTGTACAGCTAAAAAGACCAATGTGGAAGTTCTCAAAGAGACCAACACAAAAAGGGAGCTCCTAAAAAACATCAGAAAGAAGCAATCAACATTTTTTGGGCACATCATGAGAAGAGGAAAGTTGGAATACTTGGTTACAACTGGCAAAATAAAAGGAAAGAGAGATCGCGGACGACAAACGAGAGAAAATACTGGATGGCTTGGTGTCATGGCATGGAAAACAGTCAACAACAGAACTGATACGATGCACTGTAGATAAAAGATTGTGAAAGGACATGATCGCCCACGCCAACCTGTATGGCACATGAAGATGATGATATACACATTTGTTAAGAAAACTTATGTATTTTTCTTATATATATATATATAATTTTTTGGGGGGGTGTGAGTTATTTACAGTATTATCAACAGCAGTATTTTTATAAAAAATAGTTTATGTATTCCCGTTTATATAAAACAGCCTTTAAGTGTTTGTCTAGAAAGGACACTTTGTCTGTGTCTGTTGTAATAGTTTCTAATTTAGGACTGATGGATTACGTACAGCTTCAGAAGAGTTGTTGATAACCGTAGCTTTAATGCAGCAAATTATTTGGTAAGTGCATTCATCAGTTGGTGAGATTATGTTATTTGTTGTGATTTTAGTTGTTACTTAGATCATATATGGTATAAATATGCAAGTAATACATTATAATATAAGGTGGTAACTGGTATTCCGTGTCATATAAATATTATAGAATTTACAAATATTTTACCTGTCATTTACTATTGTTCTTCAAATTTATTGCTTGTGTATGTTTGTATATGAATGTTGAGAGTACCATGGACAGCTAAGAAGAGTAATGAAGTTCTGAGAGAGGTCAAAGCAAAAAGAGAGCTAATTTCCAATATAATGAAGAAATAATCATCATTTTTGGCCATGTAATGAGAAGAGAACAACTGGAATATAATGTAACAACTGGAAAAATTGAGGAACGAAGAGATAGAGGGAAGCAAAGAGAAAAAATACCAGACTACTTAAGAGAATGGTTTGGCAGAAGGTCAACAACAGAAATGATAAGTAGCTGTCGAGAACGAAAGTTGTGTTGAGACATGATCACTACGCCAGTAGGCCCGGTATTTGATAATGATGATGTTTATATATATATATATATATGTATAAGATACATATGGTAAACTAAGTAATGAACAAAGGCAATGAAGACATATTAATTGATTTAAACATTAACAAGAACTGGCTCATAAACATCATTCTACCGAGAACATTAAAATACTATTTCTATATCAAAAGACACAAAGGGGGGGAAATAATTATAATGGAAGGCATGGCTCCTGGGCGACGCGTTAGGGGCAGACCAAGAAACAGCTGGTTTCAAGACATCAAGGAGACCTTGAACATAGCAACGGAAGAAGTGGAAGTTCTGGCTAGAGGGAATATTTCAGACGAGCTGTGGTAAATGCAACGTTCTGTGGGCGATCTCGCTACAGACAGAGATTATATCAGACGGGCTGTGGTGAATGTAACGTTCTGTGGAAGATCTCGCTACAGACAGAGATTATATCAGACGGGCTGTGGTGAATGTAACGTTCTGTGGAAGATCTCGCTACAGACAGAGATTATATCAGACGGGCTGTGGTGAATGTAATGTTCTGTGGAAGATCTCGCTACAGACAGAGATTATATCAGACGGGCTGTGGTGAATGTAACGTTCTGTGGAAGATCTCGCTACAGACAGAGATTATATCAGACGGGCTGTGGTGAATGTAACGTTCTGTGGAAGATCTCGCTACAGACAGAGATTATATCAGACGGGCTGTGGTGAATGTAACGTTCTGTGGAAGATCTCGCTACAGACAGAGATTATATCAGACGGGCTGTGGTGAATGTAACGTTCTGTGGGAGATCTCGCTACAGACAGAGATTATATCAGACGGGCTGTGGTGAATGTAACGTTCTGTGGAAGATCTCGCTACAGACAGAGATTATATCAGACGGGCTGTGGTGAATGTAACGTTCTGTGGGAGATCTCGCTACAGACAGAGATTATATCAGACGGACTGTGATGAATGTAACGTTCTGTGGAAGATCTCGCTACAGACAGAGATTATATCAGACGGGCTGTGGTGAATGTAACGTTCTGTGGAAGATCTCGCTACAGACAGAGATTATATCAGACGGGCTGTGATGCATGTAACGTTCTGTGGACGATCTCGCTACAGACAGAGGTTATATCAGACGGGCTGTGGTGAATGTAACGTTCTGTGGAAGATCTCGCTACAGACAGAGATTATATCAGACGAGCTGTGGTAAATGTAACGTTCTGTGGGAGATCTGGCTAGAGACAGAGACTATATCAGACGGGCTGTGGTGAATGCAACGTTCTGTGGAAGATCTGGCTAGAGACAGAGACTATATCAGACGTGCTGTGGTGAATGCAACGTTCTGTGGAAGATCTGGCTAGAGACAGAGACTATATCAGACGAGCTGTGGTGAATGTAACGTTCTGTGGAAGATCTGGCTAGAGACAGAGATTATTTCAGACGGGCTGTGGTGAATGTAACGTTCTGTGGAAGATCTCACTACAGACAGAGATTATATCAGACGAGCTGTGGTAAATGCAACGTTCTGTGGGAGATCTGGCTAGAGACAGAGATTATTTCAGACGGGCTGTGGTGAATGTAACGTTTTGTGGGAGATCTGACTAGAGACAGAGATTATTTCAGACGGGCTGTGGTGAATGCAACGTTCTGCAAAGGACATGCGACCGGATGATGATATAAAAGCGACAATGAACATATGGTGTCATCGAGTTGATCAAAACTTTCATATTTTTCGCTCACTAAACATTTTCTTCTTTGTCTTATTTCAAGAGGGAGCGTTACTCCACTCACGACCTTCCCATGACTGCTCCGTAATTATTTCCAAAAGCCATTCCTAGAAGCGTTCACCGACCGTTCCTGTGTATAATAATATATATATATATATATATATACACACACACACACACATATATGTATGTACACATATGTGTGCATACACTTGAATACATGTACACATATGGATTATATGTATGTGTGTGTATATATATATATATTTGTATATATTTATATGTATTTATATGTATTTATATGTATTTATATGTGTGTGTGTGTGTGCGTGCGTGCGTCTGTGCGTGTCTGCGTGTGTGCGTGTGTGTGTGTGTGTCTGTGTCTGTGTGTGTGTGTGTCTGTGTGTCTGTGTTCTGTGTGTGTGTGTGTGTGTGTGTGTGTTTTTAGAGAATGTGCTCAATGGATACACTAAAATAATTATGAAAAAGATTCACTTCCGGTCAACATGGCGGATAGGCGACAAGAACCGTAGAGGCTCAGTCTAAAAAGTGTTCCTTGCTGCAGTTTCCTCATTTGGCTTGACATTGGCTGCCTAGTTGGAACAACCATCCGACTCGCGGCATCGGTTGCCCAGTTGGGACAACCATCCGACTGGGGGCATCGGTTGCCTAGTTGGGACAACCATCCAACTGGGGGCATTGGTTGCCTAGTTGGGACAACCACACGAATCGGGACATCGGTAGCCGAGTTGGAAAAACCACTCGACTAAGCTACAGACGTTAGGACAACCCGTGTTACAATCCCGCTGGAATCAGTGTGAGTTGTACTTGTGGCTGGAAAAAAAATACTCTGCGGTCGACCCAGCCGCTGGCAGAAATACGTACCAGGGTAGTTTTCTGTGAAGGTGAGGGATGTCGCCTCGCATCGTGAGCTTCGATGCTTGAAGCGACACTATCCAGAAGTCTCCGAACACTTCTGGATAGGTAATAGAGCACATATAGGTGAAAACTGGCTTGCTAAGAAGCCGATTAAAGTCTTGTACTTGACCTTTAACTAGTTTCTTTATATTCCAAGTCTGGCATGCCGTCGGAGCTACTGAGTTAGTGCTCCGTAAACACCGTGAGCTGTGTTTTTCATCCGGATAGTGTTTCGATATTACGATTGTTTACGATGAATGATGAAGTTGTATGACAAAGGACAGTTAAGCTGCGTTCACTTTCGGTGGCCATTATGTCTTTTGGCGTATGCTGTAGCTGCTATGATGGGGACTGCAGTTGTCTTCTATTGTTTGGGTCATTCAATGAGATGAGTTTTTATTCGGATGATTTCACCGGTATGGTGGATGAGCAATTATCGATTTTCTTTTGTTTGCAGTGATACCGGGGCCTTCGAATAACAATAACCATAACTGAAATAATTATAATCCCTTTCCAACACAGTCTACATCTAGTTGAATTGCCTTAACGTGTACACTTCTTCCAGCCCAGAATCGAAGTGATTATCTTTCAGAAACTTGACAAGTTATGAGACAGTCAATCTTTTACAGGCAGGACTTGCATAGATCACATTTAGTTCACTTTTATGTGTGATCAAATATGGTTCCGTAAAATAATCTTCAGCTACACAAGAGTTCATCAGGAAAGGGAAAATTGAAGAAAAAAAAAACAGAAAAAAATGGTATGGTAAAAGCTTTACGTGGTTAGTAGACGAAACACAGATTTGAACGACGTTTCGGCTCAATAGGACTTCAGCAGGAACAAACAAACAACACGCACACACAAATATGTAAGTCAATAAAACTAATCATACATAGGTAACTAGTAATGAAACATCCAAAGCAAAATAATCGAAATATTGTTAAGAAAAAAGAAAATTGACTTCCCTGTGCCGTTGACCGTCATCAGGAAATGTTTGATTTGTGGTTACATATGCTTATTTGCCAGAATGTCTCATGATACACCATTTTTTTAATTCCATGCTTTCATCAACTAGAAGAAATTTAACTTAAATTGTACAGAAAAGAGCTAAATCATAACACTATGTTCTATATATCCACTAATCGACATAAATGGTAATAGTAACATGAACGCTTCTTTTCAAGAGCCGTGTGCTATCCCATTAACGCACCCACAAAGTTCTCTATACGCTGTTCTAAATTTAGCAACTACATCCAGGTCACTATCAAGTCTAAATATAGCACCACTGGGTGCGGTATTTAAAACAGCACGTGAAACAAAAAAAGGGACGTAACTATGGTTTATATTAACCATAAAACAGGAAGATATCTCATTTTTAGCAGAGAAGGTTTTAACTCATGTTTATATCAACAGTGAAGCATCAGTAATTCTGCAATATTACCACACACTGTATTTAAAATTGTACACAACTAATGTACTATCACAGACATGTTTAGTAGACTCATTTGAGCGTGCGCCGCAGCTGTAGCACGTAAAAGCGTTGCGCCACTGTTTGCTTGCCCGTAGAATGTTGTACTCACTACAGCCCATCTGAAATATTCTCTGTCTCTATCCAGATCTCCAACAAAAAGTTGCATTCACCACAGCCTGTCCAAAATAATCTCTGCATCTAGCCAGATCTCCAACCAAAAGTTGCATTCACCACAGCCTGTCCAAAATAATCTCTGCATCTAGCCAGATCTCCCACAGAACGTTGCATACACCACAGCCTGTCCAAAATAATCTCTGCATCTAGCCAGATCTCCCACAGAACGTTGCATTCACCACAGCCTCTCCAAAATAATCTCTGCATCTAGCCAGATCTCTCACAGAACGTTGCATTCACCACAGCCTGTCCAAAATAATCTCTGCATCTAGCCAGATCTCCCACAGAACGTTGCATACACCACAGCCTGTCCAAAATAATCTCTGCATCTAGCCAGATCTCCCACAGAACGTTGCATTCACCACAGCCTGTCCAAAATAATCTCTGCATCTAGCTAGATCTCCCACAGAACGTTACATTCACCACAGCCCGGCTGAAACAATCTTTGTCTCTAGCTAAATCTCCCATTTCATCTGTTGTCATGTTTAAAGTCTCTTTGATATCATGAAACCATCTGTTTCTTGGTCTGCCTGTAGTTCGTCTCCCTGAACCATGCATTCCATTACTTTTCTTTCTATTTTAATCTGTCTTTTTCGTGGTTGCAATATTTAAATTTCGCATTTATAAGATTTTCTTAATAGGACAATTCTTTTTAATCTTTTTCTCTTTAATATGCCTTCGCCGCTCTTTTTCATAATTTTTCTCTTCGTATTAATAGCCGTTTACCCCCAGGGGAAAAGTTAAAAAAGAAGACCAATGAAATCTTGGAGAAGACAGATAGAAGCAGAGATGAAGATGATGGGGAAGACATGGAATGATCTTTAAAAAATTGCAAAAGACAGAACGACTTGGAAAGTGTTTGTTGAAGACCTATGCTCCACTGGGAGCTATAAAGGTAGAAGAAGATTAATAGCCATTTATTTTATATTTTCTCTTCATCATCCAAGAATTGTGTTTTCATTGAACTAATTTTCTACACTGCCGTTTCCGAGATTGTCCGTGATTTACAACCATATATTAATATTGGAAAGATACATGCCTTAATTATCTTTAAGTTTGCTTCTTTCTTGGTTTTGTGGTATGTGTACATCTTTACATATAATGTGTGTGTGTGTGTGTGCGTGCGTGCGTGCGTGCGTGCGTGTGTGTGTGTGTGTGTGTGAGAGAGATAGTGGACGTCACAGACGTTCAATAATTGAATAAGAATGAGATAGTGGACGTCACAGACGTTCAATAATTGAAAAAGAATGAGATAGTGGACATCACAGACGTTCAATAATTGAAAACAAGAGTGAGATAGTGGACGTCACAGACGTCCGATAATTGAACAAGAGTGAGATAGTGGACGTCACAGACGTTCAATAATTGAATAAGAGTGAGATAGTGGACATCACAGACGTTCAATACTTGAATAAAATATGAGATAGTGGACGTCACAGACGTTCAATAATTGAATAAGAATGAGATAGTGGACGTCACAGACGTTCAATAATTGAATAAGAGTGAGATAGTGGACGTCACAGACGTTCAATAATTGAATAAGAATGAGATAGTGGACGTCACAGACATTTAATAATTGAACAAGAGTGAGATAGTGGACGTCACAGACGTTCAATAATTGAACAAGAGTGAGATAGTGAATGTCACAGACGTTCAATAATTGAACAAGAGTGAGATAGTGGAAGTCACAGACGTCCAATAATTGAACAGGAGTGAGATAGTGATATCACCAACGTCCAATAATTGAACACGAGTGAGATAGTGGACGTCACAGACGTTCAATAATTGAATAAGAATGAGATAGTGGACGTCACAGATGTTCAATAATTGAACAAGAGTGAGATAGTGGAAGTCACAGACGTCCGATAATTGAACAAGAGTGAGATAGTGGACGTCACCGACGTCCGATAATTGAACAAGAGTGAGATAGTGGACGTCACAGACGTCCGATAATTGAATAAGAGTGAGTTAGTGGACGTCACAGACGTTCAATAATTGAACAAGAGTGAGATAGTGGACGTCACAGACGTTCAATAATTGAACAAGAGTGAGATCGTGGAAGTCACAGACGTCAAATAATTGAACAAGAATGAGATATTGATATCACCAACGTCTAATAATTGAACAAGAGTGAGATAGTGGACGTCACGGACGTTCAATAATTGAATAAGAATGAGATAGTGGACGTCACAGACGTTCAATAATTGAACAAGAGTGTGATAGTGGACTTCACAGACGTTCAATAATTTAACAAGAGTGAGATAGTAACAACACAGATGTCCAGTAATTGAACATGAGTGAGATAGTGACATCACCAATGTCAAATAATTGAACAAGAGTGAGATAGTGGACATCACAGACGTCCAAATTATTCAAAAAGAGTGAGATAGTGGATATCACAAACGTCCAATAATCGAACAAGAGTGAGATAGTGGACATTACAGACGTTCAATAATTGAACAAGAGTGAGATAGTGGACATTACAAACGTCCAATAATCGAACAAGAGTGAGATAGTGAACATCACAAACGTCCAATAATCGAACAAGAGTGAGATAGTGGAAGTCACAGACGTCCAATAATTGAACAAGAGTGAGATAGTGGACATCACAGACGTCCAATAATTTAACAAGAGAGTGAGATAGTAACAACACAGATGTCCAGTAATTGAACATGAGTGAGATAGTGACATCACCAATGTCAAATAATTGAACAAGAGTGAGATAGTGGACATGACAAACGTTCAATTATTGAACAAGTGTGAGATAGTGTACATCACAAACGTATATTAATTGAACAAGAGGGAGATAGTGGACATCACAGACGTCCAATAATTGAACAAGAGTGAGATAGTTGACATCACAAACGTCCAATAATTGAAAAGGAGGAAGATAGTGGGCATCACAAACGTCCAGTAATTGAACAAGAGGGAGATAATGGACATCACAGACGTCCAATAATTTAACAAGAGGAAGATAATGACAACACAGACGTCCATTAATTATATGAGTCTAAGATAGTGGAATATACAGGCGTCCAATAAATAAAAGTGGCTGAAATAGTGGTCAACCCAGACGTCCAATAATTGAAAGAGAGTAAGATATTGGACAATACAGACGCCCAATAATTGAAAAAGACTGAGGTAGGGGACAATACAGACGCCCAATAATTGAAAAGGACTGAGGTAGGGGACAATACAGACGCCCAATAATTGAAAAAAAGACTGAGGTAGTGGACAATACAGATGCTAAATAATTTTAAAAGACTTAGTTATTGGACAATACAGACGCCCAATAATTGAAAAGGACTCAGGTAGGGGACAATACAGACGCCCAGTAATTGACAAAGACTGAGATAGTGGACAATACAGAAGCCCAATAATTGACAAAGACTGAGATAGCCGACAATACAGAAGCCCAATAAGGAGACTGAGATAGCGGACAATACAGAAGCCCAATAATTGAAAAAGACTGAGATAGTGGACAATACAGAAGCCCAATAATTGACAAAGACTGAGATAGCCGACAATACAGAAGCCCAATAAGAAGACTGAGATAGTGGACAATACAGAAGCCTAATAATTGACAAAGATTGAGATAGCCGACAATACAGAAGCCCAATAAGAAGACTGAGATAGCGGACAATACAGAAGCCCAATAATTGAAAAAGACTGAGATAGTGGACAATACAGAAGCCCAATAATTGACAAAGACTGAGATAGCCGACAATACAGAAGCCCAATAAGAAGACTGAGATAGCCGACAATACAGAAGCCCAATAAGAAGACTGAGATAGCCGACAATACAG
Source organism: Megaustenia siamemsis (assembly GCA_032433765.1). Taxonomy (NCBI): domain Eukaryota; kingdom Metazoa; phylum Mollusca; class Gastropoda; order Stylommatophora; family Ariophantidae; genus Megaustenia; species Megaustenia siamemsis. The sequence continues at coordinate 71,013,313 of JAVIAB010000160.1, read as the reverse complement.
AAGCCCAATAAGAAGACTGAGATAGCCGACAATACAGAAGCCCAATAAGAAGACTGAGATAGCCGACAATACAGAAGCCTAATAAGAAGACTGAGATAGTGGACAATACAGAAGCCCAATAAGGAGACTGAGATAGTGGACAATACAGACGCCCAATAAGGAGACTGAGATAGTGGACAATACAGACGCCCAATAAGGAGACTGAGATAGTGGACAATACAGAAGCCCAATAAGGAGACTGAGATAGTGGACAATACAGACGCCCAATAAGGAGACTGAGACGGCCGACAACATAAGCATCCAATAAAGTCAAACTTCTTCGCTTGTGTAGCGGAAGTTGCAACAGCGGTATAGGTCATAAACGAAATCTAACTCTGGCAACAGGAGATCGTGAAATATAATAGCCAGAAGCCCTGAAGATGTGAGATAGATAAGTTGCACGAAAGTTGAAATATCGCGCAGTAGATCTCAAGATAAAATATCTTAGCATAAACAATTGTGTTCACTGGTTTTCGAAATATTAATGGGATCGCTGCTGTCAAGTACTTAATTCCTTTTATGCTCCTGTATTTAATTCATCTTCTCGTATCCTGTATTTAATTCATCTCCTCACATCCAGTATTTAATTCCTCATTTACCATCCAGTATTTAATTCCTCGTTTACCATCCAGTATTTAATTCCTCATTTACCATCCAGTATTTAATTCCTCGTTTACCACCCACTATTTAATTCCTCATTTACCACCCAGTATTTAATTCCTCATTTACCACCCAGTATTTAATTCCTCATTTACCACCCAGTATTTAACTCCTCATTTACCATCCAGTATTTAATTCCTCGTTTACCATCCAGGATTTAATTCCTCATTTACCATCCAGTATTTAATTCCTCATTTACCATCCAGTATTTAATTCATCATTTACCACCCAGTATATAATTCCTCATTTACCAGCCAGTATTTAATTCCTCATTTACCACCCAGTATTTAATTCATCATTTACCACCCAGTATTTAATTCCTCATTTACCACCCAATATTTAATCCATTTAAAAAGAAAATTACTAAATACAATTAAGATAAGACAAATGAAATTTTTGGGGCATGTTAGAAGACACAATAACCTACTAAAAGTAATCCTGGAGGGGAAAATACAAGGTAAAACAGGCAGAGGCAGACCAAGACTAACATGGAAGAGTAACATCACAAGATGGACAAGTCAATCTATGACAGCCTGCACCATTAAAGCAAGAAACAGAGTAGAATGGCGATCAATGGTAGCCAACCTTCGTTGCGGAGAAGGCACTCGATGATGATGATAATTTTGATTTAATTTATCATTTACCACCCAGTATTTAATTCCTCATTTACCACCCAGCATTTAATTCCTCATTTACCACCCAGTATTTAATTCCTCATTTACCATCCAGTATTTAATTCCTCATTTACCACCCAGTATTTAATTCCTCATTTACCACCCAGTATTTAATTCCTCATTTACCATCCAGTATTTAATTCCTCATTTACCACCCAGTATTTAATTCCTCATTTACCACCCAGTATTTAATTTCTCATTTACCACCCACTATTTAATTCCTCATTTACCACCCAGTATTTAATTTCTCATTTACCACCCAGTATTTAATTTCTCATTTACCACCCAGTATTTAATTCCTCATTTACCACCCACTATTTAATTCCTCATTTACCACCCAGTATTTAATTCTCGTTTACCACCCAGTATTTAATTCCTCATTTACCACCCACTATTTAATTCCTCATTTACCACCCAGTATTTAATTCCTCATTTACCACCCACTATTTAATTCCTCATTTACCACCCAGTATTTAATTCCTCATTTACCACCCACTATTTAATTCCTCATTTACCACCCAGTATTTAATTAATCATATCCTATCTAGTAATTTAATGACAGCAGCAGAAGCAAGTGCTGGACTGAAGAAAATGGAAAAACGAGCTTGGATCTCAGACACCACATGGAAATACATCAAAGAAAGAAGAGAAGCGAAGAGAGCCATGACTAATGTAAAGACAGATCTTGGAAAGGTTCTGGCAAAAGCAACATACAAAGAATTAGACAACAAAGTGAAAAGTTCGGCAAGAAGAGATACAAGAGCTTATATAGACAACTTGGCAGAGAAAGCAGAGACAGCTGCAATTACAGGAGACAGCAGAACTCTTTATACTGTACAAAAGATGCTGACAAACACCTATACATCCAGTGGAACACCAATTCTAGACAAATCTGGATTAATGCTAACAACAAGCGCAGACATAAAAGCCCGTTGGGCGGAACACTTCAAAGAAATTCTTAACCGTCCACTACCTCACAGTTTAATAGATTTTGAAGCTGAAACACCAGCAGCAGAATTAGATGTAAATTTAGATGACTTCACCTTGAGCGAAATAGAAACCACCTTAAAGCTAATGACCAATAACAAGGCTGCTGGAGAGGATAAGTTAACAGCTGAGATCCTCAAGGCAATTGATAGCCATAATTTAATACATCTCCAAAAAATGTTCAACATCATTTGGAAAACAGAGAAGACGCCTCATAAATGGAAAAAAGGAATCATTGTTAAGATCCCAAAAAAGGGCAATCTTAGAGATTGTAACAATTGGAGAGGCGTGACACTTTTGTCAGTTGCCTCAAAATTATTCTGTAAAATCATCCTAAATAGAATAAAGGATTCAATAGATACAGTAATGCGTGAAGAACAGGCTGGGTTTAGAAAAGGGAGAAGCTGTCTTGACCACATTTTCACTCTACGACTTATATTGGAGGAACACATTGAAAAGCAAAAACCTTTTGTACTTAACTTCATCGACTTCAAAAAAGCATTTGATAGTATTCATAGAGATTCTTTGTGGAAAATTCTGAAGCAATATGGCTTACCATCAAAAATCATAAATATTATCAAAGACATGTATGATGGTTACACATGTGCAGTTCGAACAGAGGAAGGACTGAGCGAATGTTTCCCAATAGAAACTGGGGTTAAACAAGGATGTATTTTATCGCCCTTGTTATTTGGAATTGTTATGGACTTCATAATGAAGAAATGCTGCACTGGTAATAAAGGCATCGAATGGATACAAGGAGACCATTTGGAGGACCTGGACTTTGCTGATGACATAGTTCTCATCAGCAATCAGATAAAAACGATGCAGGAAAACACAAATGAACTATCATCAATAGCCAGCAAAATTGGGCTTGAGGTCAATCATGAAAAGACTAAAGTCATGAAAAGTTTAATTCCAACAAGTGACAAAATATACATGGAAAACAAACCAGTAGAAGAGATCGATCACTTCATCTATCTTGGAAGTCACATTGATCGAGAAGGGGATACGAGCAAAGAAATTAGAATCAGACTGGCTAAAGCAGCAATGTCTTTCAGAAGCCTTGAAAAGTTGTGGAAATCAAAACTCATTAGCACAAACACAAAACTTAGGCTATTCAAATCAAATGTACTATCAACCCTTACGTATGCGTGTGAAAGCTGGAAAACAACAAGAGATATAGAAACAAAGTTGAACGCATTCGAAAATAAATGTCTAAGGAAAATACTTGGTATAGAATGGAACGAATTCAAAACAAACGAGGAAATTAGAGAAATCGCCAATCAACCACTAATATCTTCAGTAATAAAGAAAAGACGATGGTCATACGTTGGACATGTGATGAGAAGAGATAATAATCGAATAGCAAAGCAAGCCCTCATATGGGAAACAACAGGTAAAAGAAAAAGAGGAAGACCCAGGGAGACACTGAGAAGAACATTGATGAGAGAGGCAAGAGCAGCAGGAATCGGCTCCCTCAATGAGATAGAACTGCTTGCACAGAACAGAGACAGATGGCGAGATTTGATAAAATATCTTTAAAAGAAAACTGCTAGAAAAAAAATTCAGATAGGAGAAGGTGTATCTTGGTCTACGCCCTATGGGCCGGTTACGGCTCGAAAGGTCAATAGATAGATCTAGTAATTAATTCCTCACCTGCGGGTCCAGTTTGTAAGTCCTCTTCCATTCCTCATCTACCATGAATGCGAAGCGAAGATTTAGTGTCTACTTGACCATCTGGGGCAAAGTTCTCCCAAGTCATCATCCCATTGACAATTATTTTTCTAACCAACACGATTTCACGTTTACCTTCCCATTTTGAAAATTAATAATCGAAAGGGCGGCCTGGTGTTATTTTGATCAAGCTGCAACTTGCTTCAAACGATGACTACTTTTACTTCAATTTCGTCCGCCATTACGATAAAGTTAAATGAACCGGATGTTTTGTGTCTGGCACACAGGATTCTGCAAATTTTATGGATTTCGACCCAAAACATCCGACATCAGCATGGTACTTTTTATACTGTATTTGCTTCCTTCATCAATTACTGCTCGCATGGACTGACTGATTAATTCGGTTTGCCGCAGACAGAGGGGAGACGAACCGGGATTATTTAGTTATGTTATGTTACGTTATGTTACAATATAAAGTAAAAGTCAAGTACCCGATCAATGCCAAGTGGCGTATAGGGAATATGGTGTTAGTGATCATAAAATTTACAGACCTTCAGCACATGATTTTTGGGGTAATGTGGTCGGTATTACGCCCGTGATGCTTTACGTTCCCAGAAAAAAATCCGGTACCCATTGAAGGCTGGGTGAACCCGGAAATCGTCGGTTGGGATTGAACCATACCTTTTGTCCTTTGTAGTCCAATTCACTAACCAGTGAGCTATCACGGCTCACACTTTACTACTTTATGTTCATCATCATCATCATGTGCCATACCGGTTGGCGAACGCGATCATGTCCTTCCACAATCTTCTATCTACAGTGCATCGTATCAGTTCTGTTGTTGACTGTTTTCCATTCCATGAAACCAAGCTATCCAGTAGGTTCTCCCTTTGTCGTCCGCGATCTCTCCTTTCCTTTTATTTTGCCAGTTGTAACCAAGTATTCCACCTCTCCTCTTTTCAAGATATGCCCGAAAAATGTTGATTGTTTCTTTCTGATTTTTTTAGGAGCTCCCTTTTTGTGTTGGCCTCTTTGAGAATTGCCTCATTGGTCTCTTTAGCTGTCCAGGGACTTTTCAACATTCTTCTGAGAAATCCCATCTCTGTGGCCTCTAATCGTCTTTTCAGTTGTTTTTCTACTGTCCATAATTCGCTTCCATAGGTCAGAATTGGTTCTTTATAGCACCGTTACGTGTAGTACGTTACGTAACATTGTACGTTAGTAACGTAACGTTTCTTCCAAATACGTTATGTTACTACGTTATTTTATGTTATGTTATATTATATTAAGATAGTCATCATTGCATACAGGACAGACCCATAGGTGCTTCGATTGTCTGCTAGAATTATATAGAAATTCGAGTAGAACCTTGACCCACGTGCACGAACTCTGTTACACGGCATGGGATCAAACAATGTTTGTAGATTTCTGCAGACAATTTTGTCCAGACAGCGGCCATTTTATTTTGGTGGGGCGTGGGGGGGGGGCTACTCTTTTTGATTTATAACTTATAAGAGTTCTTTAACGTGCGCGTGCGCGAGAATAGCCGCGATAGCTCAGTGGTTAGTGAACTTGACTACAAAGGACAAGGGGTAGGGTTCGATCCCAACCGACGGTTCCGGGTTCACCCCAGCTTTTAATGGGTACCGGATTTTTTTCTATGAAAGTAAAGCGTCACGGGCGTAATACCAACCAAATTACCCCAAAAATCATGTGCCGAAAGTCTGTAAAAATTATGGTCACTAACACCATATTCCCTACACACCACTTGGCGTGACGGGGGAACTTCACTTTTTTTAACGTGCAACGAGTGCACACGGGACGGTCATTTTTTTGCCGTAATCCAAGCTGGCAAGACATAGAACCTTACTACACAGCGACAGAGGGAGGGTATAACGAGAGGAAGAAAATCACGATTTAAAAATTCCTGAAATATGTTGGAATATTTTATTTTTATTAATTTTTTCTTTTGTTTTGGTGGGGGCGGGAGGGGGGGGGGGCGCGGAGAGGTCACCAGCTTTTACGCCTCTGGCGAAGTCCCTAGAGTCCAGGAACTGAATTTTGCACGTTAATCCGTTTTATTTTATTTTCACTGGCAGCCGTGTGCATAGGTTCCCTCGCCTCACAGGCAGATAACTCCGTCTTCGGAGGTACTCATATTTTTCCCGTCGATGAGTAATTGATGTTTGAAGCCGGGCCTCGCTGCTGAGTTCAGAGGGTGATTGCCGCAGAGAGAAGCCACAAATAAAATCCCCAAGTGGTGCAGCCGGGATTTGAAATCAAAACCTCCATTTTTCGAGACCAGCGTCTTACCCCGAGACCAACCAGTCCCCCCGTTGTTGGATTTGAACTCTGCACCTTTCTGTCCTAGGGTCAACGTGTTACCTCTAGTAAAAAAAAAAATTAAAGTACCCCCGTCACGCCAAGTGGCGTATAGGGAAATATGGTGTTAGTGACCCTATATTTTACAGACCTTCCGCACATGATTTTTGGGGTAATGTGGTCAGTATTACGCCCGTGCTGCTTCACTTTCCCAGAAAAAAATCCGGTACCCATTTAAGGCTGGGTGAAAACGGAAGCCGTCGGTTGGGATCGAACCCTACCCCTTGTCAGTGGTAGTCCAGTTCACTAACCTCTAGACCACCTACTATTTATATTCGTTTACCCCAACGTAAGATATCAGCTAGTGGTCGGAGACCGGTTTGTGCCCAGCTTACATTGGCGACATCAACCCATCAAATTGCTTACAAATTGCAGGTTTCTTTGAAAAATGTTGACACTTTAACTCCATATCTCCGCCACCTCCTCCATGTCATAAAGCCTAAGATTAATCTCTACATCTTTTTCAACTTTGGCCTATGACCTACATAATTAGCACAGGAAACGTGACCCTGTAATATGTAAATTGCGCAATCCCACAATTCCAATACAAGCGATAATATATCAACTGTGCCATTTTGTCTTAATTTGACAATTTTCAAACCAAATTAATCTGAGACTAATCCCAGATTTTGGCCTTCTAATCTTTAAATGAAGAAATATAACACGTTCGCAAAAAAATGACAGTATGACAATCATTGATAGCTTTGGCAAATAAAAGCCAAAATTTAAAAAAAAATGTTAAAAGAAATCGTTTAGTAAAGCGCCCAGAAAATTTGAACCAAACATCTGCAAGCCAAAATAATAATAAAATAATATCATCAGTCCTAGTTACATTTGGCTCATTTGTGCACAAAAATCAGTCCTTGTTAATCTTACCCAGACACTGACATCCTCCGCTTGTTCATCATTTTCCAAAAAATTGTGAAAGCTCGTAAATTATTTTGACACTTTTTCTGCATAAATCCATCCATGAACTGAATTTTTCTCCCGAAATAATCGTTCCAGACATGAATTGAACATTTCGAAATGGTCATAATTTAAACTTAAATAATATATATACGTATTTAAATGTCTAATCAAATATGCAATAATTGGTAATGTTTTAAAGAAAACAAAATTAGCACAGCTATTTTTTTTACATTTTCAAACGTGGTATTTTAATTTTCTTTCTCCTTTCTTTCAACTCCCTGTGGAGCATAGGTCTTCAACAAACACTTTTCAAGCTTTCTTGCCATTCTTTTAAAATAATTCCGTGTGTTCCCCATCATCTTCATCTCTGCTTCCATCTGTCCTTTCCAATAATATTTTGGGGTTCCTCTTTGTCTCTTCCCCTGCGGATTCCAAAAAAAGGCCCGTCGTGTAATAATCTCTGTTGGCTTTCCGCAGTGTGTATGTGATGTGTGTGTGTGTCTGTGTGTCTCCTATCCAGCGCAATCGTCTTCGTTTATTTCTTTGTCCACTGATATTTGACTCGTACTATCCCATAATTCTTCTATGATTTCTAATAATATAATACATTCATAAAACATAAAATAGAATTCTAAAAATGAAAATAAATTCATAAAACATAAAATAGAATTCTAAAAATGAAAATAAATTCACAAAACATAAAATAGAATTCTAAAAATGAAAATAAATTCACAAAACATAAAATAGAATTCTAAAAATGAAAATAAATTCATAAAACATAAAATAGAATTCTAAAAATGAAAATAAATTCATAAAACATAAAATAGAATTCTACAAATGAAAATAAATTCATAAAACATAAAATAGAATTCTACAAATGAAAATATATATTCATAAAACATAAAATAGAATTCTAAAAATGAAAATAAATTCATAAAACATAAAATAGAATTCTAATAATAACATCGTCATCATCAAGTACCGGGCCTGCAGGCGTAGGTGATCATGTCTCTCCACAATTTTCGATCTCAACAGTTATTTATCATTTCTGTTGTTGACCTTCTGCCAAGCCATTCTCTTGTGCTATCTGGTATCGTTTCTATTTGCTTTCCTCTATTTCTTCGTCCCTCAATTTTACCATTTTTTACAATATACTCCAGTTGTTCTCTTCTCATTACATGGCCAAAAAATGGTGATTGTTTCTTCCTAATATTGGAAATTAGCTCTCTTTTTGCTTTGGCCTCTTTCAGAACATTTTCATTACTCTTCTTAGCTGTCCATGGTATTCTCAACATTCTTCTGTAAAACACACTTCTACATACTCCAGTGATTTTCTTGTTTGTTGTCCTATTGTCCATGATTCATATCCATATGTTAAGACAGGCTCTACATAACATTTAAGAACTCTTTTTTTTGTTTCTATTGTCAAAAATGGATTGCATAGTATTTTCCTCATTGTTTGGGAAGCTGCATTTGCCTGAGCCATTCTGCATCTCACCTCTTTTGTACATCTTCCGTCTGAGGTTAACAAAGTTCCCAAATATTTAAATCCATTTACCTTCTTTAATATTGTTCCACTTGTCTTTATTTTGCACTGAGGTGATGTCTTTTTCTTTGTTGTTACCATTACCTCTGTCTTTTTACTATTAAGTCTGAGTCCTTTATTTTTGCTTTCCTTCACTACAATGTCCAACATTTCTTGTAACTCATTTTCACTCTTAGCGATTAAGACTGTATCATCAGCATACTTTAGATTATTTATATTATGACCTCCAATTGTTATTCCAGGCATGCCCCTTATCGATCTTAAAATAATCTCACTAAACATATTAAACAAATCTGGTGACAGCACACAACCTTGGTTTGCAGATCCTATGGCCGCTGTTGTTGCCAGTACATGTTCTTTATTATTCTTAGATCATTGCTGTCAATGTTTATGCTTTCTAAAATTTTGATTATTTCTTGGTACTTTACTTTGTCAAATGCTATGGTATAATCTATGAAAGATAGCTATAGATCTGTTTTCACCTCTATGGCTCTTTCTACTAAAGATCTTATGGTGTATATGGCATTGCTCGTTCCTATACCTCTAACAAAACCACACTGTTCATCACTAATTTCTGTACTGATTTTGTTTTGAACTCTTTGCATGATGATTCTTAGTAATATCTTAGTCATGTGACTCATAAGGCTTATAGTGCGATGATAATCGCATTCAATCGCACCAGATTTCTTTGGTCTTCTTCTTCTTTCCTTCCTCATCTGCCTTTCAGCGTCGAGAGGAGATATAATTTGCGGTCTTTTGCTCTTCTGTTCGCCTCTGCTGTTATGTTTCCTAGTGCTTCTAATATTCCATCGACCCATCTTTTTCGTAGTCGACCCTTGGGTCTGGTGTTCTCACAACGTTTGTTGAAGGCTCGTTGTGTAATGTTTTGTTCTTTCTGCCTTGTCACGTGGCCAAACCATTTTATCTGTTGTTTCCTTATATATTCAATGGTGTGGGGCTATTCCTAGCTTTTTTCTCAGTTCTTCATTTCTGATCTTATCTCTCAGACTGTTTCCTGCCATTCGTCTAACACATTTCATCTCTGTAGAGGTTATTTTTCTTATTGTTCTTGCATCTAGGGTCCAGGTCTGGCATTGGTAGCACAACGTTGGGATGAAGATTGTATTGTATAGTGCTCGTTTTGCCTCCAGAGTTATTTCCTTGTTGGACAATAGTGGTGATAACTGTCCGATGATTTGACAAGCTTTGTTGCATCTTGATTCAATCTCTGCTGTTTGGGAATTATCGTTTGTCATTAGACTTCCTAGGTATTTGAATTCCTCTGCTTGCTTTAGTTGTCTGCCTTCTATAGTTATGTTGATGTTCTGTTTATTTTTGGCGACATTCATGACTTCTGTTTTGTTGATGTTGATTTTCATGTTGTATTTTGTGCCTGAGATGTTGAGTTTGTTTAAGTGTTCTTGTATGTCTTCTATTGTTTCATGTATTAGTGCCTGGTCGTCTGCAAATAGAAGCTCGTTGATCTCCTCTGTCTCTGGTGGGTTGGCTAGCTTGCATATATGGTCCATGTATGTAATAAACAGTAGGGGGGATAGTACACACCCTTGTCTTACGCCTGATCTAACTTCGAAGTGGTCTGTGTAGCCTGCTGCTGTTCTGACCCTGCAGCTACTGTTGACGAAGAGACTTTTAATAAGGTTGGTTAGATGTTGGCTTACTCCGTATGTTGTTAGTATCTCCCACAGTTGTTCTCTGTTTACTCTGTCGAATGCTTTTTCCTGGTCACTGAAGGCTATGTATAAGTTTTGATTGTGTTCTGTCGTTTTTTTCTGCAAGCTGTTTTCATGTGAATAGTGCGTCGGTACATCCTTTGTTTTTTCGGAACCCCATTTGAGAATCGCTTAGCTGTAGTTCTATTATTGGTCTCAGTCTTTTTTCCAAGATTTTGGCGTATAGCTTTCCTACATGGCTGAGCAGAGATATACCTCTATATTGATTGCAGTCTCTTTTGCTACCTTTCTTTTTCAATATTGGTATGATCATTGCCTGTTGCCAGTCTTCTGGGTCTTGTTGTTGGTGCCATGCTGTATTAAATATTCTGTGCAGCCATTGCTTTCCTGTTTCTCCTGCTGCTGCTGCTATTATTTCTATTGGTATGTTATCTATCCCCGGTGCTTTATTTCTTGGTGCATATTTGATTACTTCTTAGATTTCCTCTTTCATGATGTTGGGTTCAGTATTTGTGAGTTCTGGCGTGGTTTTTGTTGTCTTATTGGTAGTTGGTATGTTTAACAGGTCTTCAAAATATTATTTCCATCTCTGTTGCATACATTGGTTATTTGATATTGGCTGTCCGTCTTTGTCGTTTATCAGCTCAGTAGGATCATGGTTTTCTTTTCTCGCTCTTGTGGCTTTTACTACTTTGTAGAAATCTCTTGTGGCTGTCTTGAAGTCCCTGCTCATGTTTTATCCGAATTCTGTCCAATTCTTTTGCTTAGCTTCTTTGATCAAAATTTTAACTCTTTTTCGAACTAAGGCATATTTTTCATATTTTTCTTGGTTCTTGTTCTCCCTCCAATTTTTAAACAGTTTCTTCTTTTCTTTGATTGCTTCTCTGATTGTTTCGTTCCACCACGGGGTGCTCTTTTTCCCTTCTCTTGTTCTTAGCTTCGTTCCACAAACTGTTTTAGAGATGTTGGTTACTATTTCTTTAAATTGTTTCCACTCTTCTTCTACTGTGCATACTTCGTTAGGGAGTTTCTTGAATTCCTCTGTTAGTTTTTCTTCTAGGGTTTTCCTTGTTTCTTGATCTTTTAATTGTTTTATTTTTATTGTCTGTTCTTTTCACTTCTTTTGATTGTTTTCGTATATTCTCTTTATTTTTGGCTGTCTGTGATCATAACCATCGTGTGATCTGTGTCGTCTGTAATATTTGGAATTGCTCTGCTGTCGGTTACTATTTCTTTGGTAGGGCTATGGATATTGATTTGAGCATGTCGTCTGGTATATATCCGCTGTTGTAGATTAAATATTTTTGTTATTATTTCTATTCCAAAATCACCCATGGCTTCAATCTCTAGTTTAGTTATTTTATCTGGTCCAGGAGCTTTTCCTGCTTTCATATTGTGCAAGGCGTCTTCCACTTCTTCTTTGAGTATTTCTGGTCCTTCTCCATTATCCTTGTTTACTTCTGTTCGCTCATCATTATAAAGATCTATAATGTATTCTGTCGATTCATGATTGTACAAAGAAGTTACGACGGTGGTTCTCTGTTGCCTTCTGTCAGTTTGTTTACGGTTGGCTCCGCTAGCCTATGACTAAAAAGTCTCAACCACAAGGCAGTGGGGTTGTTTTACTTCGGTGTACCCTCCCTTAGCCTTTTACTCTCCCGAGCTTACCTGCAAGGCAGCAGAGCAGCCACAGGTTGTACTGTTTACTGCATACAGTAGCAGGTAAAATTACCCGACCTGACAACTAATAATAACATAAATTCATAAAACATAAAATAGAATTCTAATAATAACATAAATTCATAAAACATAAAATAGAATTCTAAAAATGTAATAAATTCACAAAACATAAAATAGTATTATAATAATGAACATAATTCTAAAATATCGTTACCTGGGGTCTCGGTAGCCAAGCTGGGAAAACCACCCGACTGGGCTTCTGACGTTCGGACAACCCGTGTTCGATTCCCGCAGGAAGCAGTGTGAATTGTACTTATGATTAATTTTAAAAAAAAATAGCTCCGCCATTAATTAACCATAGACCTAGCCGCTGGCAAAATGGGTAGCAGGGTATTACTCTGGGATAGTGAGGAATGCCGCTTCGCATCGTGAGTTTCGATGCTTGAAGCGACAATATCCAGAAGTCTCCGAATACTTCTGTATAGGCGGCCGAGCACATATGGGTGAAAACTCGCGTGTTAAGACGCCGGTTCAAGTCTCGTACTTTACCTTTCTTTGTTAACCTCAGACGGAAGATGTACAAAAGAGGTGAGATGCAGAATGGCTCAGGCAAAAGCAGCTTTCCAGAAAATAAGGAAGATACTATGCAATCCATTTTTGACAATAGAAACAAGAAAAAGATTTATTAAATTATGTAGAGGCTGTCTTAACATATGGATGCGAATCATGGACAATAGGACAACAGACAAGTAAATCACTGGAGTTTGCAGAAATGTGGTTTTACAGAAGAATATTGAGAATACCATGGACAGCTAAGAAGAGTAATGAAAATGTTCTGAAAGAGGCCAAAGCAAAAAGAGAGCTAATTTCCAATATTAGGAAGAAACAATCACCATTTTTTGACCATGTAATGAGAAAGTAACAACTGGAATATATTGTAACAACTGGAAAAATTGAGGGACAAAGAGATAGAGGGAAGCAAAGACAAAAAACACCAGACTGGCTTGGCAGAAGGTCAACAACAGAAATGATAAATAACAGTCGAGATCGAAAGTTGTGGAAAGACATGATCACCTACGCCAGCAGGCTCGGTACTTGATGATGAAGAATTTACCTTTATCTTTATGTGGTTACCACTTCTTCTTAACATAATTATGTGTATTGCAATGGCTTCAATCTGTAACGCTGCACAAAACATAACTTCATTTATAGCTAAAATAATCAAGTATGTATGAGTTATATTTTGTTGTTAATTCTCATAACAAAAAGTGCAAAGATTAATACATTTCAGAATTTCTTCGATGCAAAATTAAATTTTTAGCCACAAAAATTTTGAATTTGTAAAACATATCTTTTAATTAATCACTTTAAGTGTGTCTTCTTTCTTCTTTCCTGCTTTTCTCTTTCTCACTGATACCTAAAAGGTGTCGTGGTTTATATCATTTGTCATTCTTGAGCTGCTCGAACTGTCTGAATTAGTGATTTTTCTTTGTTGTTACATGTCTCTGTCACTGCATCTATCCATCTTCTTCTGGGTCTTCCTCTTGGTCTTTTTCCATACATTCTCGAGAAGAACGCCCTTGATGGTAATTGATGAGGATTCATTCTGACTAGGTGGCCCAACATTTTAAGTAGTTGTTTTTGCTCTGTATATTCTCGGCCGGGTTTAGTTCCTACCATTTTTCTTATGGCTTCATTTGGTATTCTATCTCTTCCTATGTTATTTGTTACTTTTCTCAAGCATCATATCTCACATGTATTGACCTTTCTCATTTAAGTGTGTACTAGAAGGAAATGTGCGTTATCTTTCTGGAAAGACAAATGAACAAATCAACTAAAGGAGCAAAGATAAACAACTGTGTTAGATACAGATTGCTGGCTTCCGTTGGAAATAAGAAATCAACAGCCTGGAATCAGTGCAATCAATCGTTGTCTAATGTAGAAAGTAAATGTGGATAATAATACGCTACACGACTTGACTTAATTTAACGGTTGATTACAGCTCTGTAATGTTAAATTGTGGCGTTAAATTGTTATAATTTGCTGTGGTATTGACACCCATTATATTAATACAGTTGACATAAATAGATTTAAATTAATTGGTTAAATATTTCATTTATTTTATTTTTTTGTTTTTGCCTGTTGTTGATTGGGTAGCTGTTTCATTGGTCGGTGGATTAGTTTATTTCTTTGTTGATTGGTTGATTCATTTGTTAGTTGGTGAGTTAGTTTACTGGTTGGTGAGATGGTTATTGTGATGAGTTAGTTTACTGGTTGGTGAGATGATTATTGTGATGTGATAGTTTACAAGCTGGTGAGATGATTATTGTGATGTGATAGTTTACAAGCTGGTGAGATGGTTATTGTGATGTGTTAGTTTACTGGTTGGTGAGATGGTTATTGTGATGTGTTAGTTTACTGGTTGGTGAGATGGTTATTGTGATGAGTTAGTTTACTGGTTGGTGAGATGGTTATTGTAATGAGTTAGTTTACTGGTTGGTGATATGGTTATTGTGATGTGTTAGTTTACTGGTTGGTGAGATGGTTATTGTGATGTGATAGTTTACAAGCTGGTGAGATGGTTATTGTGATGTGATAGTTTACAAGCTGGTGAGATGGTTATTGTGATGTGATAGTTTACTGGTTGGTGAGATGGTTATTGTGATGTGATAGTTTACTGGCTGGTGAGATGGTTATTGTGATGTGATAGTTTACTGGCTGGTGAGATGGTTATTGTGATGTGATAGTTTACTGGTTGGTGAGATGGTTATTGTGATGAGATTGTTTACTGGTTGGTGAGATGGTTATTGTGATGTGATAGTTTACTGGTTGGTGAGATGGTTATTGTGATGTGTTAGTTTACAAGCTGGTGAGATGGTTATTGTGATGTGTTAGTTTACTGGCGGGTGAGATGGTTATTGTGATGAGATAGTTTACTGGCTGGTGAGATGGTTATTGTGATGTGTTAGTTTAGTGGCTGGTGAGATGGTTATTGTGATGAGTTAGCTTACTGGTTGGTGAGATGGTTATTGTGATGTGTTAGTTTAGTGGCTGGTGAGATGGTTATTGTGATGAGTTAGCTTACTGGTTGATGAGATGGTTATTGTGATGTGTTAGTTTAGTGGCTGATGAGATGGTTATTGTGATGAGTTAGTTTACTGGTTGGTGAGATGGTTATTGTGATGTGTTAGTTTACTGGTTGCTGAGATGGTTATTGTGATGTGTTAGTTTACTGGTTGGTGAGATGGTTATTGTGATGTGTTAGTTTACTGGTTGGTGAGATGGTTATTGTGATGAGTTAGTTTACTGGTTGGTGAGATGGTTATTGGGGTGAGTTAGTTTATTGGTTGGTAAGATCGTTAGTGTTGTGAGTTAGTATACTGGTTGGTTAGATAGTTTCCTGGTATGTAAAATGGTTATTGTGATGAGTTAGTTTACTGGTTGGTGAGATGGTTATTGTGGTGAGTTAGTTTACTGGTTTGGTGAGATGGTTATTGTGGTGAGTTAGTTTACTGGTTGGTGAGATGGTTATTGTGGTGTGTTAGTTAACTGGTTGATGAGATGGTTATTGTGGTGTGTTAGTTTACTGGTTGGTGAGATGGTTATTGTGATGAGTTAGTTTACTGGTTGGTGAGATGGTTATTGTGATGAGTTAGTTTACTGGTTGGTGAGATCGTTATTGTGATGAGATAGTTTACTGGTTGGTGAGATGGTTATTGTGGTGTGTTAGTTTACTGTTTGGTGAGATAGTTTACAGGTATGTGAAATGTTTATTGTGATAAGTTAGTTTACTGTTTGGTGAGATGGTTATTGTGATGTGTTAGTTTACTGTTTGGTGAGATAGTTTACAGGTATGTGAAATGGTTATTGTGATGAGTTAGTTTACTGTTTGGTGAGATAGTTTACAGGTATGTGAAATGGTTATTGTGGTGTGTTAGTTTACTGAGATGGTTATTGTGGTGAGTTAGTTTACTGTTTGGTGAGATAGTTTACAGGTATGTGAAATGGTTATTGTGATGAGTTAGTTTACTGGTTGGTGAAATTGTTATTGTGGTGTGTTAGTTTACTGGTTGGTGAGATGGTTATTGTGATGAGTTAGTTTACTGGTTGGTGAGATGGTTATTGTGGTGAGTTAGTTTACTGGTTGGTGAGATGGTTATTGTGGTGAGTTAGTTTACTGGTTGGTGAGATGGTTATTGTGGTGAGTTAGTTTACTGGTTGGTGAGATGGTTATTGTGGTGTGTTAGTTTACTGGTTGGTGAGATGGTTATTGTGGTGAGTTAGTTTACTGGTTGGTGAGATGGTTTTTGTGGTGAGTTAGTTTACTGGTTCTTGAGATGGTTATTGTGATGAGTTAGTTTGCTGGTTGGTGAGATTGTTATTGTGGTTAGTTTGTTTACTGGTTGGTGAGATGATTATTGTTGTGTGTTAGTTTACTGGTTGGTGAGATAGTTTACTGGTTTGTGAAATGGTTGTTGTGTTGAGTTAGTTAGTTTACTGGTTGGTGATATAGTTTACTGGTTTATGAAATGGTTATTGTGGTTAGTTTGTTTACTGGTTGGTGAGATGATTATTGTGGTGTGTTAATTTACTGGTTGGTGAGATGGTTATTGTGGTGTGTTAGTTAACTGGTTGGTGAGATGATTATTGTGGTGTGTTAGTTAACTGGTTGGTGAGATGGTTTTTGTGTTTATTTGGTGAGTTATTTTAATGGCAGGTGTGATAGTTATGTTTAAGTTGATGAATTAGTGTACTAGTTGCTGAGATGGTTATTATGGTGAGTTATTTTACTGGTTGGTCGTTATTGTTGTGAGGTAGTTTACTGGTTGGTCATTTTTGTGGTGAGTTACTTTACGGGTTTGTGAAATTGGTATGTTATATTTGGTGAGTTATTTGACTGGTAGGAGAATTGCTTTTGTGGTAATTAGAGAGTTATTTTACTGGTAGGTGAAATGATTTTGTGTTAATTAGAGAGTTTTTTTACTGATAGGTGAAATGATTTTGTGTTAATTAGAGAGTTTTTTTTACTGGTAAGTAAAATGATTTTGTGTGAATTAGAGAGTTATTTCACTGATAGGTGAAATGATTTTGTGCTAATTAGAGAGTTATTTTACCTGTAGGTGAAATGATTTTGTGATAATTAGAGAGTTATTTTACTGGTAGGTGAAATGATTTGGTGTTAATTAGAGAGTTATTTCACTGGTAGGTGAGATGATTTTACGTTAATTGGAACGTTATTTTACTAGTAGGTGAAATGATTTTGTGTTAATTAGAGAGTTATTTTACTGGTAGGTGAAATGATTTTGTGTTAATAAGAGAGTTATTTTACTGGTATGTATATATTATGTGTTAGTTTGTGAATTACTTTATTGGTAAGTGCGATGGATATGTATTAATTGATGAGTTATGCTGTTAGGTGATACGGTTATGTGATATTTAGTGAGTTAGCTTAGTGGTATGTCAGGTAGTTAGCTATGTAATGACTGTATATGTTAAAGGTCATTAAATGCCCAGACCTACTATTTGAGACGTGCTTTTTCTTTTTTAACCATCTACCTTCGTCGTCCTGAGTGACAAGTTTCAAAATGTCAGTCGATTTTTTTTTACTTTCGTTCTATGAATAATATCTCCTTGACCTTCACATAACCTAGGGGGCGTTGGGAGACCACTGACACACGTCATGAAGCACCACTGACACGCGTCATGAACCTTCTCCATTTCTCTCTATCTGTATTCATTCTATGGGATCCTGCAAAGCCGAGAACAGTGGGAATATACTAGACGTCTTCATGCCGTGGCACGGTAAACAGTCGAGAATAGATTTAGTTGTGAATTGTGGAATGACATGAATCACCAAGATAACGGGTATGGCACATGATGATGATGACATATAACCATTATAATCACACAGAGTGTCAGTAGCGTGGTGGTAACGTGTTGGCGTTGTAACACAGTGATAATTATCGGTTCAATCTCACCTCAAAAGTTGTGCAGTTGAACCAGGCCAAATAAGAGATGGCATCGTTCTTAATAAACTAGAAATGGTAAAGGCAATGAGAAGCATTGGCCACCTCGCTTCCAAGTCTTTTATTCTTCTTTCATTCTACTTCGTCCATCCTTCTTTCATCCGCTTACTTTCATTCAGTATCATCCAACTTCTTTCATCTTACTTCTTTCATCCTTTTTTTCATCATTTTTCTTTGATCATACTCCTTGCTTTTTTTTCCTCTTTCACTATTCCTCCTTCATCCTCCTTCTTTCAACGTCTTTCTTTCATCCGTCTTTTTTCATCCTATTTCTTTTTTACCCTTCTTTCATCCTACTTTTTTATCCCTCTTTGATCCTAATTCTTTCATCATTCTTTGATCCTTACTTCATCATCCTTCTTCTTTCATCCTACTTTATCATTCTACTTCTTTCATCCTTTTTTATCCTTCTTCATTCCTACTCCTCCTTTCATCCTCCTTCTTTCATTCTTCAGCTTTCACTTTTCTTCGTTCATTATTTTTTCGTCTTTCTACTTTCATCCTTTACCTTTCATCTTTCATCTTTTTTTCCATCCTACTTCTTTCATTCTTCGTCATTCATCCTACTTGTTTCAGCCTCTTTCTTTCATCATCCTTCTTTCATCCAAGTTCTGTCATCCTTCATCTTTCATTCTCCTTTGTTCATCTTATTTATTTCGTCCTTAGTTTTTCACCTTACTTCTTTCATCTTCTTTTTTTCCATTCTCCTTCTTTTATCCTCCTTTTTTCATCTTACATCTTTCATCCTCACTTTTTCATCCTCATTTCATCTAGCCTTCTTCTATCCGCCATCTAAACTCCACAAAACTATAAGGGCCACTGCAAGAATTATAAAAGACAGTAAAATTTATACAGGAAACGACATTGCAGATATAGACAATACTTCAGGCGAAAGAAAGAAAGATAGATAGATAGATAGATAGATAGATAGATAGATAGATAGATAGATAGATAGATAGATAGATAGATAGATAGATAGATAGATAGATAGATAGATAGATAGATAGATAGATAGATAGATAGATGGATGGATGGATGGATGGATGGATGGATGGATGGATGGATGGATGGATGGATGGATGGATGGATGGATGGATGGATGGATGGATGGATGGATGGATGGATGGATGGATGGATGGATGGATGGATGGATAGATAGATAGATAGATAGATAGATAGATAGATAGATAGATAGATAGATAGATAGATAGATAGATAGATAGTGTATCAGCTGAATTCAGAGTGGGGAAATAGATAAAGGGAGTCAGAGTATGGCAATATATAAATAGAGTCATAGTGGAAAACTGACAAAGGGAATAAGAGTGGGACGTTTATAAATGGAGCCAATGTGGGGCAATAGATAGAGGGAGTCAGAGTAGGAAATTGAAAAAGTGAATCAGAGTGAGGCAATAGATAAAGGGAGTCAGAGTGGGACAATAGATAAAGCGAGTCAGAATGAGAAATTGAAAAAGGGAGTCAGAATGGGGCAATAGATAAAGGGAGTAAGAGTGGAGCAATAGATCAAGTTAGTCAGAATGAGAAACTGAAAAAGGGAATCAGAGTGGGGTACTAGATAAAGGGAGTAAGAGTTGGGCAATAGATCAAGGAGTCAGAGTGGGACAATAGATACATCGAGTCAGAATGAGAAATTAAAATAGGGAGTCAGATTGGGGCAATAGATAAAGCGAGTCAAAATGCGTAATTGATAAGACAGTGAGAGTTGAGCAATTGATAAAGGCAGTCAAAATGGGAAATTACAAAAGGGAGTCAAAGTGGGGCAATAGATAATGGGAGTCAGAGTGAGAAATTGATAGAACAGTTAGAGTAGAGCAAATGATAAAGGGAGGGAGATTCGGGCAACAGATGAAGGGAGTCAGAGTGGGGTAATATATAAAGGGAGACAGAGTGAGGCAATATATAAAGGGAGTCAGAGTGGGGCAATCTATAAAAGGAGCCAAAGTGGGGAATCTATAAACGGAGACAGAGTGGGAGAATATATAAAGACAGCCATAGTGGGGCGATATATAAAGGGATACAGAGTGGGGTAATATATAAAGGGAGCCAAAGTGGGGCAATATATAAAGGGAGACAGAGTGGGAGAATATATAAAGGGAGACAGAGTGGGACAATATATAAAAGCAGCCATAGTGGGGCAATATGTTAAGGGAGACAGAGTGGGGCAATATATAAAAGAAGACAGAGTGGGGAAATATTTAAAGGAAGTCAGAGGTAAACAACCTATATAGGGAATACGTGTTAGGCAACATATGTAGCTGGAAACAAAATGTTTTCCTTCACAAATTTCCCTTGTACTCAAAACAAACTAATAATGCAGGATGTGAACGTTGATGTGAACTGTTTTCTGCACTGGAACTGTTTTGTCTCGTTTCTGTTGTACACGCACTTGTCCTGTTTTTGCAACTGTGTTGGATAATTTTCTACAAAAAAATGTATTTAAATTACTGTGACACAGAAACTACAGTACAGGGAAAATCTGTTCAAATCCAGGCCGAACTTTGCTCAAACATTTATTGCGGATTTGCCCACATCATTAGCAGAAGTAAGGTCAAGACGGTGACCAATTTACGGCCTGCGGATCATCCGGGATAAAACATTCCTACATCATTAAGATGGAAAGCAATCTTAAAGCAGGCAGGAATTAGATGTTGTTTTTCTGGTTTGTTGTAATCAGCTTCAGGAAGATAGTTTGAAAGTGGTGGCTGGTTTGTTGTAATCAGCTTCAGGAAGATAGTTTGAAAGTGGTGGCTGGTTTGTTGTAATCAGCTTCAGGAAGATAGTTTGAAAGTGGTGGCTGGTTTGTTGTAATCAGCTTCAGGAAGATAGTTTGAAAGTGGTGGCTGGTTTGTTGTAATCAGCTTCAGGAAGATAGTTTGAAAGTGGTGGCTGGTTTGTTGTTTGTTATAATTATGCATGTACCAAATCATATAGTGACATTGTTCGGGAACAGGCAAGTAATTGCAATGCTGCGGTAAAGCTGGTAGTAAGTAGCCAGTGGTGGAGTGTGATAAACACTCCAGGGTATGGTGACAGCTTTACAAGGAAGGAACACAACACAACACTGACGTTTCGGCCGTTGGCCTTCTTCAGATATTATCCAGTGAAGAGTTGAGAAAAAAGAACCATCAAAATAAGAAAGATTCACTTCCGATCAAGTAAAACAATAAAACTAAACAGCCCCGACACGCGAAGTGACGTGTAGAGAATGTGGTGTTAGTGACCATAATTTTTATAGACAGTCGGCACATTATTTTTGGGGTAATGTGGTCGGCATTACGCCCATGCCGTTATTTACTTTCCCAGAAAAAATCCGACACCCATTTAAGGCTGCTTGAACCCGGAAGCCGCCAATGATCGAACCCGACCTTTCGACCCATGTAGTCCAGTTCACTAACCACTGAGCTATCGAGGCTCCCACTTTTGACCTAGAGTACGGCATAATTGATAGTCAAGGGGCCTGGGTAGCCTAGTTGGGAAAACCACCCGACTGGATTACCGACGTTCGGACAACCCGTGTTCGATTCCCGCTGGGAGCAGTGTTAATTGCACACGTGGTTTTAAAAAAAAAAAAACCCCACGGTCGACCCAGCCGCTGGCAGAAATGGGTACCAGGGTATTACTCTGGGAAGGTGAGGAATGTCGCCTCGCATCTGAGTTTCGATGCTTAAGGCGACGCTATACAGAAATCTCCGAACAATTTCTGGATCGGCGGCCGAGCACATATGGGTGTAAACTCGCGTGCTAAGACGCCGGTTCAAGTCTAGTACCTTTGCCTTTACCTTACCTTACGGTACAATTGATTATTTATGCTCCTTTTGTAAAAATAAATAAATAAATAAAGGAAAGTGTACAAAATTGAAATATTTGGTTACAGTTGACAGGTACTGTCTCAATATGGGCCTATGGAACTACCGAGATCGTTATAAGAGAATCCTTTGAAAAAGTGTTCTCACTTTAAGATCCGATCATCTACACGGATGGTTCTGTATGCCGCGGAGAGCGCGGTGGTTGGGGTTTTGTGTGCTAGCACTGAGTGTGGCCTTACTCTCGAGAAAGAGGACATCGCCAAGTTTATTCTTCATTCCTTAAGAGATGAGGAGAAGAGGTGGCACAGTGATGTATATATTGAGAGATTGAGGAGTCTAAAGATGGAAAATGGGTCTGGTCGATCCAGAGTAGTTGGTGTTAAAAGCAGATGTATCTATAATCAACACCTTACTGGAACAATCAGTCTGCATAGACTTCAAGAATTGCTGGGACGGCGGTGGAGCGGATATGGTTGATGAACCAACTACAATGAAACTGACTTCATGAATAGAATAGAATCATCATCATCATGTACCATACCGGCTGGCGTAGGCGATAATGTCCTTCCACAATCTTCTATCTACAGTGCATTGTATCAGTTCTGTTGTTGACTGTTTTCCATGCCATGACACCAAGCTATCAAGTATTTTCTCTCTTTGTCGTCCGCGATCTCTCTTTCCTTTTATGTTGCAAGTTGTAACCAAGTATTCCAACTTTCCTCTTCTCATGAAGAATCTCATATAATAGAATAGCTGGTAAAATACAAGGAAATAGAAATAGCGGACGACAAAGAGAAACGATTCCAGACAGCTTGGCGTTGTGATATGGTAAACAGTCAACAACAGAAATGATACGGTACATTGTGGAAGGACATGATCATCTACGTCAAACGGTATGGCACACGATGCTGATTAAAGTGAAGTAAAGGTTCCCTCCGCCTCCTGCCTTGCTAGGCCTCAAGGAAATATGGTGGCCGTCATCATCAAGTACCGGGTCTGCTGGCGTAGGTAATCATGTCTCTCCACAATTTTCGATCTCGACAGTTATTTATCATTTCTGTTGTTGACCTTCTGCCAAGCCATTCTCTTGTGCTGTGTGGTATCTTTTCTCTTTGTTTTCTTATATTTCTCCGTCCCTCTATTTGCCCAGTTGTTACAATATATTACAGCTGTTCCCTTCTCATTGCATGGCCAACAATCTATGATTATTTCTTCCTAATATTGGAAATTAGATTTGTCTTTTTGCTTTGACCTCTTTCAGAACGTTTTCATTACTCTTCTTTGCTGTCCATGGTATTCTCAACATTCTTTTGTTAAACTACATTCGTACAGCCTCCAGTAATTTCGTGTCTCTTGTCCATGATTCACATACATATAATGTGATGGTAGTGAATATATTTTTCCATAGCTGCAGCAAATTTGCATTTCTGATGTCTTTTGTTATGAATATATAGATACGATTTAAGAATGGACTTTCAAAATAAAAGATAACTAAATGCAATTTGGAACAAAGAATGTTATGTGTTTGTAAATGATTTCTTCTTCTTCCTCCTCCTCCTTCTCTCCTGCCTCTTTATTTCTTCTTCTTTTTCCTTCTTCTTACTTCTTCTTTCTTCTTCCTCCTCTTTCTCTTTCTCTTCTTCTTCTTCTACGTTCTCTGCTTCTCCCAAAACTGCCCCGCCCTCAGTTTTCTGCCCTTAGTAAATTATATAGAAAGATTAATTGCCGCCTTGAATATAGTCGTTAGCTTGAGGTCATCACATGTGCCCCATAATTTGATTATTTGTTCTCTAACATGGGGCCAGACTTCCGTTCTTGGAATACTGGCAAGTTCAATTTACTTTCTGCAGGAATGAACCTGTTGGACGGCTTGAGCTAGACAGTCAGGATTCGGAGTCATTTCAGTCTAAAGTAGTTGGGTGGTCTAGAGACTAAATGTCGATCACTGAAGGAAAATGCCAAAGCAAAGAAATGCACATAAATTGGCATAAATGCATCAAAATGCGAAGCTGCAGTGAAACTAATAGTGAGAAGAAATTTAAATAGTTATATATAAATAATGGTATGCTTAAAGCTTCAGGAAACAAGCCATCTTCTTCTTATCTTCCGTCATCTTCTTCTTATCTTCTGTCATCTTCTTCTTATCTTCTCCTTATCTTCCGTCATCTTCTTCTTATCTTCTTCTTATCTTCTGTCATCTTCTTCTTATCTTCCGTCATCTTCTTCTTATCTTCTGTCATCTTCTTCTTATCTTCTGTCATCTTCTTCTTATCTTCCGTCATCTTCTTCTTATCTTCTCCTTATCTTCCGTCATCTTCTTCTTATCTTCTTCTTATCTTCTGTCATCTTCTTCTTATCTTCCGTCATCTTCTTCTTATCTTCTGTCATCTTCTTCTTATCTTCTGTCATTTTCTTCTTATCTTCTGTCATCTTCTTCTTATCTTCTGTCATCTTCTTCTTATCTTCTGTCATCTTCTTCTTATCTTCTGTCATCTTCTTCTTATCTTCTGTCATTTTCTTCTTATCTTCTGTCATCTTCATCTTATCTTCTGCCATCTTCATCTTATCTTCTGCCATCTTCTTCTTATCTTCTGTCATCTTCTTCTTATCTTCTGTCATTTTCTTCTTATCTTCTGTCATCTTCATCTTATCTTCTGCCATCTTCATCTTATCTTCTGCCATCTTCATCTTATCTTCTGCCATCTTCTTCTTATCTTCTCCCATCTTCTTCTTATCTTCTCCTATCTTCTTCTTATCTTCTGCCATTTTCTTCTTGTCTTCTGCCATCTTCTTCTTATCTTCTGCCATCTTCATCTTATCTTCTGTCATCTTCATCTTATCTTCTGCCATCTTCATCTTATCTTCTGCCATCTTCATCTTATCTTCTGACATCTTCATCTTATCTTCTGCCATCTTCTTCTTATCTTCTGCCATCTTCTTCTTATCTTCTGCCATCTTCTTCTTGTCTTCCGACATCTTCTTCTTATCTTCCGTCATCTTCTTCTTATCTTCTGCCATCTTCATCTTATCTTCTGCCATCTTCATCTTATCTTCTGCCATCTTCATTTTATCTTCTGTCATCTTCTTCTTATCTTCCGTCATCTTCTTCTTATCTTCTGTCATCTTCTTCTTATCTTCCGTCATCTTCTTCTTATCTTCTCCTTATCTTCCGTCATCTTCTTCTTATCTTCTTCTTATCTTCTGTCATCTTCTTCTTATCTTCCGTCATCTTCTTCTTATCTTCTGTCATCTTCTTATCTTCTGTCATCTTCTTCTTATCTACTGTCATCTTCTTCTTATCTTCTGTCATCTTCTTCTTATCTTCTCCCATCTTCTTCTTATCTTCTCCCATCTTCTTCTTATCTTCTGTCATCATCTTCTTATCTTCTGTCATCTTCTTCTTATCTACTGTCATCTTCTTCTTATCTTCTGTCATCTTCTTCTTATCTTCTTCTTATCTTCTGTCATCTTCTTCTTATCTTCCGTCATCTTCTTCTTATCTTCTTCTTATCTTCTGTCATCTTCTTCTTATCTTCCGTCATCTTCTTCTTATCTTCTGTCATCTTCTTATCTTCTGTCATCTTCTTATCTTCTGTCATCTTCTTCTTATCTTCTGTCATCTTCTTCTTATCTACTGTCATCTTCTTCTTATCTTCTCCCATCTTCTTCTTATCTTCTCCCATCTTCTTCTTATCTTCTGTCATCTTCTTATCTTCTGTCACCTTCTTCTTATCTTCTGTCATCTTCCTCTTATCTTCTGTCATCTTCTTCTTATCTTCTCCCATCTTCTTCTTATCTTCTCCCATCTTCTTCTTATCTTCTCCTATCTTCTTCTTATCTTCTGCCATTTTCTTCTTATCTTCTGTCATCTTCTTCTTATCTTCTGCCATCTTCTTCTTATCTTCTGCCATTTTCTTCTTATCTTCTGCCATTTTCTTCTTATCTTCTGTCATCTTCTTCTTATCTTCTGCCATTTTCTTCTTATCTTCTCCCATCTTCTTCTTATCTTCTCCTATCTTCTTCTTATCTTCTGCCATCTTCTTCTTATCTTCTGTCATCTTCTTCTTATCTTCTGTCATCTTCTTCTTATCTTCTGTTATCTTCTTCTTATCTTCTGTCATTTTCTTCTTATCTTCTGTCATCTTCTTCTTATCTTCTGCTATTTTCATCTTATCTTCTGCCATCTTCATCTTATCTTCTGCCATCTTCTTCTTATCTTCTCCCATCTTCTTCTTATCTTCTCCTATCTTCTTCTTATCTTCTGCCATTTTCTTCTTATCTTCTGCCATCTTCTTCTTATTTTCTGCCATCTTCATCTTATCTTCTGCCATCTTCATCTTATCTTCTGCCATCTTCATCTTATCTTCTGCCATCTTCTTCTTATCTTCTGCCATCTTCATCTTATCTTCTGTAATCTTCTTCTTATCTTCTGCCATCTTCTTCTTATCTTCTGCCATCTTCATCTTATCTTCTGCCATCTTCATCTCATCTTCTGACATCTTCATCTTATCTTCTGTCATCTTCTTCTTATCTTCTGCCATCTTCATCTTATCTTCTGCCATCTTCATCTTATCTTCTGCCATCTTCTTCTTATCTTCTGCCATCTTCTTCTTATCTTCTGCCATTTTCTTCTTATCTTCTGCCATTTTCTTCTTATCTTCTGCCATCTTCTTCTTGCCTTCCGACATCTTCTTCTTATCTTCCGTCATCTTCTTCTTATCTTCTGCCATCTTCATCTTATCTTCTGCCATCTTCATCTTATCTTCTGCCATCTTCATTTTATCTTCTGTCATCTTCTTCTTATCTTCCGTCATCTTCTTCTTATCTTCTGTCATCTTCTTCTTATCTTCCGTCATCTTCTTCTTATCTTCTTCTTATCTTCTGTCATCTTCTTCTTATCTTCCGTCATCTTCTTCTTATCTTCTGTCATCTTCTTCTTATCTTCTGTCATCTTCTTCTTATCTTCTGTCATCTTCTTCTTATCTTCTGTCATCTTCTTCTTATCTTCTGTCATCTTCTTCTTATCTTCTGTCATTTTCTTCTTATCTTCTGTCATCTTCTTCTTATCTTCTGCCATCTTCATCTTATCTTCTGCCATCTTCATCTTATCTTCTGCCATCTTCTTCTTATCTTCTCCCATCTTCTTCTTATCTTCTCCTATCTTCTTCTTATCTTCTGCCATTTTCTTCTTATCTTCTGCCATTTTCTTCTTATCTTCTGCCATCTTCTTCTTATCTTCTCCTATCTTCTTCTTATCTTCTGCCATTTTCTTCTTATCTTCTCCCATCTTCTTCTTATCTTCTTCTTATCTTCTGCCATCTTCATCTTATCTTCTGCCATCTTCTTCTTATCTTCTGCCATCTTCATCTTATCTTCTGCCATCTTCATCTTATCTTCTGCCATCTTCTTCTTATCTTCTGCCATCTTCATCTTATCTTCTGTCATCTTCTTCTTATCTTCTGCCATCTTCATCTTATCTTCTGCCATCTTCATCTTATCTTCTGACATCTTCATCTTATCTTCTGCCATCTTCTTCTTATCTTCTGCCATCTTCTTCTTATCTTCTGCCATCTTCTTCTTGTCTTCCGCCATCTTCTTCTTATCTTCCGTCATCTTCTTCTTATCTTCTGCCATCTTCATCTTATCTTCTGCCATCTTCATCTTATCTTCTGCCATCTTCATTTTTTTTCTGTCATCTTCTTCTTATCTTCTGTCATCTTCTTCTTATCTTCTGCCATCTTCATCTTATCTTCTGCCATCTTCATCTTATCTTCTGACATCTTCATCTTATCTTCTGCCATCTTCTTCTTATCTTCTGCCATCTTCTTCTTATCTTATGCCATCTTCTTCTTATCTTCCGCCATCTTCTTCTTATCTTCCGCCATCTACTTCTTATCTTCCGTCATCTTCTTCTTATCTTCTGCCATCTTCATCTTATCTTCTGCCATCTTCATCTTATCTTCTGCCATCTTCTTCTTATCTGCTGCCATCTTCTTCTTATCTTCTGCCATCTTCATCTTATCTTCTGCCATCTTCTTCTTATCTGCTGCCATCTTCTTCTTATCTTCTGCCATCTTCCTCTTATCTTCTGTTATCTTCTTTTTATCTGCTGCCATCTTCTTCTTATCTTCTGCCATCTTCATCTTATCTTCTGCCATCTTCATCTTATCTTCTGTCATCTTCTTCTTATCTTCTGCCATCTTCATCTTATCTTGTGCCATCCTCTTCTTATCTTCTGTCATCTTCTTCTTATCTTCTGCCATCTTCTTCTTATCTTCTGCCATCTTCTTCTTATCTTCTCCCATCTTCTTCTTATCTTCTGCCATCTTCTTCTTATCTTCTGCCATCTTCTTCTTATCTTCTGCCATCTTCTTCTTATCTTCTGCCATCTTCTTCTTATCTTCTGCCATCTTCTTCTTATCTTCTGCCATCTTCTTCTTATCTTCTGCCATCTTCTTCTTATCTTCTGCCATCTTCTTCTTATCTTCTCCCATCTTCTTCTTATCTTCTGCCATCTTCATCTTATCTTCTGCCATCTTCTTCTTATCTTCTGCCATCTTCTTCTTATCTTCTGCCATCTTCTTCTTATCTTCTGCCATCTTCTTCTTATCTTCTGCCATCTTCTTCTTATCTTCTGCCATCTTCTTCTTATCTTCTGCCATCTTCTTCTTATCTTCTGCCATCTTCTTCTTATCTTCTGCCATCTTCTTCTTATCTTCTGCCATCTTCTTCTTATCTGCTGCCATCTTCATCTTATCTTCTGCCTTCTTCTTCATATCTTCTGCCATCTTCTTCTTATCTTCTGCCATCTTCTTCTTATCGTTCACACGTTAAGTGCACGTGCATGTGATGTATCCGTTCTTTAAGTCAAAGCTGCCATAACTACGACTTTAAGCCCGGAACATCTGTTTCAGCACGGATAGGTTAACTTAATAATTGTTAACTCTATAGTCACCATTTTAGCTTACATTTCCGACTTTAAACTGCCAATGGGTCTTTAATGTGACATTAATAAATAGAGTGCACACTTTTTCAAGAGAGCTGGCCAACTATTCTCACTACCTAGAGAGCTAGACATAAGATCTCACTACCTAGAGAGCTAGACATCAAATCTCACTACCTAGAGGCTAGACATAAGATCTCACTACCTAGAGAGCTAGACATCAGATCTCACTACCTAGAGAGCTAGACATAAGATCACACTACCTAGAGAGCTAGACATAAGATCTCACTACCCAGAGAGCTAGACATCAGATCTCACTACCCAGACAGCTAGACATCAAATCTCACTACCCAGAGAGCTAGACATCAAATCTCACTACCCAGAGAGCTAGACAAAAGATCTCACTATCCAGAGAGCTAGACATCAGATCTCACTACCCAGAGAGCTAGACATAAAATCTCGCTACACTGAAAGGGCTAGACATCAGATCGCACTACATAGATAGGGCTAGGCATCAAATGTCACTACCCAGAGAGGGCTTGAAATCAGATATCACTACCCAGAGAGGTCTAGACATCGAATCTCACTACACAGAGAGGGCTAGACATCGAATCTCACTACACAGAGAGGGCTAGAAATCAGATCTCACTACACAGAGAGGGTTAGACATCAGATCCACTACACAGAGAGAGCTAGAAATCAGATCTCACTACACAGAGAGGGCTAGAAATCAGATCTCACGACACAGAGAGGGCTAGACATCAGATCTCACTACACAGAGAGGGCTAGACATCATATCTCACTACACAGAGAGGGCTAGACATCAGATCTCACCACACAGAGAGGGCTAGAAATCAGATCTTATTACACAGAGAGGGCTAGACATCAGATCCACTACACAGAGAGGGCTAGACATCGAATCTCACTACACAGAGAGGGCTATACATCGAATCTCACAACACAGAGAGGGCTAGAAATCAGATCTCACTACACAGAGAGGGCTAGACATCAGATCTCACTACACAGAGAGGGCTAGACATCAGATCCACTACACAGAGAGGGCTAGACATCGAATCTCACTACACAAAGAGGGCTAGACATCAGATCTCACTACCCAGAGAGCTAGACATCAAATCTCACTACCCAGAGAGCTAGACATAAGATCTCACTATCCAGAGAGCTAGACATCAGATCTTACTACCCAGAGAGCTAGACATAAGATCTCACTACACTGAAAGGGCTAGACATCAGATCTCACTACACAGAGAGGGCTAGACATCAGATCTCACTACCCAGAGAGGGCTAGAAATCAGATCTCACTACCCAGAGAGGGCTAGAAATCAGATCTCACTACCCAGAGAGCTAGACATAAGATCTCACTACACTGAAAGGGCTAGACATCAGATCTCACTACACAGATAGGGCTAGACATCAGATCTCACTACCCAGAGAGGGCTAGAAATCAGATATCACTACCCAGAGAGGGCTAGAAATCAGATCTCACTACACAGAGAGGGCTAGACATCAGATCTCCCTACCCAGAGAGCCACAAGGAAACCACGGACTTAAAGTGAAAAATGCTCATCTCCTGTGGCGATGCTCGAAATCTGGACCTTCCTAGTCTAAGATTGACATCTCACCTCGAGAGAGCCCAGCCCAACATTATACATCCAAATGCGATATTTTTCATAAAACCTCTTCTTCATTTTTCCTCTGCGTTGAAGTCTTGTGATCTTGCGGACTTCACTCTTTGTTCTGTCTTATAATGGTGAGGTTAGAACAACGTAATGACACACGACGAGTTCGTCGCATGGTCATTACTCACATATCAGTGTATATATCAAATATCTTTGTTTGGGAGATGAGATATTAATTCGAATGATTCCACTGGCACGGGCGGTTCAGCAATGATGGATTTTAATTCGTTTGTAGTGATACCGGGGCCTTCCATAACCATAACCTTATTCGTGTGTGTCCTAGTTTTCTCTCTAAAACTGCGCTGTGGCTGACACACTCCGTTTTCGTCAGGCTAGATCGATTTTGATTTGACGTATGAGTTTTTCTTCTCGTAGGGTGGATGCCGTCCATCGTTGCTGGAACCACTCTGCTCGTGGTTTCTGTTCTTTCATCAAACGAATGTTCTAGCACTTAAGAGAAGCGTGTCCAAATCTCTACAGATTGCAGTGAACATTTCCAATGCATAATGTGAACTCGACATAAAAACATCAACTTTGGTTCAAGAAGAAATCATTAAAGCCATCAACGGATTAATGAACATAAAATTCTCTGGTCATGACAGCCGAAAAAGCAAAGCTCTTCAGAGCAGACCACCGATATTTTCCTTCTTTCCTTCCTAATTTGCCTTTCAGCGTCGAGAGAAGATAAAATTTCAGGTCATTTGCTATTCTGTTCGCCTCTATTGCTGTTATGTTTCCTAGTGTTTCTACTATTCAAATTCCATAATTTTCCTATCTTATGCAACAAATCTATGTCAATAGAAATGAGCAAGAGAGTTCATCGGTGATATATAGGATCAATTCTGACCTATGGAAGCGAATCATGGACAGTAGGCAAACAAATGAAAAGACGATTATAGGTCACAGAGATGGGATACCTCAGAAAAATGTTGAAAGTTCCCCGGACAGCTAAAAAGGAATGAGGAAGTTCTCAAAGAGGCCAACACAAAAAGGGAGTTCCTACAAAACATGAGAAAGAAACAATCAACATTTTTCGGCCACATCATGAGAAGAGGAGAGTTGGAATACTTGGTTACAACTGGCAAAATAAAAGAACAGAGAGATCGCGGACGACAAAGAAAGAAAACACTACATAGCTTGGTGTCATGGCATGGAAAACATTCAACAACAGAACTGATATGATGCACTGTAGATAGAAGATTGTGGAAGAACATGATCGTCTACGCCAACCGGTACAGGACATGATGATGATCATTTTCGTGCTGGGCTTTGGCTTTAGTGTTCTCGTTTATTTAAAACTCCTTGAGTTCTGTTTTCATTATTCTGTCTCATCACGTGGCCACTTCATCTGTTGCTTCTTTATATATTCTCTAGCGGGGGTTATTCCGTTCGTTGTTTTTCACAGGACCTCATTGTTTATCTTATCTCTCTGGCTGTTTCCTGCCATGCGTCTACTAACACATGTCATCGCGGTAGTGGTTATTTTTCTTAACAAACAATAATGGAGATAGCACGCACCCATGTCTTATTTCTGATCTTCTAACTTCAAAGTGGACAGTGTAATCTGCTGAGTTTGTGCACGCGGGGCAAAATTCTCCTCGGATTTTCTCGAGATTCTCTATGTGATATCTGAACACCTATGGGTTCGCCCGGTGTGCAGTGATGATGATCCTAACAACAAACATACAGAAAAGAAGCCAGTAGTGGGGTGTGGTATACACTCCAAGGTATAGTGACAGCTTTACAAAGAAGGAACACAACAAAATACTAACGTTTCGGTCTGCGGCATTCTTCAGAATACAGGGACAACGACAACAAACGGTGAGACACAAATATCTATAGCTACACGTCGGATGATAAAGTTAGGGAGAGGTGGACGGAGAGATGAGAGATAGGATGGTGAGATGAAAAAGAGATGTATTACATGTGGGAGGATAGGTGAAGTGTAGAGATTTATACAATTGTAAGTATAGAGAAATGATGAGGAGCTGATAACTAAAGAGTGAAAAGTAAATAATGAATCAATAAAAGTAATTTTAAAATGACTTAGCTGGAGAGACTGTGCTGTCCTGCGTGGTGGAATTCATCCAAATGGCCGGTCCAGCAGGCCGCATTGAGAAGCCGTCTGATGTATGACCAAGCGTGGTCAAGCGAGACACAGACCAGGAGTCGTGAGATTACAAGTGTGGGTGGTAAGTGAGTAAGGGAAGAACGGGGGGGGGGGGGGAATAGACGAGCCGGCCAGACAGCTACGTAAACAATAGGCGTTAGACAGGGGATGAGGCGGTGGTACAATACACTAGCCCGAGGAACACATATCCGTGTAAAAACAAAGATGCAATTGCAATTATTTGCCTGTTATCCATACAGTAAAGAACTAGTGAATACACTTCTGTGTTTGATATCAAAGTTTGCCTTCCCAACAGTGAAGTCAAGTGAGTGTATTCCTCCCACATTGTCCTGTACAGGGGCATATGTTGCTAGTGTCCCTAATTGTTAACGTCCAATGACATATTTTATGGGTGATGTCAGTATGTCGCCAGACTGCCCTACTTCCCAAGAAATAAGTATATTGTTTTTTTTTTATTATTATTTTTACGGCGGGGTGAAACTCGAGGCCGGATCTGCTACAAAAGGAAAATACCACATCTGAAAACTGAACACTGACTCTTCTGGCTGGCAGTGAATGCACTGGCCACTCAGTCACCAGGGCTCCTCCGATTCAAAAGACAATTGCGTTATTTTGTTTAATCAGAATTTTCATTATTTGTGACATACATGATGTAGCAAGGAGCCATGATAGCTCAGTGGTTAGTGAACTGGACTACAAAGGACAAGAAGTAGAGTTCGATCCCAGCCGACGGCTTCCGGGTTCAAGCAGCCTTTAACGGGTACCGGATTTTTTTCTGGGAAAGTAAAGCGGCATGGGCATAATACCGACCACATGACCCCAAAAATCATGTGCCGAAGGTCTGTAAAACTTATGGTCACTAACACCATATTCCCTATACGCCACTTGCCGTGACCGGGGTACTTTACTTTTTTTTTAATGATGTAGCAAACATGTTGATTGTTAAGTATCCCAATGACATACGCTGCGTCCTATTGACATATACTGTATCCCAATGACATACGATATGATCCAATGACATACGTTGTATCCCAAAGACATACGTGATGCCCCAATGACATATGCTGTGTCCCAATGGCATACCCTGTGTCCCAATGACATATGCTGTGTCCCAATGGCATACGCAGTGTCCCAATGAGATACGCTTTGTTCCAATGACATACATTGCGACCCAATGACATACACTTCTTGCATAGATAAAGTCCAGTCCTTTTTTATCTGCTATCTTATTTTGATTATTTTCAAGTGAATGACATCTCTCCTTCATTACTTTCTCATGAATGACATCTCTCCTCCATTACTTTCTCATGAATGACATCTCTTATCCATTGCTTTCTCATGAATGACATCTTTCCTTCATTACTTTCTCATGAATGACATCTCTCCTCCATTGCTTTCTCATGAATGACATCTCTCCTCGATTACTTTCTCATGAATTGCATCTCTCTTTCATTACTTTTTCATGAATGACATCTCTCCTCCATTACTTTCTCATGAATATGGTTGTCCTCTCTTACAGTCTCTAAAATCTCTCCTCTCCTATTCTCGTATGAAAGATGTCTCTCCTTCCTCACTCTCTTTTGAATAAGGTCTCTCATCCCAACTCTTCCAATAAAGATGTCTCTCCACCCTTACTTTTCCCATGAAATATGTCTTTCCTTCTTTACTCTCTCAGGAAAGATGTCTCTCCACCCTTACTTTTCCCATGAAATATGTCTTTCCTTCTTTACTCTCTCAGGAAAGATATCTCTCCACCCTTACTTTTCCCATGAAATATGTCTTTCCTTCTTTACTCTCTCAGGAAAGATGTCTCTCCACCATTACTCTCCCATGAAAGATACCTCTCCACTCTTACTCTCCCATGAAAGATGCCTCTCCACCCTTACTCTCCCATGACATATTTCTCTTCTTCCTTACTCTCCCATGGCAGACACCTCTTCATCCTTACTCTCACATGAAAGATGCCTCTCCACACTTACCTGTCCATGATATATGTATCTCCACCATTACTCTCCCATAAACAATGTCTCTCCTTCCATACTCTCCCATGAATGAGGTATCTTCTCCCCTACTGTCTTAACGACCTGTTTGGAAACTTTCACAAATCGACTAGCTGTCTCCTGAGAGTGATTTACCGGTCTCTCCGACTGTAATAAGGTTTTACAGACCCAGTTATAATTGAAGTTGAAGAAATATTGCAGGAAATTAACATCATGAGACTGACTACTAACACCTTAAAAATGATGGCTTGCATAATCCATTTGGTCGTTTCTTTGAAAAAAAAAGGAGTGGTGGGGGGCTTTACAGAATAATTACAACAGGAATGATTGAATTCCAAAGAGGAATTTCAAAAATAGTAACAAACGGATTAACAATGTACATCATTATTATCATGTGTCCTACAGGTTGGCGTAGGCGATCATGTCCTTCCACAATCTTCTATCTACCGTGAATTGTATAATTTCTCTTGTTCAATGTTTACCGTGCAATGATACCAAGCTATCTTTTATCTTCTCTCTTTGTCGTCCGCGATATCTCTTTCCCTGTATTTTGCCAGTTGTAACCAAGTATTCTAACTTTCCTCTTCTCATCTCATGATGTGCCCGAAAAGAACGTTGATTGTTTCTTTCTGATGTTTTTTTAGAAGCTCCCTTTTGGTGTTGGCCTTTTTGAGAATGTCTTCGTTGGTCTTTCTTAGCTGTCCATTGACCACTCAATATTCTTATGATAAATCTAATCTATGTGGAATGTAATTCTTTTAATGTGTTTGTCTACTCTCCATGATTCACTTCCATTGGTATGAATTGACTCTGCAAAGCACCGATTAAATCTATTTTTCACTTTTTAGACAAGGCATTTTTAATTTTCTGAAATGCTATTTTGACCTAATTTATTCTGCTTTTAATTTTGGTTGTGCATCTTACACATCTACAACAATTACTTAATGTAATAAACATGACAAGCAAAAAGTATGGACTAGATATGAATATAAAAAAGACTAAAACTATGATCATAAACAAAGAAAATTCTCAAGACCTACAATTAGATATCAAAGTTGAAGGAATACATCTAGAGACAGTTCAGAGCTACAACTACCTGGGACATACTATAACCAGTGATGGAAAATGTACAACTGAAATAAATAAAAGAATAGGAGTGGCAAAAAGTAATTTCAATGCCACGAAAAATATACGTACATCAAAACAAATAACACCAGGGCTGAAACTAAGAATAGCAAAATGTTACATCTTCTCAATATTCCTGTATGGTGCAGAAACATGGACATTAGACCAGAAAACAGAACAGAAAATTGAAGTCTTTGAAATGTGGATTTATAGAAGAATAGGTAGAATTAGATGGAAAGAAAAGAAAACAAACGAAGAAGTTTTAAAACAACTAAAAATGAAAAGAGAACTACTAAACACAATTAGAGCAAGACAAATGACATTTTTTTGTCATGTTAAAAGACACAACAGTCTAATAAAAGTAATATTAGAAGGGAAAATACAAGGTAAAAGAGGCAGAGGCAGACCAAGACTAACATGGACGAGTAACATCAAAAGATGGACAAGTCAGCCTATGGCAATCTGCACCATCAAAGCAAGAGACAGATTGGAATGGCGCTCAATGGTAGCCAACCTTCGATGCGGAGAGGGCTCTCAATGATGATGATGATGATCTTACATCTGGTGTTATTATTGTGCCCAAGTATTTGAAACGTTCCACTTGTTTCAGATTTGTTCTGTTTATTATTATGCTGCATAAAAAGAAAAGTAAAGAGCCCCCGTCACGCCAAGTGGCGTATAGGGAATATGGTGTTAGTGACCATACATTTTACAGACCTTCAGAACACTATTTTTGGGGTAATGTGGTCGGTATTACGCCCGTGTCGCTTCACTTTCCCAGAAAAAAATCCGGTCCCTATTTAAGGCTGGGTGAACCCGGAAGCCATCGGTTGGGATCGAACCTTACCCCCTTGTCCTTTGTAGTCCAGTTCACTAACCACTGAGCTATCGCGGTTCCTTTTATGTTGCATGGTGGTAATGATTGGTGCTTCAATAAGACCATTACTTTTGTTTTCTTACTATTCAGACTGAGACCTTTCTTGTTGCTTTCTTTTACTATTATGTCTATCATATCTTGTAGTATTTTCGGTCTCTGCTATTAAGACTGTGTCATTCTCCGCCACTGCTATTAAGACTGTGTCATTCTCCGCCACTGCTATTAAGACTGTGTCATTCTCCGTCTCTGCTATTAAGACTGCGCCATTCTCCGTCTCTGCTATTAAGACTGTGCCATTCTCCGTCTCTGCTATTAAGACTGTGCCATTCTCCGTCTCTGCTATTAAGACTGTGCCATTCTCCGTCTCTGCTATTAAGACTGTGTCATTCTCCGTCTCTGCTATTAAGACTGTGCCATTCTCCGTCTCTGCTATTAAGACTGTGCCATTCTCCGTCTCTGCTATTAAGACTGTGCCATTCTCCGTCTCTGCTATTAAGACTGTGCCATTCTCCGTCTCTGCTATTAAGACTGTGCGATTCTCCGTCTCTGCTATTAAGACTGTGCCATTCTCCGTCTCTGCTATTAAGACTGTGCCATTCTCCGTCTCTGCTATTAAGACTGTGCCATTCTCCGTCTCTGCTATGAAGACTGTGCCAGCCGCATATCGCAGATTGTGCATGATGACAAGGTAACTAGATTCATTAAAAGAGAGAGAAACTGTGTTTCCCAGTTTCACAAAACATCAAATCCCTGACGAACAAATCAACTTTCGAGATATAAAATGATGACTGGCTCTAAAGTTTGCTAATCGACGGGAAACTAGAAGATAACATTTAGAGTTGACACAAAGGCATCCGGTTAAAACATTTGCAGTGATCGGGTTTGCCTTTCATTGATCCCCGAGCTTAATACAATAAAACCTAGTACTAAGACTTATCAAAATCGAACGATATAAATGACGCACGGTGTTTTAATTGAAGTCTTAAAATAACTATTCGAAGTTAGAGTAGGCTGTATGCCGCTGTCTGGACCACGAAGCTAGTTGGTCTCTTTTATCTCTTTTCCCTCAAACACTTCGTCATCACTTTTATAAAAATGCTCCAACGGTTGTCTCCTCATTACATCGCCAAGATGATCACTCCATTCTTCTCATGTCGATAAAAAGCATTCTTCTTCATTTTTCCTCTTTTTATTTTTATTCTCCTCCCCTCCTTTTTCATCTTCTCCTTGTCTTTATTCACTTCCTTCTCCTCCTCTCCCTTCTCCTCCTACTCATCCTCTTCCTTCCTTCCCTCCTTTTCTCTTTTTTTTTCTCCTGTTCCTCGTCTTTCATCTTTGCCTTCTCTTTCTTCTCATCCATTTTCTACTCCCCCGCTTTCTACTCCTTCTACTCATCCATCTTCTACTCCCTCGCTTTCTTCTCCTTCTACTCATCCATTTTCTACTCCCCCGCTTTCTACTCCTTCTACTCATCCATCTTCTACTCCCTCGCTTTCTTCTCCTTCTACTCATCCATTTTCTACTCCCCCGCTTTCTACTCCTTCTACTCATCCATCTTCTACTCCCCAGCTTTCTTCTCCTTCTACTCATCCATCTTCTACTCCCCCGCTTTCGTCTCCTTCTACTCATCCATCTTCTGCTCCCCCGCTTTCTACTCCTTCTACTCATCCATTTTCTACTCCCCCGCTTTCTTCTCCTTCTACTCATCCATCTTCTACTCCCTCGCTTTCTTCTCCTTCTACTCATCCATCTTCTACTCCCTCGCTTTCTTCTCCTTCTACTCATCCATCTTCTACTCCCTCGCTTTCTTCTCCTTCTACTCATCCATCTTCTACTCCCTCGCTTTCTTCTCCTTCTACTCATACATTTTCTACTCCCTCGCTTTCTTCTCCTTCTACTCATCCATCTTCTACTCCCTCGCTTTCTTCTCCTTCTCCTGATCCATCTTCTACTCCCCCGCTTTCTTCTCCTTCTACTCATCCATCTTCTACTCCCTCGCTTTCTTCTCCTTCTACTCATCCATTTTCTACTCCCTCGCTTTCTTCTCCTTCTACTCATCCATTTTCTACTCCCTCGCTTTCTTCTCCTTCTACTAATTAATTTTCTACTCCCCCGCTTTCTTCTCCTTCTACTCATCCATCTTCTACTCCCTCGCTTTCTTCTCCTTCTACTCATCCATCTTCTACTCCCTCGATTTCTTCTCCTTCTACTCATCCATTCTCTACTCCCTCGCTTTCTTCTCCTTCTACGCATCCATTTTCTACTCCCTCGCTTTCTTCTCCTTCTACTCATCCATCTTCTACTCCCCCGCTTTCTTCTCCTTCTACTCATCCATCTTCTACTCCCTCGCTTTCTTCTCCTTCTACTCATCCATCTTCTACTCCCTCGCTTTCTTCTCCTTCTACTCATCAATCTTCTACTCCCTCGCTTTCTTCTCCTTCTACTCATCCATCTTCTACTCCCTCGCTTTCTTCTCCTTCTACTCATCAATCTTCTACTCCCTCACTTTCTTCTCCTTCTACTCATCCATCTTCTACTCCCTTGCTTTCTTCTCCTTCTTCTCATCCATTTTCTACTCCCCCGCTTTCTTCTCCTTCTACTCATCCATTTTCTACTCCCCCGCTTTCTTCTCCTTCTCCTGATCCATTTTCTACTCCCCCGCTTTCTTCTCCTTCTCCTGATCCATTTTCTACTCCCCCGCTTTCTTCTCCTTCTCCTGGTCCATCTCCTACTCCCCCGCTTTCTTCTCCTTCTCCTGGTCCATTTTCTACTCCCCCGCTTTCTTCTCCTTCTACTCATCCATCTTCTACTCCCTCGCTTTCTTCTCCTTCTACTCATCCATCTTCTCCTCCCTCGCTTTCTTCTCCTTCTCTTGATGTATCTTCTACTCCCCCGCTTTCTTCTCCTTCTACTCATCCATCTTCTACTCCCCGCTTTCTTCTCCTTCTACTCATCCATCTTCTACTCGCCCGCTTTCTTCTCCTTCTCCTGATCCATCTTCTACTCCCCCGCTTTCTTCTCCTTCTCCTGATCCATCTTCTACTCCCCCGCTTTCTTCTCCTTCTCCTGATCCATCTTCTACTCCCCCGCTTTCTTCTCCTTCTACTCATCCATCTTCTACTCCCTCGCTTTCTTCTCCTTCTCCTGATCCATCTTCTACTCCCTCGCTTTCTTCTCCTTCTCCTGATCTATCTTCTACTCCCCCGCTTTCTTCTCCTTCTCCTGATCTATCTTCTACTCCCTCGCTTTCTTCTCCTTCTCCTGATCCATCTTCTACTCCCCCGCTTTCTTCTCCCTCTCCTGATCCATCTTCTACTCCCCCGCTTTCTTCTCCTTCTCCTGATCCATCTTCTACTCCCTCGCTTTCTTCTCCTTCTCCTGATCCATCTTCTACTCCCTCGCTTTCTTCTCCTTCTCCTGATCTATCTTCTACTCCCTCGCTTTCTTCTCCTTCTCCTGATCCATCTTCTACTCCCCCGCTTTCTTCTCCTTCTCCTGATCCATCTTCTACTCCCCCGCTTTCTTCTCCTTCTCCTGATCCATCTTCTACTCCCTCGCTTTCTTCTCCTTCTCCTGATCTATCTTCTACTCCCTCGCTTTCTTCTCCTTCTCCTGATCTATCTTCTACTCCCCCGCTTTCTTCTCCTTCTCCTGATCCATCTTCTACTCCCTCGCTTTCTTCTCCTTCTCCTGATCCATCTTCTACTCCCTCGCTTTCTTCTCCTTCTCCTGATCTATCTTCAACTCCCTCGCTTTCTTCTCCTTCTACTCATCCATCTTCTACTCCCCCGCTTTCTTCTCCTTCTCCTGATCTATCTTCTACTCCCCCGCTTTCTTCTCCTTCTCCTGATCCATCTTCTACTCACCCGCTTTCTTCTCCTTCTCCTCATCCATCTTCTACTCCCCCGCTTTCTTCTCCTTCTCCTGATCTATCTTCTACTCCCCCGCTTTCTACTCCTTCTACTCATCCATCTCCTACTCCTCCGCCTTCTTCTCCTCCATAGATAAGCTCTGCCTCTGGACTGGAAGGTACTGAGTTCAAATCCCGCCCGAACCGTTGAAGTTATCCACTTTGTACAAGTGGTTTCTGTGTTGGCTTTACCTTCTCCAAGTCTCTGGCTAGTGTGAGATCCGATGCCCAACATTCTCGTTAACCCGCGAAAAAAACCCGTAGGCCCCCAAGTGTTCTCCTTGCGCTATTTAAGAAACCCTTAACACATAAAGGAGGATAAGAGTAAGCCAAATATGGGGGGAGGGGGAAAAGGGGAAATAAATTAAGTGCTGCGGTAAAGCTACCTGTGTCTCTCCCGGCTGCGTCATAACCCGTCTGACCTCTGTTCTAACAACGTGACTGATTATAACCACGGGACTATAGTTCGTTCAGAAATTCGTGCACAGAGTTAATTAATTATCTCGAAAACTGTTTGATGATTTTCTGTAATTCTTTTTTCATGAGATCTTAATTTTTCACCGACTTTAAGTCTGAATTTTTTCCCTGCTGTCATGCATTTAGAAAAGATTTTTGATGCATAGAAAAATATGATTATCATGGTTGTCCTAATATTTAGAATTTTACGATACCCACATTTGTTGAAATTAACTCACCCTTTAAAAAGACAAATTTCACGTGCTCTCCACACAATCTTAGCACAATCTCGCACTTACTGAACCGTAACTTGTAAGACACAATCCACCGAGAGGTTTGTTAGAAAATTAACATAATTTACAGTAAAATCTAATGTTTAGAGCACACGGTTTGATATTTTCCTAAAATTATATAACAAAAAACAATTTGTGCAAAATTCAGACTACCTTTGTACTTCAATGTCATACAATTTTAAGGTCGGTAAAACAAAATAAGATTTCATGAAAAAAGAATTACAGAAATTCATCAAACAGTTTACGAGATAATTGATCAACTCTGTGGGGACGAATTTCAGAACGAACTATAGTGAGTCTGTCATCCGGCATTTGATCGCTATTTCTCACGGGGAGCGGACCAGTCCTGACTACATTTAAGTCCCATTTTTATATATTATCATTTTCCAAGATGCACTTATATCCACACATCACCTATCATCAAGCATGTAGCACATATCTCACACACACACTCTCTCTCTCTCTCTCTCTCTCTCTCTCTCTCATTTCATCATCTCATCTCTTATCCTTCCATCCACATCTCCTTAATTTACATGTCCCAATCAACCTAGATGTAGTAATATTTATCTGTGCCTCATCGTATGTTGTCGTTCTCGTTTTCTGAAGAAGGCAGCACGTAGGCCGAAACGTCAGTATTTTGTTTTCTTCCTTTTTGGTAAAGCTGTCACCATACTTCATATGAGTGTACGTTACACCCCACTACCTACTCCTAAGCCAAAGATGGCCTTATCCAAGAAAGAAAAGTTGTTAGACATTTCAAATGGAAGCCTAAAAAGAAGAAATCTCAAAGATATAACTGTGAGACACTCAGGCCAAATCAAACATGCGAACTGAGGAGGTGACAAATAGAAGAGCAAGTATAGATAATAACGATGATGGCAAAAGCCGGACAGTGTTACTGAGGAAAACCCTGATAATGGGCAATGTAAATATAAATGATAACTCAAGTTAGGAGATAAGGCATCAGGGGCAGACCAAGAAGAATGTGGTTTCTAGACATAAAGGAGGCCTTGAAACGTGACAACATAAGTGGGACATCTGGCTAGAGACAGATTCTTTAAGACGGGCTGTGGTGAATGCAACGCTCTGTGGGAGATCTGGCTAGAGACAGAGATTCTTTCAGACGGGCTGTGGTGAATGCAACGTTCTGTGGGAGATCTGGCTAGAGACAGAGATTCTTTCAGACGGTCTGTGGTAAATGCAACGTTATGTGGGAGATCTGGCTAGAGACAGAGATTCTTTCAGGCGGCCTGTGGTGAATGCAACGTTCTGTAGGAGATCTGGCTAGAGACAGAGATTCTTTCAGACGGGCTGTGGTGAATGCAACGTTCTGTGGGAGATGTGGCTAGAGACAGAGATTCTTTCAGGCGGCCTGTGGTGAATGCAACGTTCTGTGGGAGATCTGGCTAGAGACAGAGATTCTTTCAGACGGGCTGTGGTGAATGCAACGTTCTGTGGGAGATCTGGCTAGAGACAGAGATTCTTTCAGACGGGCTGTGGTGAATGCAACGTTCTGTGGGAGATCTGGCTAGAGACAGAGATTCTTTCAGACGGGCTGTGGTGAATGCAACGTTCTGTGGGAGATCTGGCTAGAGACAGAGATTCTTTCAGACGGCTGTGGTGAATGTAACGTTCTGTGGGAGATCTGGCTAGAGACAGAGATTCTTTCAGACGGGCTGTGGTGAATGCAACGTTCTGTGGGAGATCTGGCTAGAGACAGAGATTCTTTCAGACGGTCTGTGGTGAATGCAACGTTCTGTGGGAGATCTGGCTAGAGACAGAGATTCTTTCAGACGGGCTGTGGTGAATGCAACGTTCTGTGGGAGATCTGGCTAGAGACAGAGATTCTTTCAGACGGTCTGTGGTAAATGCAACGTTATGTGGGAGATCTGGCTAGAGACAGAGATTCTTTCAGGCGGCCTGTGATGAATGCAACGTTCTGTGGGAGATCTGGCTAGAGACAGAGATTCTTTAAGACGGGCTGTGGTGAATGCAACGTTCTGTGGGAGATGTGGCTAGAGACAGAGATTCTTTCAGACGGGCTGTGGTGAATGCAACGTTCTGTGGGAGATCTGGCTAGAGACAGAGATTCTTTCAAGTGGGCTGTTATGAATGTAACGTTCTGTGGAAGATCTGGCTAGAGACAGAGATTCTTTCAGACGGGCTGTCGT
The DNA here is from genome assembly GCA_032433765.1 of Megaustenia siamemsis. NCBI lineage: Eukaryota > Metazoa > Mollusca > Gastropoda > Stylommatophora > Ariophantidae > Megaustenia > Megaustenia siamemsis. Next base: position 70,969,615 of record JAVIAB010000160.1, on the reverse strand, counting down.
GAATGCAACGTTCTGTGCGAGATCTGGCTAGAGACAGAGATTCTTTCAGACGGGCTGTGGTGAATGCAACGTTATGTGGGAGATCTGGCTAGAGACAGAGATTCTTTAAGACGACTGTGGTGAATGTAACGTTCTGTGAGAGACCTGGATAGATACCGAGATTCTTTAAAACGAGCTGTGGTAAATCCATCGTTATGTGGGAGATCTGGCTAGAGACAGAGATTCTTTCAGACGGTCTGTGGTGAATGCAACGTTCTGTGGGAGATCTGGCTAGAGACAGAGATTCCTTCAGACGGGCTGTGGTGAATGCAACGTTCTGTGGGAGATCTGGCTAGAGACAGAGATTCTTTCAGACGGTCTGTGGTAAATGCAACGTTCTGTGGGAGATCTGGCTAGAGACAGAGATTCTTTCAGGCGGCCTGTGGTGAATGCAACGTTCTGTGGGAGATCTGGCTAGAGACAGAGATTCTTTCAGACGGGCTGTGGTGAATGCAACGTTCTGTGGGAGATCTGGCTAGAGACAGAGATTCTTTCAGACGGGCTGTGGTGAATGCAACGTTCTGTGGGAGATCTGGCTAGAGACAGAGATTCTTTCAGACGGGCTGTGGTGAATGCAACGTTCTGTGGGAGATCTGGCTAGAGACAGAGATTCTTTCAGACGGTCTGTGGTGAATGTAACGTTCTGTGGGAGATCTGGCTAGAGACAGAGATTCTTTCAGACGGTCTGTGGTGAATGTAACGTTCTGTGGGAGATCTGGCTAGAGACAGAGATTCTTTCAGACGGGCTGTGGTGAATGTAACGTTCTGTGGGAGATCTGGCTAGAGACAGAGATTCTTTCAAGTGGGCTATGGTGAATTCAACGTTCTGCAAAGGAAAAGATACCTGATAATGAAATCAAACCAGACCTAAAACGGATGTATCTGGCTGAAACGTGCAAATAGAGCTGCTTTTCCGTAAATTAACGACACAAGAAAACTACGCCGTCTAACGGGTGAACACTAAGAAAAATAAATCCCAGAATAATTGTTAAACTGGAACTAAAAATGCTAATTTGTGTAGACCAGCTAGACAGTTCGCACTGGCGCGTTGCATGGATATATCAAACTACGTAAATCAATCTCAGACGAGAAAACATATTAGACTGAAATCCGCACTAGATCCCTCTTTGAGAAATTATTTCAAAGCACAAAAATCGAAACATACATCAGACATATATAGAAGAGGGATATGTAAAAATAGTTACACGAGAAGGAATGTAAAATGCATGGAAGGGGTAACATTATTATTCTTCATTTCAACTCTCAGTAGAGCAAATGTCTTCAACAAGGACTTTCAACTCTCAGTAGAGCAAAGGTCTTCAACAAGCACTTTCAACTCTCAGTAGAGCAAAGGTCTTCAATAAGCACTTTCAACTCTCAGTAGAGCAAAGGTCTTCAACAAGCACTTTCAACACTCAGTAGAGCAAAGGTCTTCAACACGCACTTTCAACTCTCAGTAGAGCAAAGGTCTTCAACAAGCACTTTCAACTCTCAGTAGAGCAAAGGTCTTCAACAAGCACTTTCAACTCTCAGTAGAGCAAAGGTCTTCAACAAGCACTTTCAACTCTCAGTAGAGCAAAGGTCTTCAACAAGCACTTTCAACTCTCAGTAGAGCAAAGGTCTTCAATAAGCACTTTCAACTCTCAGTAGAGCAAAGGTCTTCAACAAGCACTTTCAACTCTCAGTAGAGCAAAGGTCTTCAACAAGCACTTTCAACTCTCAGTAGAGCAAAGGTCTTCAACAAGCACTTTCAACTCTCAGTAGAGCAAAGGTCTTCAACAAGCACTTTCAACTCTCAGTAGAGCAAAGGTCTTCAACAAGCACTTTCCAAGTTCTGTTGCTTGCCATTTTTAAAAGATCATTACATGTCTTCCCCATCACATTCATCTCTGCTTCCATCTGTCTTCTCCAAGGATATTTTGGTCTTCCTCATAGACTTTTTCCTTGGGGCTTTCCAAAAATGTCACAAACAGTAACACTCTCAGTTGGCTTCGCAGTGTGTGTCCTATCCAACTCAATCGTTTTCGTTGTGTCTCTTTGTCCGCTGGTAATTTGAATGGAACTTTTCCATAATTCTATGTGTCATTTTTTATATTTTCTTCTTTTTCTTCTGCGATCATGACTCTGTCAGAGTAGGATTCCTGACTCTCTCACGAAAGTAGCTGTCTGTTTAAGTGATTCGGTTGCCCCGTATAGTTTCTCTTCCAGCGAGGTGGGTGTGGTCCACATTGATTTTTCATTATCATTTCCATATTTTTATTCTGCGCATGCAACCATTAATGAAGGTCTGTATCTTCATGACTGCCCTTTTTTTCCTCTCCATGTTTCACGGCCATATAATAGAACTGACTTTACATTGGATTTGAATATTACTTATCCATGTTAGTGATATGGATTTTCCCTGGGCAGCTAAAATGACCAATGAGGAAGTTCTCAAAGAGGCCAACACAAAAAAGGAGCTCTTAAAAAAACATCAGAAAGAAGCAATCAACATTTTTCGGGCACATCATGAGTAGAGGAAAGTTGGAATACTTAGTTACAACTGGCAACATAAAAGGAAAGAGAGACCGCGGGCAACAAAGAGAGAAAATACTGGATAGCTTGGTGTCATGGCATGGAAAACAGTCAACAACAGAACTCATACGATGCACTGTAGATAGAAGATTGTGGAGGGACATGATCACCTACGCCAACCGGTATGGCACATGGTGATGATGTTAGTGATGTTTTTGCGGCTTATTTATTTTACAGTACAGAATTGTCAGTCCCATTCTGAACTCTCCTTAGTCGCCTCTTACGGACATGCCTGGTAAGGAACAGCGCCACAATTCTTTACTCCCCTTTCAGGCCCCGGCAGCGCAAGGGATATTCTATTTAAGCATATTGCCTATCATTAGCCATGTTACGAATTACAATGAATGATGAAGCAGGTGCTAGTGTTGTGATCTGGCTTTCAAACACGTCTCCTTTCAACACAAGAGACATAAAATAGAATATCTTAATTCTTTGCAAGGTCTAAATAGAGCCGCTGTCACGGTGTGATAGGATATTTGAAGACATAAAATTGAATGCCAATAACTTGTCTACAGAAAGTATGCCTGTATGATTCCTTTATTTCCCTCGGGAGCTTTTTGGGCGTTCTCTCGAATTGTTCACATTTATTCTCTATTATCTCCATGTTTTGAGCCAGTATCTGGATTTTCTTTAACATTTTCGATGTCCAGTACATGATTATGGCGATTCATGCAATAGGACAGGGAGCCGCGATAGCTCAGTGGTTAGTGAACTGGACTACAAAGGACAAGGGGTAGGGTTCGATCCCAAACGACGACTTCCGGGTTCACCCAGCCTTTAATGGGTACCGGATTTTTTTTTGGGAAAGTGAAGCGGCACGGGCGTAATACCGACCACATTACACCAAAAATCATGTGTCGAAGGTCTGTAAAATGTATGGTCGCTAACACCATATTCCGTATGCACCACTTGGTGTGAAGGGGGTACTTTACTTACTTTTTACTTATGCAATAGAACAACAGACAATAAAATCACTGGAGTCTGTAGAAATGTGGTTTTACTGAAGAATGTTGAGAATACCATGGACACCTAAGAAGAGTAATTAAAACGTTCTGAAGGAGGCCAAAGCAAAAATAGAGCTAATTTCCAATATTAGGAAGAAACAATCATCTTTTTTTGGCCATGTAATGAGAAGAGAACAACTGGAATATATTGTAACAACTGGAAAAATTGAGGGACGAAGAGATAGAGGGAAGCAAAGACAAAAAACACCAGATACCAGACAGTTTAAGAGAATGGCTTGGCAGAATGTCACCAACAGAAATGATAAATAACAGTCGTGATCGACATTAGTGGTGAGACCTGATCACCTACGCCAGCAGGCTTGGTACGTGATGATGATGTTGATACATGACGTCATGAGTGGATCTCCTTCTTTGTGTGGATCTATCTATTATCCTTTCGAGCTGAAGACGGCACAAAGGGGCAGAAACTCTAGACTATTTCAGTCCGATGATCTAGCATCAGAAACTGCACAGGACCCGTATTGTATTTTGCTACACGACTCTGTTCAGGGCGAGTTGCTCAATCTCGGTGAAGGAGTTGATGCCTGCTATTGCCTCTCGTCTCCGTGTTCATTTTTAGTGTTTCTCTAAGCCGGTCTCTTTATCTATTACCCTGTGGTTCCCATTTGAGAGTCTGCTTTGAAATCTCTTGTTGTCTCTTCTCATCACATGGCCAACATATGTCCACTTTCTCTTGTTGTCTCTTCTCATCACATGGCCAACATATGTCCACTTTCTCTTGTTGTCTCTTCTCATCACATGGCCAACATATGTCCACTTTCTCTTGTTGTCTCTTCTCATCACATGGCCAACATATGTCCACTTTCTCTTGTTGTCTCTTCTCATCACATGGCCAACATATGTACACTTTCTCTTGTTGTCTTTTCTCATCACATGGCCAACATATGTCCACTTTCTCTTGTTGTCTCTTCTCATCACATGGCCAACATATGTCCACTTTCTCTTGTTGTCTCTTCTCATCACATGGCTAACATATGTCCACTTTCTCTTGTTGTGTCTCCTGTTGTGTCTTTTAACATGCCCCAACAATTTCATTTGTCTTGTCTTAATTGTATTTAGTAGTTCTTTTTTTTATTTTTAGTCGTTTTAAAACTACATCGTTTGTTAACTTTTCTTTCCATCCAATTCTACCTATTATATAAATCCACATTTCAAAGATTTCAATTTTCTGTTCTGTTTTCTGGTCTAATGTCCATGTTTCTGCACCATACATAAATATTGAGAAGATGTAACATTTTGCTATTCTTAGTTTTAGCCCTGGTGTTATTTGTTTTGATGTTAATATATTTTTCATAGCATTAAAATTACTGTTTGCCATACCTATTCTTTTGTTTATTTCAGTTGTACATTTCCATC